>CM019743.1:5361123-5712025 GCA_009761775.1 Ficus carica | reverse complement strand
AAAACTCGGTAATCATATCTGCTGTTGTTTTAAGTTGTTGTCATTTAGCAAATATGATGTCGTTTTGTGGTTGTTGCCGTTCATGTCTTCACGAGGATCTTTTTTTAGGGATTCAAATCTTCTATCTTTTGGTGTCCTAAGTGGTGTTAAACCAGTAATATCATGTTATGTCATGATAAAAATTTTGAAATGTTTCATAACTGATTTTTTTTTTTTTTACCTTGAAAACTTATTTCCTTCAACGACATGTCAAAATATAATTGATTAGACACCATTTGGGAGACTAAAATTGGACAGAAGATGTTGATTCTTTTTTTAGACAGGGTCTTTTTAATGATGTCGTTTTGTGGACACTGAATTTGGTGTTGTTTTTGAAATGTTTGTCGTTTGAATAAGATATTGGCTTTTTTAGGAATGTGGGCTTTTTTTTTTCCTTCGCAGTGTCCTTTTTTATGAAGGGATGCTGTTGACAAGGGAATATCGTTTTCTAAAATGTTGGTGTTGACAGGGGACGATGTCGTGTCTCAACATGGTTGTCGTATTCAAATTGATTGTTTTTTGTTGCTGTATGTCGCTTTGTTATTTTATCGTCGTTTTTGGGTTATTGTCGTCTTTAGTAAGACCATTGCTCTGTACTATATGTAGGTCAACGTAATAAAAAATATAGATATTGTCATTTTACAGGAGACTGTCGGTTTTTTAATGAGTAGGAGACTGTCTTTTTTGTTGTCGTTTCTTTTGCTCTCTCTCGCTTGCTAGGAAAATGTCCGTACTCCTAGGCGCCAATTTTCTCTCTCAAGTTTTCACACTCTCTCGCTCACTTCAAAACGACAGACCCATTTTCCTGTCTACTGTTAGGAATATGCTTAGGAAAAAAGACACCCCTTCCTTAAATTTACATTTAAAATGACTAAAATATCCTAATTAATCTCAGCCATTATCTTACCAAAGTAAATCTAACCTTCCATTTTTTTAGTCTGAGAATCCCATTTAAGAAAAATGAATTAAATTTCTGATTTTAAATTATAGTGTTTATTTTTATATTTAAGAATTAAATAATGTGGGTTTCATCTAAAAATAATAAATTTATTTCTTGATAAAGGGAAATTTGTCTCTCACATATTATCTACAAAATAAATTCTTCCCCTAAAAATATGAAGTAACTAACTCTATATCCAAATATATCTTTATTCTTATTTAATTATTATTTTTATTTAAGAATAATTTCGTATAATTCTTCAAATAAATAGATTCTTTAATAAATATTTTTATCTAATTTTAAATTTTAATTTCGTATAATTTTAAAAAAAATTATGAAATTAATTTCTTATTTTTAAAATTCTGATAAATAAACGTGCGGTTAAGAGTCAAAAAATCCCCAGGAGTCATAGAGGAAGGAAACGGCCAGCAACCTTACACCCCCTCTCTCGGTGGATCTGCACCCCCGCGCCGTCGTGCTTGAGCCGGAGTTCCCCTACGCTGAACATGCAACATCGAATCTCCCGAGTCGCGAGGTCGCCATGGCTACGCCATTCTCTCTCTCCCAGCTCGTGTTCGCGAAGTCATGGTTCCGAGCCGTCGACCTCCCGCCATGAAGCCCCCCATCGTCGACCTCTGCAGCCAGCCCGTCGTTCCCCCACACCTCACTCGCGTGAACCAGTCTCCCCCTGCCCTCCCCTGTGCGATCCAACCCCCACCTCCGTCCCCGGCACGAACCACCTCCGCCTCCTTCCCCGCGCGAACCAACCTCCATTTCCCCTTCCTGGAACGAAACAGTTTGATCGGCCCTCCAGCCTCCGCCGTCCCCTAGCCTTTGCGGATCTAGTTTCAACCCATATATATTTTTAAAGTCGTTTTTTTTTTTTTTTTTTTTTTTTTTTTTTTTTTTTTTGAAGTCGTTTTAACCCATATTGATTTCTAATGTTTATAATTAGTTTTATCTTTTTTGGAAAATAATTAGTTTATATTTTGAATTTGAATTCTTTTAAGAAATGTTTACGGAGTTTAAATAAAAAAGGAAATAAAAATCCCTTATTAAAACTGTAATATATATATATATATATATCGAAGATAAAGGGAGAGTTAGTAATTTTGTAAATCATTTTAACATTTATTGTTAAAGATAAAAAGGGATTTTTTAGGGGGGAAAAAATTAAAAGAATGCAAAATATGATTATAGTAGATTTTTTTTTTTCAAAGATAATGATAAATTACTATTAAAAAGGACGTTTGAAAAATAAAGAAAAAAAAAAAAACCTTTCTCCCCTCTAAAGAATGAAAATTACTAATAAAAAAGAACGTTTGAAAATAAAGAAGAAAAAAAAAAAAAAAAAAACCCCTTCTCCCCTCAAAAGAATGTAAATTATGATTACAAATGTGTGAAAATCAATTCCAAAATAAATGTGGAAAAATATTTAAAAAGATTAACTAAATTCTTTTTTTTTTTTGGTGCTAAGAGGGATATTTTTGATATTTTAATATATTTAACGGTTAAACTAATGGTCAACTAATTAAATGCGTGTTGACATTATATATTTTGATAAGGGGGTGTCTCTGTAATTTTAACAAAACATATGGGGTATAAGTGTAACAAAACACAGAAATCAAGTGACCAATAAATTGGCAAAATTATGTCTTTTTCTGGATCGGAACACCAATAACTCAACTATTTTGGCCACTGCAATGAAATGTGGTTAGAAGTAGGCGAGTAGCATTTGAGTGGAGAACTTGAGTAGGAGAAAGAAAAGGAAAAGTGGGGGGTTTGAAAAGAAACGAATCAAAACTTGATGATTCGTGGCCTGTACTTTTTTTTTTTTTTAGGTTGTTTCTATGAATAATTTGTGGAGACAATAGTGAGGTACGTGTTCTTGTAATGTCCATGTCCTTTTTTCCTAAATGGACAAACATATCATATGATCGTAGTTTGTAAAAGTTAGTAAAGTGGCCCTTGTCGAATGTCCATGCAAATTTCCGCGCCAAATAAGCCACTGAAAGACACCCTGCCCCATATTCTAGTATCGTACTCATGGTGGTGAAGCTTTATTTTCCCCTGGCCATTGTCTGATGAAACTTTCCTTAGGTCATTGTCACCACAACGAGAAACTATTCTGCAATATATATATATATATACACACACACACATATACACATGATAATAAATCAGCCTACTCATTATTTACTTATATCATATCGATTTAAGTTGGATTCTTCTCGTTCAAACACCGATGACCACTTTTGTCAACTTTAATGACTCCTCACTTATTTCGCTAGGCCGGTGGCATTTGGAAGAATCAAAATTGAGTTATTTTTTTTATTATTTAATAATTATCTTCTAATCAAATGTAATTGGGCGTGTATGAATTTCGTGTACTTACGAAATCTAAACCATTTAAATAAAATCCAACAACTGAAAATTTTTACCTGAATATCCAGGATAGAATTGCCCATATCATGAACATGTGTATCATGACTATAAATGCTTATACATTGATAAAAGAATTAATTATGAGTTTAATAAAATTGAAATTATTGCTTTATCTTGATTTAATTGAACTCTGTATTTTTTTTTTTCAATGCATCATTTTGACACTTTTCTTTTATTGTTATTGTTGTGCTAATGGTAAATGACGTTTAGATGAGAAAAGTATTCTCTAATACAATATTATCTTTGACGTCAAAATAATTATATGTTAAATTTTATGTCAAAAATCAAATTTATCATAAGATATAATCAAATTTGTCAAAAGTCCGCCCAAAGAAGCCACTGAAAGACACCCTGCCCCCAATATTCTAATATCATACTCATAGTGGTGAAGCTTTATTTTCCCCCTGGCCATTGTCTGCTATAACTTTCCCTATGTCATTGTCACCACAACCAAAAACTATTCTGCAATAAATAAATAAATATATATATATGTGGAATCTATGTATATGTTTCATAATACATCAGCCTACTCATTATTTCCTTATATCATATCGATTTAAGTCGGTTCTTCTCTCTCAAACACCAGCGACCCCCTCTATCACCGTTGATGACTCATTGCTTGCTTCGCCTGACCGGTGGGATTTAAAAGAATCAAACTTTTCTCCTTCTTCTTCTTCTTTTTTGTTTTTTTTTTTTTTTTTGTTTTTTTTTTGTTTTGTTTCCATTCCTTAATAATTATCTTTTAATCAGATGTAGTTGGACGGTAATAATTTAATGTACTCACAAAATCTAAACCATTTAAATGAAATCTACAATTGAAAATTTGTATCCAACTGTCCACGATAGAATTGCCCATATCATGAATTTATATATGTATCGTGAATATATATATATATATATATATAAATTGATAAAACAATTTATGAGTTTAATAAAATTTAAATTATTGTTTTATCTTGATTTTTTTTAACTCTCTACAGTTTTTTATTTCATCACTTTGACAATTTTTTTAATGGTTGTTGTTATACTAATGGTAAATTATGTTAGAAAATATAGAGCATAAACAACGAACAAGTGAATTCAAATATAATATAACGAAAATTGTTACACCGAAATTCAACCTTAACTTGAAGGAAACCAAACAAAAAGTAGAATGTCGAAGCACGTGACTCACGCTTTTCTTAAGATAGATTCGTCCCTTCGTGTAAGTGCTCGAGGCTTCAACGGACGTCTGTCTCCCAGGATACAACGACAAACAACGGTAGTCTAGCACGATCGAAAATCGCTTTCAGCGAACTTGAAACCAAAGCCTTTCCTCTATCACCAAAACTCAAAAACCAACTCGACCACTACAAGGAAAAACCGAGAGCAGAAAAAAGAAAACTTGTGCAGTGTGTTTGTGTGTTCAAGGATGTGTTTTCAATCTTGTGGAGGCCTCATTTTATAGGCTCAAGGATGGGATGTTACAAAAACCGAATTCATGAGGTTTTAAATTCGGATTAATTCAATACAATAGTGCTGCCCATTAACTCTTGGAATATGAACAATTTTCCAGAATATGAACAGATGAAGATTGTTCATATTCTGAAAAAATAAATAAATCAGGTATTGTGTTGGAAGAAAGAAAGAAAAAAAATTCCAAAACAAAGCCCGCGCGAGGGCGAGCTCGATAAACCGACATTCGCGTCGCCTACGTCGTGCGGGCGCACACATTGGGCCCCTAACCCACCGGGCTATGATTTGCACCCCTCCCCTGCACGTGAGAGAACGTCTTGGGTTCACAATCTTACCCAAGTCCAAAAGTGCAAATCCTTATAAAGTCCATCAAGCTTTCATGCCTAAACAATGTGGGACTCCACATATATAAGCAACTTTCCACCAAAATCCTATTCCAATGGGCACACTTTGAGCATTAATTTCTCATTCACCCGAATATCATTTTGAGTGTATAAATATATGATTTCAATCTCCTCATGACGGAGAACGCAAATCCACCAAGACCCGTTAATTTTATTAAGTGGGTCACACTCAAATTTGGACCTCAAAATGGTTTAATAACCATTTTTCCGACAATCCCCCACATGAATGAAAATTGACCAACGACGAGGGAAAACAAAAGACATTACATGGTGATAGAGTTCTACGGTTAACATCTGCATAGGATAGATAGACGTTAACCCTTGAACCTTCCCTTGTGAAAATATACTTACTTTACTGGCTGACCAGTAGACGCGTTGTCCTTGAACTGTTCTGTCGTTTGTGTAAACGATAGTATACCTCACACATATATTTTCCCGATATAGTTTCAGTTCTCATGGTTATGTCCATTTTGGCCGTGGACATCGTCATGGTTCTGCAAGAGTTTTAAAGAATTGAGCCCTAGCAATTCTTCTTTGAAGCGGCCACACTTCTCTCTCACATAGGTGATTTCTTAATCAAGAGTATCCCGCATTACTCCGTTCGGATTCCCGACGCTTAAGAATCATTAAAATCATGGCTTATACAGTTTTCATGGCTTCGTAGGAATGAGTACGAGTATCAAGAGTACGAGTATCACTGTTTTCATCATAGGAATGAGCTAGAGGGTAACCCCCACGGTGATCCTACTCGGTCTATACAGTTTAGTTATCCCATTAAACCTAGATCTTGGGATCTCCAGTCAACTAGGTTGGGTTTCCACTAATTCGACTTGTTATATCGTGGGCTTAAGTCCCATTCCCCTTGACGATTTCTCAACTAGATCTCTATTCAACCATTTGGTTAATGGATTCGTAATATTTTTTTTGACTTTACATAGTCAATTGTTATGATTCCAGTCGAAATTAATTTTCTAACGGTATTATGTCGACGACGAATGTGTCTTGACTTACCGTTATACATGGCATTCCGTGCCCTGCCAATAGCAGATTGACTATCACTATGTATACTTATCGCAGGCACAGGTTTCGGTCATTCTGGAATATCTTTTAAGAACTGTCGTAGCCATTCAGCCTCTTTGTCGCTTTTATCTAAAGCAACAAACTCAGATTCCATCATGGATCTGGTTATTACTGTCTACTTAGAAGATTTCCATGATACTGCTGCACCTCCCAAAGTGAATACATATCCACTAGGGCCTTAGAATCATGTATATCAGATATCCAGCTCGCATCTGAATATCTTTCCAGAACAGCAGGAAATCTAGTATAATGCAGGTCATAGTCACGAGTATATCGTAAGCACCTGAGTACTCCAACAATTGTTTTTCAGTGGTCAGCCCCTGGATTACTCGTGAACCTGCTCAAACAACTCACAGTGAAAGCAATGTTTGGTCTTGTACAACTCATTAAGTACATTAGACTCCCTATCACTCTAGCATACTCCACTTGAGATATACTCTCTACTCTATTCTTGGACAGATGTTGATTTAAATCAATTGGAGTTCTGGCCACACCAGAATCATCTTTATTGAATTTATCAAGTATCTTGTCCACATAGTGTGACTGACTCAATATAAGACCATTAGGCGACCTTATGATTTTAATTCTCAATATTACATCAGCCGGTCACATGTCTTTCATGTCAAATCTTGAATTTAACATATCCTTGGTAGATTTGATCATCCGATCACAGCTACCTGTGATTAGCATGTCATCTACATATAGACAGAGTATGACATATCCGTCTTCTGTATTCTTGACATAAACACACTTGTTACACTCATTGATTTTGAACCCATTTGTCATCATGACACTATCAAATTTCTCGTGCCATTGTTTTGGAGCTTGCTTATGTCCGTACAAGGACTTCACTAGTTTGCAGACTTTATTTTCTTATCCTGGAGCTATACAACCCTCAGGTTATTCCATATAAATTTCTTCTTCAAGATCTCCATTAAGAAAGGCTGTCTTTACGTCTATTTGATGGACTTCAAGATTCCGCAGTGTGACAATCGCCAAAATCATTCTCATAGAAGTTATTCTCGTTACAGGAGAATATGTGTCAAAGTAATCAAGGCCTTCTCGTTGTCTATATCCTTTTATTATAAGTCTGGCCTTATACTTATCAATTGTTCCATCTGCCTTCATTTTTCGTTTGAAAATCCACTTAGAACCTAATGGTCTACTTCCAGGAGGAAGATCCACTAACTTCCAAGTATGATTTTGCAAGATAGAATCAATTTCACTCTTTATGGCTTCTTTACAAAAAGAACCATTAATTGAGCTTACAGCTTCTTTATACGTTTGAGGTTCGGCCTTTAGCATATAGGTCAGAAAATATGGTCCAAACGATTTTTCTGTCCTTGCCCTTTTACTCCGTCTAAGCCCTTCTTCCTCTTTTCAGTTTCATAATTTCCCTCTTGGTCCTGATTATTCTCTTCAATAGTTCATGCGTTCGTTTAGACGAACTTGGACCATCTTCCTTGGAATTACAAGGAAATACATGTTCGAAGAACGATGCATTCCTAGATTCTATTATCGTGTTCTTGTGTATATCAGGGTTTTTAGATTCATACACAAGGAACCGATATGCACTACTATTGTGGGCATAACCAATGAAGATACAATCAACCGTTTTAGGACATATTCTCATCTTCTTTGGCCCGGGTACCAACACTTTAGCAAGACATCCCCATACTCTCAAGTATTTGTAGGAAAGCTTCGTTCCTTTCCATAATTCGTATGGGGTTTTATCCTCTTTCTTCTGGGGAATCTTATTTAAAAGATAGTTAGCTGACAGAATGGCTTCCCCCAACATGTTCTGTGACAAACCAGAACTTAACAACATTGCATTCATCATATCTTTTAAGGTACGATTCTTGCGTTCAGCCACACCATTTGACTGAGGAAAATAAGGTCGTGTGACCTCATGTATAATACCATGTTGTGCACAAAATTTACCAAATGGTTCCACATATTCACCACCACGGTCACTTCTTACTATCTTAATTTTTTTATTAAGTTGGTTCTCAACTTCTTGTTTATAAAGAACAAATTTTTCTATAGCATCATCCTTGCTTTTAAGCAAATACACATAGCAATATTTTGTGTTATCATCGATGAAAGTGATAAAATACTTGTTACCACCTCTTGTTTGAACAAACTTTAAGTTACAAACATCGCTATGAATTAATTCAAGTGGTTCAGTGTTTCTTTCAATCGTTTGAAATGATGATCTTGTTTGTTTTGCCTCAATACAAGTTTCACACTTATGTTTTGAATCAATTTCAAAAGCGGGTATGTGATCCAAGTTAATTAATCTACGCAATGTATCAAAATTAACATGTCATAGTCCACCATGCCATAAGTTAGAAGACTCAAGCACATAAGCGGAATATTTTTTATTTTTATTGATGGATTTAGGCTTAACAGCCAATACATTCATTTTTCACATTCCATCCTTCACATAACCCCTTCTCACATACATTTCATATTTGGACAAAACAATTTTCTGGGCCTCAAAAACCATCTTGAAGCCATGCAAGCTCATCATTGTTCCGGAAATCAGATTCTTCCGGATATTAGGCACTTACAGCACGTTGTGCAGCTTCACTTCCTTCCCAGACGTCATCTTCAGGAATACAGTCCCTTGACCCTTGATCTCAGAAGTTGCAGAATTGCCTGTATACAGTTTCTCCCCAGTTTCGAAAGGAACTAGGTCAGCAAATGCAGCTCTATCTGCACAGATATGACGAGTGGCACCAGTATCTAGCCACCACTCCTTTGGGTTGGAGTCCTTCATGTTGACTTCCGAGACCACAGCCGAAAGGCTGATTTCAGATACCTCTTGGGTGATGGCGTCTACCACATTGGCCTCTTTCTTCTTGTTTTTTTTCGGCAGTCTACAATCAGCCGACTTGTGACCCAATTTGTCATAATTGAAACACTTTCCTTGGAATTTATGCTTCTTAGAAACTCCACCTTTAGGTCCCAGTTTGGACCCCGTCTTGTTGAACTTCTTGTTCTTCGAGCTTTGACCATGTTCCACTACATTAGCCTTAGCGGATTTGGCAACAACATTGATGGAGAGCTTCTTCTCCAAGCCTCTATTATCTTCTTCAATGCGAAGTCTCACAATGAGGTCTTCCACATTCATTTCCTTTCTCTTGTGTTTCAAATAGTTTTTGAAGTCTTTCCACGTAGGGGGTAGCTTCTCTATAATTGCTGCTACCTGAAAAGACTCACTAATAACCATTTCTTCAGCATGAATTCCATGAATGATTAATTGCAGCTCTTGAACTTGACTAATGACGGTCTTGGAATCCACCATCTTAAAGTTCATGAACTGTCTCACCAAGAACTTTTTAGCACCTGCATCTTCAGACTTGTACTTACGATCCAAGGACTCTCACAGTTCCTTGGCTGATCCCTTCATGCCATACACAATATAAAGTGAATCAGACAAGCCATTCTGAATATAATTCTGATACAAGAAATTAGAATGCTTCCAAGCATCCAAAGCATGCACTATTTAGACATTTGTCTCATCCTCTCTAATCATAGGAGGATCCTCTTTCAGGAATCTCGCAAGATTCAAAGTGGTCAGATAAAACAACATCTTTTGTTGCCACGTCTTAAAATTCAGTCCGGTGAATTTATCCGGTTTCTCATTATGATTAACAGGAATCGAGACCGCCAAAGGCTGCATTGAAGACGAGGCTACCCGAGGTGATGGCACTGGTGTCACAGATGGATTCTCAATTGGCACGATGTTCATGTTTTCAGTCATTTCTGAAAACAAGCCAAATATTAGAACCACTAATTACTAAATTATAATAGCAAGGCCAATTAATAAAAGTTATAAATACTTATAACTTATTAGAATAATAAATATATATGTTATATATAATATGGATTAACGTTTGTAAAGGAAAAACGTTTATACTTCCAGATTTAATAAAACATATATGCAAGTAAATAAATGCAAACCACAAAAACAAAATGTTAGTAATTTTATGGTTTCCAACCGATTGAACTAAAATAAATATGATGAACCGCAACTGCAACAAAAACAACGTTAGCAATTCCTTCTGAATTCAACTTGTCCGTCATTTATGGAGCAATCTGATTTAAGATTGTTAGAAAATATAGAGCATAAACAACGAACAAATGAATTCAAATATAAAATAACGAAAATTGTTACACCGAAATTCAACCTTAACTTGAAGGAAACCAAACAAAAAGTAGAACGTCGAGGCACGTGAGTCACGCTTTCCTTAAAACAAATTCGTCCCTTCCGGTAAGTGCTCGAGGCTTCAACGGACGTCTGTCTCCTAGGATACAACGATAAACAACGGTAGTCTAGCACGATCGAAAACCGCTTCCGGCGAACTTGAAACCAAAGCCTTCCCTCTATCACCAAAACTCAAAAACCAACTCGACCACTACAAGGAAAAATCGATAGCAGAAAAAAGAAAACTTGTGCAGTGTGTTTGTGTGTTCAAGGGTGTGTTTTCAATCTTATGGAGGCCTCCTTTTATAGGCTCAAGGATGGGGTGTTACAAAAACCGAATTCATGAGGTTTTAAATTCAGATTAATTCAATACATTAGTGCTGCCCATTAACTCTTGGAATTGAACAATTTTTCGGAATATGAACAGATGAAGACTGTTCATATTCTGGAAAAAATAAATAAATCCGGAATTGTGTTGGAAGAAAGAAAGAAAAAAAAAATTCCAAAACAAAGCCCGCACGAGAACAAGCTCGATGAACCGACATTCGTGTCGCCTACGTTGTGCGGGCGCACACATTGGGCCCCTAACCCACCGGGCTATGATTTGCACCCCCCACCCCCTGCGCGTGAGAGAGCGTCTTGGGTTCACAATCTTACCCAAGTCCAAAAGTGCAAATCCTTATAAAGTTCATCAAGTTTTCATGCCTAAACAATGAGAGACTCCACATATATAAGCAACTTTCCACCAAAATCCTATTCCAATGGGCATACTTTGAGCATCAATTTCTCATTCACCCGAATACCATTTTGAATGTATAAATATATGATTTCGATCTCCTCGTGATGGAGAACGCAAATCCATCATGACTCGTTAATTCTATTAAGTGGGTCCCACTCAAATTTAGATCTCAAATTGGTTTAATAACCATTTTTCCAACAAATTATATGGTATTTGTTGGGGTTAGACTTCGTCTTCCCAATAATGACGTTAGCTTTAACAGTTTATCTAACGAACGATGAACTCCTTATTCTAACGCCTCCACATTTGGGCCGGACCCAACTCACTGTAAAGTCAATAACGAACGACCATCGCTCGTACGATTGGGCCGGACCCATTAACGCGATTCGTTCCAAATTAAGCATCGAACATCGAGCTAACGATCAACACTGATCCTTCACTTATTGACTTTATTAACTGCGAACGATAGATCATAAGGACAAAGTCTTATTTTCTATTCATCGTTCGTCGTTCGTATTCAACAAGGCTTATATGGTTATACTCTCTATAACAGTCGAACCCAGCGTCGACGATGATGTGTCATGCCATCATGATATCCGATCAGTTCATAACTGGCAATAACCGCTAAGCCTCAATCTGCGGAACATTACAATAACTGCTGAGTTCATATCATGACACGTGTCCCCAGTGGACAACGATGGAAAACCGCTCAACATCAGTTATTGGTCCTTCCTCTATAAAAAGAGGGGGACCCCCTTCAGACAGGGATGGGGGACTCTGAACTCATATTATTACTCTGCCGAAAACATTCCCAGAGATTATCCTTGTATTTGAGAATACCCACATAGAGTGAATATACAATACTGACAGAGGACGTAGCCCGGTTTGGCGAACCTCTCTACATCTTGGTGTTGATGATTTTCTATCTCTGTCTTTTACTTTTATTTCTGGTTATTTCATACTAATTTGTTTTATGAGTTTCACCAACGATTGCCAAGGGCCCGTTCAACTGTTTGTTTATCCATTATTATTAACTTTCTGTTAAATTTTGACTGTAGAAAAACTAGCATCTACAGTTTGGCGCCCACCGTGGGGCTCTTGGCCATCTTACATCGGAAACTCGCGCAGCAAACATGGCAGCAGAACGTGAACACCAGGATGATCTTCCCCAGGGAAGCCCAATCATTCAACAGAAAGCTTCAACCTCTGAAGCGATCTCCCAAATCACCAATCTGACACGATTGGTTGAGGAACTGACCAAGAAACACAATGACCAGCAGAGTCATATAGAGAACATCACTGCGGAGAACCAGATTCTCAAAAACCAGTTGATGGCACTCAACTCCCAAGCCGCTTACTCGTACTACTACAACCCGTATGTCGGGTATTCCTCTGGTGCGAGCGCTGGGGGCTGGCGACCAGCCGTCTTATACGAACAGCGAGGCGCGAACGATGGGACATGGCGACCAGCCACGTCTTACAATCCGCAACATGCGAGCGCTGGGGGCTGGCAGCACGCCACGCCTTATCACCAGCAACGTTCAAGGGCTCCTTACAGCCCAATTAATCCGATGCAGCCATTGTTCGCATCTGAGGATACCCCGGCAGTAGACGAGCGACAAGCGCAGCCGAGGCAGGCGGCACCGGGACCCAGTTCTAGGAGACAGACCACACCAATTCGGCGTTCGACGCCCGAATTATCACAATCATCAGAGGATCTCTTCCAACCGGGAACGAACGTTGAGGAGATGATGCGAAGTATAATGTCCGAGGAAATGAGGACATTGGAAGCCCAGATGCAACAACGATTCACTTCGCAGATCCACAAAGCAACAACCTCCACACCAGGGATCGATGATCTTGCCCGTGGTGTCCGCGAGACGCCTTTGACAAAGCGGATCACCAACACAATCACCCCGAAGTTCAGCAACATTTCTTTTCCTCGGTTTGACGGAATGTCAGACCCACATGACCACCTCCTTCAATACAAGCACGTCGTTCAATCGACGAACATCCCAACCGGCATGCTAGATGACATGATGTGCAAACTCTTCGCTCAGAGCTTGAAGGGTGCCGCGTTGAGATGGTTCTGTAATCTCCCTGCAGAATCCATTGACTCGTTCGACGAACTTTCCCTCGAATTCATGAGAAGCTACTCCGTTCACATCCAGTCCGGGAAAACAACAAAGGATCTGTGGGGTGTGATCCAGGGACCACACGAATCGCTACGCGCTTACATTAAGCGTTTCAGCAAAGCGATTTCGGAAATCTCAGGGCTGGATGACGGCACAGCGAGGGAAGCCTTGAAGAAGGGATTAAGGCATAGATCTTTGTTTAAAAATGAGATCTGTGCCCGATATCCCCCGACAATCCAAGATGCTCTACATCGAGCGAAGGGATTCATCGAGTTGGAGGAGGAGAACGAACGAGTAGAACGAGACCTTGCGAGGACTCGAGAAGAACTCTCGAAGGCCCGAAATGAACGAGAGAAAAGTTTTAGACGCGAACGTCCACATCAGCAGCGTCCAACAGAGAAAAGGGGCGAGCGGTCGTCCAGACGAGACCGCAAACGTCCGTTCTCTCCACCCAAATATGCCCTTGGAATAAGCCCCTCGGAGCTCATCGCTCACCTCAAACGCCAGGATTTTGTCACTTGGCCGAAGAAGTTGCCAGAAAACCCGGCCAGAGACACATCCAAGTATTGTGAATTCCACAAAGATCATGGGCACAATACAGTTGATTGCAGGGCACTGAGGGCAGAAGTGGCGGAGCTGTTGAAGAAAGGTCACCTTCGAGAATTCCTTACAGAAAAGGGGAGAGAAACGTACGGACTTGGTGGCGAGCACAAGGAGCGAAGGGTGGTGCAACAGATCGAAGAGACACCCTCTCCTTCGCCCGTCCGGAAGACAATCGGAGTCATTCTTGGAGGCTCGATTTATAGTGGGGAGACAGTAACAGCAATCAAATCTCATCGAAGGAAAGCGAAGCAGCCGATTGCCGCGATTCTTCCCGATGACCCCATCGAGCACTCCATCACATTCCACAGCAGCGAGGCCACAAACTTGAGCCGACCTCACGACGATGCGCTCGTTCTGACATTGAACGTATCGAATTGTGAAGTTGGTCGAATTCTGGTTGATAATGGGAGCTCTGCGGACGTTCTATTCCTGTCGACACTCAGAGAGATGGAGTTATCTGAGTCAGACATCGAACGATCGACTACCATTTTGACAGGTTTCAATGGGGAGTCAACCGCAGCCGTTGGAAAAATTAAGCTGCCCGTTTTTGCAGGAGGAGAAAACAAGATGACCACATTTTTGGTCTTAGACTGTCCATCCGCCTACAACATCATCCTTGGTAGGCCATGGATACACGCAATGAAGGCAGTTCCTTCTACTTACCACCAGAGAATCAGGTTCCCAACGAAGAGAGGGGTCAAGGAGATCAAGGGAAATCAAGAAGTCGCCCGAACTTGCTATCTCCATTCCCTTAAGATGAAACAGACAGATCGTTTATAGCAACTAGAGAATAAGGCAGAATCGAATGATCAAACAGAGCCAGACGTGGAACAACTGGACGAAATCCCACTTGATCCAGCAAACCCAGATCAATCCATCAAGATCGGTTCGATGCTCGATCCCGTAATTCGCGAGCATTTGTTAAGTTTCCTTCGCAATAATCAAGACTGCTTTGCATGGTCACACAATGACATGCCAGGAATTGACCCGGAGGTAACAACACATCGACTCCATGTCGATCCTAGCCATAAGCCAGTGAAGCAGAAACGGAGGAAACTCGAGATCGAACGCAACAAGATCGTAAACGATGAGGTGCGAAAGTTGATTGAGGCTGGATTTATCAAAGAAGTTCAGTACCCTGACTGGTTGGCGAACGTTGTGATCGTGAAGAAAAAGAATGGAAAGTGGAGAGTCTGCATCGACTTCACCGATTTGAACAAGGCTTGCCCAAAAGATAGTTTCCCCCTTCCACACATCGATCGTTTGGTTGATGCTACGGCTGGACATGAATTGCTTTATTTCTTGGACGCATTTTCAGGATACAACTAGATCCTCATGCATCCCGACGACCAAGAAAAGACAGTATTTATCACGGAAAGGGGAATATATTGCTACAAGGTAATGCCTTTCGGGTTGAAGAACGCCGGTGCGACTTACCAAAGACTCGTCAATGCAATGTTCGCAGATCAAATCGGTCGAACGATGGAGGTTTACATTGATGATATGCTGGTCAAATCGCTGAAAGCTGCCGACCACATTGGTCACCTTACAGAATGCTTCTCGGTACTTAGACAACACAACATGCGTTTGAATCCTTCCAAATGCTCATTTGGTGTGTCTTCTGGGAAGTTCTTGGGTTATATCGTGACGCAACGTGGTATTGAAGCGAACCCTGACCAGATACGAGCAATACTCAACATGCCTTCACCAAAGAACAAGCGAGAGATACAGAAGTTGACTGGAAGAATTGCTGCCTTGAACAGATTCATCTCTCGATCGACCGATAAATGCATGCCCTTCTTCAAGTTGCTCAAGGGGAACAAGAAATTTGAGTGGAACGAACAATGTCAACAGGCCTTTAATGAACTCAAAAAATACTTGTCATCCCCTCCAATTTTGTCTAAACCAGTAACCGGAGAAAGTCTTTTTCTTTACTTGTCAGTAACAGAAGACGCGGTGAGTGCTGTTCTTGTACGTGATTCGAACGGCGAACAACCCGTCTATTACGTTAGCAAGTCACTGCTCGATGCGGAGACGAGATACCCGGTGGTTGAGAAGTTAGCTTTGGTTCTCATTACGGCAGCAAGAAAGCTAAGGTCATACTTCCAATCACACTCGATAGTTGTATTGTCTACCTATCCTCTTCGTGCCATACTTCATAGTCCAAATTTATCTGGACGCTTGACGAAGTGGGCGGTCGAATTGAGTGAATTTGATATCGAGTATCGGGTGAGAACAAGCTTGAAATCACAAGTACTTGCTGACTTTGTAGTTGAACTCACACCAAATCCTTCCAGAACGAACATTGAAGAAGAATGCTACTGGACGCTCATGGTGGACGGAGCATCGAACGTCAAAGGATCTGGAGTGGGTGTATTTTACAAGACTCCTGATGGTGAGATCATCGAACAGTCATTTCGCCTGGGATTCAACGCTTCGAACAATGAAGCTGAGTACGAAGCCTTAATTGCTGGGCTACATTTAGCGAAGGCACTGGGGGCTCGACGCCTGAAGATCTTTAGCGACTCCCAGCTCGTGGTGAACCAAGTACTCGGGGAGTACACAGCCAAGGATACAAGGATGGACGCTTACTTGAACGTTGTTCGTTCGCTTGTTCAGCATTTTGAAGGATACTCGATAGAACAAGTGTCGAGAGATCTTAACACACAAGCGGACGCCTTAGCTTCATTTGGTTCAATTTCAGAGCCACACTTGCGTCGAAGTATCCCAATCGGGTTTATTGAAGAGCCCAGCATCCACGTTGAATCCGCCATCATCACAGGAGAAGTCATAACAGATTGGCGAACACCCATTGTCGCTTATCTGAAGGAAGGAGTTTTACCAGAAGAAAAACAGGAAGCCCGGAAAGTCAAAACCAAAGCTGCAAGGTTTTCAATGATCAACGATGTCCTTTTTCGACGCTCGTTTAATGGTCCCTATGTTCGATGTCTAGGTGATAAAGAAGCTACCTACGTTCTGAAGGAAGTTCATGAAGGCGAGTGCGGAAACCACTCAGGGGGACGATCACTGTGCAACAAAGTCAAGCGGCAAGGCTATTACTGGCCCACTATGCTTCAAGACAGCGAAGACTTTGTCAAACGGTGCGACAAATGCCAGAGACACTCCCCCATATTTCATCAGCCTTCGGAACGACTGTCAAGCATCGCATCACCATATCCATTCATGAAGTACTCAATGGATATAGTGGATCCACTACCCAGAGCGAGCGGTCAACGCAAATATTTGCTTGTACTCAATGATTATTTTACAAAGTGGGTTGAAGCAGAAGCATTTGCAGACATTAAGGATTCGGATGTCGAAAGCTTCATATGGAAGAACATTATTTGCAGATTTGGTGTGCCCCAGGAGATCGTCACGGATAATGGATCGCAGTTCATTTCGGACAACTTTAGAAAATTCTGCAACGAATGGAACATCGAGCTTAGCTTTTCTACCCCAAGGTATCCCCAAGGGAATGGACAAGCAGAAGCAACTAACAAAACGATCGTTCAGAATTTGAAGAAGAAACTTGAAGCTCGAAAGGGACGATGGGCAGACGAACTTCATGGCGTACTCTGGGCGTACAGGACAACTCCACGAAGAGCGAACGGAGAATCACCATTCTCACTAACCTTCGGTGCTGAAGCTGTTATCCCAGCAGAAATCGGTGTCTCTACACTCCGGCGTCAATTGGCTTTTGAAAACGAGAGTCAGAATCAAGAAATACTCAACGACAGTCTGGACATTCTTGACGAACGACGAGATCAAGCCCTGATTCGAATGGCAAATTACCAACAATCAGTGGCAAAGTACTACAACTCCAAAGTTCGACAGAGAACTTTCAACGAAGGAGATCTCGTGCTTCGAAAAGTATTCCAGAACACTGCCGAGCCAAACGCAGGAAAGTTGGGAGCAAACTGGGAAGGTCCTTACAGGATTTTGAAGGTTATACGACCATGCGTCTACCGCTTGGAAACGAGCGATGGAGTGGAGGTTCTTTGCAGTTGGAACTCGCATCATTTGCGAAAATACTATGTGTAATCTATTTTTGCTGTTTTGATGTTTCTAAACACTTGTAATTTTTCGGAACAGATTTTTGTAAAGGCTAGATCCCTTACGTCGAACGTTCGATGCGATATCGAATCCGTAGGTCTACGCCTAACAACTTCACTGCTTGAACTACGTTTGGCTTGATCCCTAAACACTGGGTACGTAGGCAACTCGTATGCGTTCGTACGAGTCCAGTCAAAATCATCAAACAATTTCATTGTTCTATCGAACTACGAATGGCTTGATCCCTAAACTTTGGGTACGTAGGCAGCTCATCACATTTGAATGAGTTCAGCTACTTATACTAATCAAAAATGTGTCTTTGGACACTCGACATTCGTTCATTACGAATTACATTCCGTTCGATATTCGTCCAGTGCGAATTACGTTCGACCTTCGTTAATTCGAATTACACCCATCACATTGCGCTCGATATTCGTCCAGTACGAATTGTACTCGACATTCATTTATTACACTACTCATAACGTTCGAACATTCGAACTTGTCGAAGACATCCACATCAACATCATACAAAAAGATGTGAGCAGAAATATAAAATTTTCAATAAAAAAAAATATAGAATTGTCTTTACAATTCAAAAATAAAATATAAGTTCACAAAAATTTAACAAAAAATCTATTCTCGAGCTTCGCGATATTCAGAAGGATCTGCTGGGACCGGGGGCTCGACGTTCATATTTTCAGCCTCCGCCGGCACTGATGCAGGGACAGCTGATAAATTCCTGACCTCATCAGGATAATCTTCCTCGAACATTTCGATTTCTTCATCGATTTGAACTTCGTCGAGGAGCCCAGCTTTGTAGTCCTTCAGGATGTCATATCGAGCCTTCAGAGTGGCCTTCTCGAATGCATCCATAATCTGGGTGGCGAGCGCTGCATTTTCAGCTTCGAGAGATTTGATTCTGGCCTGACCTTCATCAAATCTCTTCACCAAAGTTTCCATCGCAGAAGTGCCCTCCTTGGCTACATCCATGGACTTCTGAAGTTCAGCCATTAGTCCATCAGCGCCGGCCTTGACATCTCCGAACTTACGTTCGATGTCCAGCAACTTCTCTCCCCGCGCAATATCCTTCGCTTGAAGATCTTTCAAGCGATCCCTTTGTTCGGCGACTCTATCGGACATTCGATAAAAGAGCCCCATCGTCCGAACATTGATCTGCAATGTAAAAAATACAATCTTCAGAAGTGGGAGTACGAACAAAATATAGATTACAATTCAAAGTCTATGTTCATCATACCTTCATGGTCTCCCACATTATGTCATCCAAATGACTCTGAGGTGGGCCTTGCTTCATAAATTTCGCATCTGCATCGGAAAAAAGCTGTCGAGCGATATCAACGCTCGTTTCCCGATCATGCAAAATACTCACGCTTGGAGGCAAGTCCACCTCGATTCTTGGACCCTCGCTGTCCGTTTCAGGGATCGCGACCTTCGACTTCTTGCTCCTCTTCGCATGAACCTTCCTCTTGGGCTTCTCAACCACTTTCCTCTTCTTAGCGGGTGGCGAACTCGGCTTTGATGGAGGTTCAGGAGAAGACTCAAGAACAGGAAAAGGCTCAGGTTCGTTAACCTGGCCTGCGCTCGCAGCAGCAGCGGCCGCAGCAGCAGCAGCTGCTCGTTCGGCTTCCTTCTTGGCCCTCCGTTTGGCCATTATATCTTTCGGCGTGGGGACCTCCATGACTAACGAGTCCAAGGCAAATTCTGCGATCAAAGCCTCCTCGTCAGTAAGGGGGTCGACGAACAACGGGGTGCCAAAAAGTCTCCTTAGCGCTCCCCTAATTACAAAAGGCCAATCTACCCAGGAAGGAACTCGTTTAGGAATACCTGTTGGGAGTTCGACGAAGTCCTTCCACAGGCTCGATGCTCGTAATCTACTTGGAACTTGAATATCGTTCCACTCTCTATTCGGCAGAGCAAGCAGACGCTCGAGTTTCTCTTCGAACAAGAGAGCTTTGGGAGGAGGTTTCTTTAATTCCTTGCCTGCAAGACAAATAAATTACATCAGAACTCATTGAAGTCAGTAAAAAGAATTCTTCGTTCGACTCTCTTCGTTCGATACTTACGAAGAGTTCCCCAGAAAGGGTTAAAAGCATCGGCCAGGACACCCATCGACTTTTTATTTACATGCATGAAGAAGTAGCGATCCTGCCAATATCTATCGACGTTCTTCATCTCGCCAACTACTTGCTTCTTCCTCCGAGGGTACATCGAGTACCGTCCATGATCTTTCGAATTTTCTTGAGGATAATATATCGCGAGCACATCGTCCACTGTTAGTTCGATGCTCGCTTCTTCTGATAGCACGATCAATCCTAAGAAAACCCTCATCCCATTTGGCATCAACTGTGGGATGGCCAGATTATAATGATTCATGGCCCGGATAAGAAGAGGAGGAAGTGGAAGTCGAAGTCCACATTCGAAATAGATGGTGTACATGCAAATCCAACCCTCGGAAACCGCGTCTGCTCGCTCACCCTTGAATGGTAAACGAATCTGGACTTCATTCGGAAAACCATATCGACCCCTGATATCTGACAAGTCATCCTCCGTTAAAACTGATCGAGGGTTCGATGTTCGTAAATACGTTTCGGTGGTCAGACGACGAGGTGGCTTCGTCAAACGAGCAATAGGGGGGATCGATAAATGTTCTTCGCCCGATGTTGTCGCAGGTCGATTCCTCTCGGAGGCCTTGTTGCTCGTGCCAGCACCCATCTGGCTCTGCTGAAATTCGTACTCGAGCCTCGAACGACGAATGGTTGACATCAACTCCTCATCGTCTGAACTGCTATCACTCGAGTCGGTGCTCGTCCATTCGACGTCAACATCATCAATAACTTCCTTTTGTTTATCCATGTCGGGGAAAAACAAATTTTTGGGCGAACGACAGATGTTTTGAAGATCTATAGCCTATAGGTTGTCAAAACCCTATTGACGTTTTGGATGAACTCGAATAACACAGAACCAAAAACCCAGAAAAAACCCTCAACCAAACTACTCGCCCAAAAGAAATGCAGAAAAACTTACTAGAAAGACTCGAAAACAGAATAGAAGCAGTTCTATCAAATCAAAAATTACTCGAGATGGAGAAGAAGAAAAATCTTGCCTGAGGATTCGAAGAACTTGAGAAAACTTGAAACTCTGGTCTTCTAAAGGCTCCGTGTAGAAATAAAGGGGAAAACTGGGCATATGAAGGGTTATATAGCTTCACAGCACATCCAACGGTCCCGACCGTTCAGGAGAGGCACGATCAAACGGCGTATGCCTCGCAACTTTTCGAATTCCCACTTCAAAAGTTCGTACCACGCAACGGCGCGTATCCCGAAAATCTCGGATACGACAGCTTGAGTCTATTACGTCGCAACGGTACGAATTTCGAAATATCATAATGATACCGTGTCAGGGTAACCACTCGACATGCGCCACGTGTATTCATTCAGTATTATTCACTGGGCTCGAGACTCCCATCGATCGATTCGTCAGTCTAGTCAGATTTCCCTGATCTGATTTAACCACGACCGATGCGACCATCGCCATGTATCAAACACTCTATCAAGGATCAATCGCTCGATAGAGTGGGGGGCTATCTGTTGGGGTTAGACTTCGTCTTCCCAATAATGACGTTAGCTTTAACAGTTTATCTAACGAACGATGAACTCCTTATTCTAACGCCTCCACATTTGGGCCGGACCCAACTCACTGTAAAGTCAATAACGAACGACCATCGCTCGTACGATTGGGCCGGACCCATTAACGCGATTCGTTCCAAATTAAGCATCGAACATCGAGCTAACGATCAACACTGATCCTTCACTTATTGACTTTATTAACTGCGAACGATAGATCATAAGGACAAAGTCTTATTTTCTATTCATCGTTCGTCGTTCGTATTCAACAAGGCTTATATGGTTATACTCTCTATAACAGTCGAACCCAGCGTCGACGATGATGTGTCATGCCATCATGATATCCGATCAGTTCATAACTGGCAATAACCGCTAAGCCTCAATCTGCGGAACATTACAATAACTGCTGAGTTCATATCATGACACGTGTCCCCAGTGGACAACGATGGAAAACCGCTCAACATCAGTTATTGGTCCTTCCTCTATAAAAAGAGGGGGACCCCCTTCAGACAGGGATGGGGGACTATGAACTCATATTATTACTCTGCTGAAAACATTCCCAGAGATTATCCTTGTATTTGAGAATACCCACATAGAGTGAATATACAATACTGACAGAGGACGTAGCCCGGTTTGGCGAACCTCTCTACATCTTGGTGTTGATGATTTTCTATCTCTGTCTTTTACTTTTATTTCTGGTTATTTCATACTAATTTGTTTTATGAGTTTCACCAACGATTGCCAAGGGCCCGTTCAACTGTTTGTTTATCCATTATTATTAACTTTCTGTTAAATTTTGACTGTAGAAAAACTAGCATCTACAGTATTTAGATGGGAAAATGTTCTTCAATAAAATGAAATTTTTGATGTCAAATTGATCATATGCTAGATTTTGTGACAAATTTATCACAAGATATAAAATTTGATTTTTATTAATTGTTACTTTGACATTTTTATATAATTAATATTTTCATTTATTTATTTATTTAAATACTATAAATTTGTTTTTGTAAATTTCAAAGTATTGACAATAATGATAAAAAGTAAAAAAAAAAAAAATATATTAAAAATAACTTTATGTATTGAAGTATAAAATAAATTAATATTTTTACACACTTTTTTTTTTTTTTTTTACAAAATGTAGTGTTAATATAGATTAATACATAAGTTGGAAAAATATATATATATATATATATATATACACGAGGACTACATATTTAATGGCAGGCATCTGACATTCTGAATTAATGAAGTGTTTTTTACTCACAATTCTGGATCTAGTTTCCGCGTTTGCTAGTCAATGCAAAGACTTACCGACAAATATTGAATGAGCTGTTCAAAATATAAGATTATGTTATTAGTAAACTTTTAATTTTGTTTAATTTTTGAGTTTTTTTTAATACCTAAAATATCTTTAAATTATTAAAATCTTATTATAATAATCATTTATATTAATTTTTGGACATAATTTATTAGTTATGATCACTTTTTAATTTAATTATTAACATATTTCGTTTAAAAATTAACAGAAATGACTATTGTAACAACATTATAATAATTTAGGAATATTTTATGTTCTTTTTTCGTAGCTGAAAAGACTATAAACTATTAAAAATGTTACAACAATAGTTATTTATGTTAATTTTTTAACAGAATATGTAGTTAGCATCACTTTTTGACCAAATTACTAATATATTCTATAAAAAAAAATTGACTGAAATGACTATTGTAATAATATTTTAAAAACTTAAGGACATTACAACAACGAAAAAAAAGTTCAAAGATCAAAATTACATAAAATTAAAAATTTAAAGATTAAATGAACAATTTACCCGTAACCATTATAATTTTTTTAAATACTAATTAAAAAAGTCCATGTCCCTTCCCCAGGAAATAAAAAAAACAAATAAAACAAATAAGCAAGTTTCATGCTTGGCTCATTCTGTCTCATATGCTTTGTTTTTTTTCATGACCTAGTTTCTCAAAAGGTGGGCTATAAATCTACCCAATTAAAAAAAAAAAAATCTATATATCAGAATACTGTATGCTACAATTACAGGTGATTTCCTTAAAAAAAAAAAAAATGGCCAGCTGATTGAATTTTTTTTTGGTCAATAAAATAAACAATTAAAACGTTATGAATTATTTTGTAATTATCCCTTATCATTATGACTGATCTATTGATTAATTTACTAATAATGTCACATCATCGATATATATATATATATATATATATATATTAGACAAGTAGTGTTTTTTTATTTGTTTGGTTGAGATATTCTAAGCATGCTAGGAATCTCAATTATTAGTGTCAAGGGAGGGGACCTTTTTTGTTTTGGTGAATATTATAAAGGGGGGACCATTAATTAGTAGGACGATGAGATTACGAAGCTAAACGAGCCCACAAATTCGACTTTATTAATTGTGTCTAACTAGGTTTATCAATATCTTTTTCATGATAAAGCTTTTTGTTATTTGTTGATCACATTTTGCCATGGTATTAGGTAGGGTTTTTAGCACTGTTAACTTGTTTAGGTAGGGTTTTTGCCATTGTATTAGGTAGGGTTTTTTAGCACTGTTGATCACATCTTTCAATTTATCGATCGTTGATAACTTGTTCTCAAATTTTTAATTTTAACCATTTATCTTTTAAATTTTTTGATTTGTCGCAACATATGTCTAATTTTATTAACTTTATATTAAATTGAAGATTTAAATTTGGAAGATTTACATTAGGATTTGAATTGGATTTAGAATTTTTTTTTTAAGATGTGGTATTTTTTATCCTTAAATGAGGCGTATATAGATTTTTCTTCATCAATTTAACGAAAAGTTAAATAAATAAGACACATTGCAACAATTTAAAAAATTCGGGAAGTAAATTGTTAAAATTAAAAATTTGAAAAAAAATTGTCAAAGGTCAATATATTTAGAAAACCATATTTTAAAGTATTTTTCTTTCTTTTTTAAAAAAATTGAAAATATAAAAGGTATTATTGTTGGTAAGATTTGGATGGTCCACAGAAACAAGTTGATAGTAATGGTGCATGCCAAACATGCACTTTCGCTACACATGCTATATATAGGTTGGAAATAAAAGGAATTATGGTTTTAATTATTCATCAACCACATTATAGAAGCACTTGTTAGTTAGTTAGTTTGTTTTAATAATCATAAAAGAAAATTACTTAGACATACCAGTGTTGAGCATTATGATAATAATAACTAATAAGGACCTGTTTGGCAGTTTCGTTTTACTTAAATAAAACTGTATTTTTTTTTGTTTTTTTCTGAAATTTTTTTTTGTCTCTTCTGAAAAGTTAACAAAAATTATTACTATTAAAACTAAAATATTTTAACTCAAACTTACATACCAAACATCCCCTAAAACTTGAATTCTACATTTTGTAGTGTCAAATATCAGTAATACCTTTTAGCATATGACATTTAAAACATCATTTTTTTTTTCCTTATTCCTGCTTTTAACAACTGATGATGAAACCATTTGACTCAAACGGAAAGATTTGTAGTTGATATAAACAAACACAATTTTTAATTCTTTTTTTTTACTTAATTTTGAAATGTGTTGTCATACGGCATATTCGCAATATGATACTTGATCATACATGTAAGGGTCAGGAATTATTCTTCAAAGATGTTCTCAACTTAGTATGCCAAAATCAAGTTTCAGATCGGTAAGTTAAGTGAGTGTGTGTGTGTGTGTATATATATATATATATATATATATATATATATATTTTAGAAGGGGATTAGGTAAGTTTTATTGATGCTTAAAATGTAAAAAAAAAAAAAAAAAAGTGAACTCTTGAACCCGTGTTAGTTCACAAAATTCTGAATTTTTTGTGTGGAACCATAACATAATTATTTTTGTAATCACATGTATAATTTTGTGATAATTTCACATTTAATTTTTTTTTCAAAATTAAAGGTGAAGAAATTCAAAATCAATATTTTTTAAATAAGTCAAAGATAAAATTATTATTAGATTAATTTCATATTTATTTTTATTTAAAGATATAAAATTCAAATCTTTTTCATTATTTCCAAGTAAAAGAAATAACATAAATGTTTTTCTTGTCAATGATCATTTGCATACATTTTGTTTTCTTGTGAGATAAGATTCCATCATTGTCAATTGTCGGCATCTAATGGAAGATATTTCATCACTAAAAAAAGATATTTCATAAAATTGTTATTTTAATTATTATATTTTTTTTTGTGAATTAAAAAGAAATAGTTTGTTCTTACATATCCCTATTGATTTTCCAAATTAATCTCACATATACATATAATTTAAAAGGGATGGATTTCTAACCCAATCTCTTATAGTCGTTAACACAGATTCTACTCAGAACATCACCAGTCAAAACTGGAGCAAAGGTCTTACGGGAGTTTTATGATAATTAAACTTGGATGGACGAAAGAAAAGGCTAAGGAAGTCGCCACCATCCTTTGCCACCCCAATGAGTGTATTTTAATTAGGGTAAATTTCTCATTAGTTCCTAAACTTTTAATCTTGTGCAACTTTGATTCATAAAAATATTTTTTCGTAGCTGAAATGCCCATAAACTTTTAAAATATTGTTACAGTAGTCATTTTCGTTAATATTTAGACGAAAGTTGTTAGTAATTTGATCAAAAAGTGGTGTTAACTACCGATTATGTCCAAAATTTAATGAAAATGACTACTATAGCAACGTTCTTAATAGTTTATGATCATTTCAGCTATGAAAAAAAGAACATGAAATGCATCTAAACTATTAAAATGTTACTACAATAATTTTTTTTTGTTAATTTTTAAACAAAATCCGTAAGTAAGTTAGTCAAAAAGTGACACTAACTAGCATATTTTATCCAAATATTAACTTAAAAAACTATTATAACAATATTTTAATAATTTAAAGATCAAAATTATACAAATTTAAAAATTTAAAAATCAACTTAACAATTTACCTTTTAATTATTATATATTAAATCTTGAACGATTTAATTTACAATTATGCAAGCCGACATAAAATTATTTCTAATAATGTATTATGGAGTTAATATAGGGATTCTTTAATTAAAACGCGAAAAATTTAAATTATTATTATTATTTTTTTGTTGACACTTGACTCAAGCGACTGGGCCCGGCTGCGCTCAGATCCAGTGCGAAATGGGTTCTACTTTCAACTTCTGTTTTGACCCCCATTATGCCACGTCATAGTCAGATCAAGCGCACTGGGACCCACAGGACGCCGTGAAATCCGTCTCACATTTCCATTAAGACTTAAACCAATGCGGTTTCGCCACGTATGTGGATACCCCGAGAATTTACCGCGATTAGCTCTGTGTTAGTTGGCGAAGACCGAACCATGGTTAAAACGCACAACAAGAAAACGACAAAACGACAACGCGGCTTCGCGTGTTAAAAGCCAGGCGTTTCGATTCGGAGAGCCTAAAAGGGGAGTTCCTTCCGACGCTTTCGTTTCTGCAATCTCACAGAGAGAGAGAGAGAGAGAGAGAGGTAGAGAGAGAAAGTAAGAGAGAGAAAGCTCAATCACAATCTCAGCCATGGCGGTGTCCACGTGTCCCAGAGTCTTCGCCTCCTTCGAGTGCCGTTCAGATCCCGACTTCTCCGGCTACCCGCGCCACGAGAAACCTGGTCAGGGCCGTTCTTTCCGGCGAGTCGAGTCGGCTCGGCTCGGCGCGGCGGCGGCTTCCTATCGCGGCCTGTCCTCCCGGATTCTGAGGTTCCCGCCGAACTTCGTGCGGCAGCTGAGCATCAAGGCGCGGAGGAACTGCAGCAACATCGGAGTCGCGCAGATCGTGGCGGCTTCGTGGGCGAACAACTCCGGCTCCGGTGTTCCGGCGGTGCCGACGGCCACCGCCGTCGATACCGCCACCACCGCCGCGGTCCCGGCAGAGGCCGGTGATCCCGTGGTGGTGCCTGGAAATGGGGCTTTGCAGGTCGAGAGCGTGCCTGCTTCGAAGGAAGCCTCGTTCTTGAGCTCCGATGGGAGCCTCACTATTCATGCTGGTATAAAGCCAACTCCTTTATTTTTATTCAATTACTTATTTATTTAATACTAATATATACCTGTATATAAACTTTTTCATTGTTTTTAACCTAGTTAGTTACGAAGTAAAGCTAATGTTCTAAGCTTAATTAGAGATCTTTAATCTTTTTTTAATATCCTCCAGTGATTATAATATGGTAATTATTAGCTTGTAATTGTGTTTTTGGTTCTAATTTTGTGAAGGTGAGAGATTGGGTCGCGGCATAGTTACTGATGCAATTACAACTCCTGTGGTCAACACTTCTGCATATTTCTTCAAAAAGACCATCAACCTCATCGATTTTAAGGTTAATTAACTTGCTGAGTAAAGTAATCTTATGATTCATTTCACAAACGAAAAATTGTTGTCTTTTCGGTTATATCTGCATTTTAGGGTTTAACAAAGTCATGGGTTGTTAGAATGTAAAAAGTGTTATTTATTCGTGATAATTATGATTTATCTGCATTTTAGGAGTGGATTAAGTTATGGGTTATAAATTTATGAGAGAAAAATGTAGGTAACGAAGTAGTGTCATGGTGGATTTGTCACTTGTATTTTCTTTTTCTGAGATGGTGATTGGTACGTTAGGAGTTTACCGGGTAAATGTTTCTAACATTATGGCAGGAGAAACGTGCGACAAGTTTTGAATATGGACGTTATGGAAATCCTACAACGGTGGTTGCGGAGGAGAAGATAAGGTTTTACTTCAATCTGTTCTGTTTTTGTATACGGAACCTAGGTGTTGTTGATTCAGACTGATATCTTAAATATTGATTGAACGTTTTTCTGTCATTCAGTGCTCTTGAGGGTGCCGAATCAACGGTGATAATGGCATCTGGAATGTGCGCTAGCACAATCATGTTTATGGCATTGGTTCCGGCTGGTGGGCATATTGTGACGACCACAGATTGTTATAGGAAGACCAGGATTTTCATTGAGACAGTTCTACCCAAGATGGGGATTTCGGTATGAGATATAGGAGTTCCTGTTTCTGAATCATACCTAATCCTGAGTTTGCTGATAAGATTGTTTTTAAATTTCTCCTAGTGCTGTTATTCTTGATGATAACTGTAATCCAATATGCAGGCCACGGTCATTGATCCTGCGGATGTTAGGGCTTTGGAGGCTGCATTGAAAAAGCACAAGGTCAGCGGTAAAAGAGTTGTCCTCTTGTTTTGGAAAGTTTCTATGTACAATCTGGTAACGTCATGGGTGATCTTAAGTTGACTGGCATTTGACTATTTTGCAGGTTTCTTTGTTCTTCACTGAGTCTCCTACCAACCCGTTCCTTAGGTGTGTGGATATTGAGTTTGTTTCTAAGCTTTGCCACAAGTATGGAGCATTGGTCTGCATAGACGGTACCTTTGCCACACCTCTGAACCAGAAAGCCCTTTCTCTCGGGGCTGATCTTGTCCTGCACTCTGCAACAAAATATATTGGGGGTCACAATGATGTAAGTCACTTGCATTGGTCAGCCAAGAGAACTAAAGTAGTATAATAAGAATCTTAACTTAACTAAGTGCTAAGCAATATTGTATTCTATTCCAGGTCCTTGCTGGATGCATTAGTGGTTCGTTGAAGTTGGTCTCTGAAATTCGTAATTTGCATCATGTCATGGGTGGTGCTCTCAACCCAGTGAGTCTTCTAAACGCTAAAAACATTTGAACCTATATATATATATATATATATATATATATATATGCAAAATCCTGAACTTGGATGATCTAATTACTGTGTCTTTCCCATACAGAATGCTGCATACTTGATCATCCGAGGCATGAAGACGTTGCATCTTCGTGTACAGCAACAGAATTCTACAGGATTGAGGATGGCCAAAGTTTTAGAGGCACATCCTAAGGTATGAAATGCGGCAGTTTGTCTTTAGACAGATTGTAACGTCATAAATTGTTTTCTTCTTTAATCTTTCTAGTTTGTTTCATTGGTGAACTGATAGTATTGTCTACTAATTGGCAGGTGGCACACGTTTATTATCCTGGCTTGCCAAGTCATCCTGAACATGAACTTGCCAAGAGGCAAATGACTGGTTTTGGTGGTGTTGTCAGTTTTGAGGTGAGAATTGTGGACAGTTTTCCATCTGCTAGCATATATGCCCATAAGTTTTACAATATTCTTGTCGACTATTTGTGGTTGTATTTTATACATAATCTAAGGCAGTATATTGCTCAACTTTGCAGATTGATGGCGACTTAGATACCACCATAAAGTTTGTTGATTCACTGAAGATCCCATATATCGCCCCATCTTTTGGTGGCTGTGAGAGCATTGTGGATCAGCCAGCCATAATGTCTTACTGGTATAATTTCCTTGAACTCTCAATATAATAAGCGGAAAATTTATATTTATTCTTGACGATTTGTTCTACTGTCACTGCGATTCATACTCTTTTTATTTTGGTTGGCAAATCTAGTTGAGATGTTGACCCGAGTTGCCTTTCCTTTCAGTAGACACAATGACAAATCGTCGATTACCCTTTATTCACAAGTTGAAAATTGGTTTTAGGCTTTTAGCCGAACGGATCTGCACTAATAATGCACCTGCATTAAGTGCGCGGACCACACACACACAAGAGTGTTACTCATTGTTGTCTCCATAAAATAACTACTATTCTATAGATTTATTTATTTTTCCTCTTCCTCTCTGCTGAGTGCTCTTCCATTCCATGCTTTCGATGAAACAGGGATCTCAGCCAGGCAGACAGGCTTAAGTATGGGATCAAGGACACCTTGGTGAGATTCAGCATTGGAGTCGAAGACTTTGAAGACCTGAAGGCTGATGTACTTCAAGCTCTGGATACTATATGAACACTTGGAAGGCCGATTTACTTCAGTCTCTGGTGATCATGTAGGACGTGTCTCCTACCAGCCAGTTTTTCTCTCTCTTTTCATGTTTTGGTGTTTTTTATCTTATCGATGAATAATCGGAACTTCCTTTGTTATGCTCTTTCCCAATCTTGTTTCCGGCCCTATTTTCCGCGATAATCTTTCTTGTCTTCTAATGATCGAGGAGAAATCAATTAATTTGGGAGAAAAAGAGCCTTGTTACTTATTGACGCTTGAAATATTCCTTTGCCAACTTATTCAAAAGCCCTAATAGAAAGTGCATCTGGTGGTTCGTAAAAAGCTTATTCTTTCTTTTTCTATTTTACCACATAGAGAGCACGTGCTGGAGGCGTGGACGTATCGCTCTTTTAATATGCAGTAAATATAAAGATAAATATTAAAAATACGAGTAGTGAAGTTTATACCGTGGAATCTCTTCTAAAGCGCTCGTGGACCGTGGTTTTGTTTAGTGCCAGAAACAGCTGGCTGGTTAAAAAAATCTATAATATAGGTTCATTATTGACTCAGAAAATGGAATATTTTAATCCTTTTAAATCTGGTTCCCACTCAAAGGGAATCTGTGTGCATCAAAATGGTTTACTTTTTGACCATTTAACCAGAAGGTACGAGCACAAGCTTGATCTAATATTCCTTTTACTAATTAAATATTAATGTTCAATCTAAAGCAAGTCTTTTAATACACATCCAATACATTATGACATTAAAATTCCAATTGTATTGTTGGCATTAACAATGCAAGTGATCGAATTCCTTGAATGAGACCCACCTTTTTCCTGCCAGGTTGTGACTTGAGAGTAAAAGTCAAAAAAAAAAAAAAAAAAAAAAAAAAAAAAATCCTGAAAAAGGGCACCTAATACTAAAGATGAGAAGTGGGTCGATAATAAATTATTCTTTTGTGAAAAAGAAAAAGAAGAAAAGCAGCCAATGGATTACAGAGGGCTATGGCATGCTCTAAAGTTCTCTTCTCAAGAACTGCTATTAGTGGGTAGGAGGGAATGATTCATTAAGGAACCAAAAAAAAAAAAAAAAAAGAGCAACTTTTCAAGAAAAAGAAAAAGCCAAAAGTGAAAAGAAAATACACAAATAATTACCTATTTTCATATAAAACTTTTGGTAAATGAGGAGGATACTATTACCTGCCAGTGCATTTTGTATTAATATCTATTGAGATTACCTACAACCAAACAAGACAAGGAAAAGTGCCAAAGCCGATCTATAATCCAACAACAACAACAACAGAGCACCAACATTTACATCATCATTTCATTAGAATTTAGATCAAAACCTTTTGTTTTCTTTCGAGTAAACATTAGGAAAAAAATAAATAAATAGAGATAGTAGGGCTTAAAAAATACACTATTATATTTTAGCCATTCAAATTTATATTGAAAGCAATATGTGTTATGTATATAAATATTTGTTTTGATGTGATTTTGATTATTATAAAAAAAAAAATATTGCGCATATGCCTTACGATAAAGAAACCCAAAACAATAAAACAAAACCTTAGCAACAACAATTAAATAATTAAAAATAAAAATTCACCTCAACTTCAAATATTATAATATTCCAAATTCCTTCTCACTCTTTTCGATTCTCTCAACATCCATATCATAATCTTCATCATATGCCAATTGCCAAACACAATTCACAAGAGAGCTTCTCTTCTTCTTCGTTTTCTTTATTATAATACTTTTACCATTCTCCGCCTTGGTTGATAACTAACCAGAGCGAAGAACAAACAAGAGTGTGTGTGTGCATATACGTATATATATACAGACACACACACATATATATATTTATATTTATTTGTTCGTAATGAAATTTGGGAAGGAGTTCACGACCCACCTGGAAGAAACCCTCCCAGAGTGGAGAGACAAGTTCCTCTGCTACAAGCCCCTCAAGAAGCTCCTCAAGAACCTCCCCCCCGACCCTTCCGCCGCCGAAGATCGTCCCGACAACTCCGCCGACCTCCAGGACTGGTTCATCCGCATCCTCAACGAAGAGCTCGACAAGTTCAACGATTTCTACGTTGACAAAGAGGAAGAGTTCGTTATTCGTTTCCAGGTTCCTTCTTTTCTCTCTCCGTTTTATTGTTTGTTTCTCGAGACTTCCTTCAATTCACAGAATTGGATTATTATCTGGGTAATTTAAAAATTTTCGTTCTTGGTTGTTGTGTGACAATAACGAAATTCATTTCGTTTTATCCAAACTGAAGATGAGTCTTAATTGTTTGAATTAAGATTCCATATCGCTGCTGCAAGGATAGTGGATTGAAGTTTAATGAAAAGGATCTTTAGGTTTTGGGACAAAATGGCGTTTTGAGATGTTGATGATTATATATATATATATATATATATATGTATATATACACACACACACACACACATACACACACATTTGTTTGTACTTTTTATAGAAAGATTTTTCCAAGCATGAAGAGTTTATGTGCGATTTGAGTTGGAAGTTCAACGCTGTTTTGGTTATATAATAAAAGGGTGGTTAAGATGTTGGTAAGTCTATAAATTGAGGAAAAGGAGAGAGAAAATTGTTGTAGATTGCTTTATTCCTTACGTGATATTTATTGAATTTTTGGTCCAGAGGGGAAGAGTTTATGTGTGATCTGAGTTGGAATTCATGAGACTTGAAGGAATGTGTGGAGACTCATTTTTCTTCAGTTGATGTTTTGACCTTTTCAAGTCTGTGGTCCACTTAAGTTATCTTAAAGAGATGTGTTTGTTGCTTTCGAATCTTTGCTATTATTGCCCGGAATGTCCGAAAGGTGTTTATTCCATAGATCTTGTTTTGCAACTTGTAGCCATGGTAGTAACATCCCGTGATTCCACCGAGGCATGATAATTAGAAGTGCACTTTTTTTAGCTTAAACCAAGTCTCAACTAGTTGATGTTTTCTCGTCTAGTAATTAATTACCTATCATGCTGTCACGGCCGGTTTCTGATGTGAATCTTGAGTCTGCGATCAATTAAGGCGAATAACATAATAGGATATGCTGGATGAAATTCTAATGGATTTCTATTTGTGTGATCGTGAGGTGTCGTAGGACTTGCAAGGTTGTAAGTTTTTGGCTACTGTTACAGGAGTTGAAAGAAAGGATCGAGCGAGTCAAGGAGAAGAGCAACAATGGAAGAGCTTTTACATCAGAAAGTGAGTTCAGTGAAGAAATGATGGACATTCGTAAAGACTTCGTCACCATTCATGGAGAGATGGTGCTTCTCAAAAACTATAGCTCCTTAAACTTTGCAGGTACACTGGCGATTTTTGTATTTCTTTCTCCTACATCTAACTTGTTTTACTTGGTGCTTCCAAAATTGTTAACTTCCTGTATTTTACAGGTACAGCTTCTACACATTGTTGCTATATCATTAAGTTCTCATCTATTTCTGAAATCACATCCATTTATGGCTTCAACAGGACTAGTCAAAATTCTGAAGAAGTATGACAAACGAACTGGGGGATTGTTGCGTCTACCCTTCACACAACTTGCCCTTCGCCAGCCTTCCTTTTTAACCGAACCTCTCACGAGACTAGTCCGCGAATGCGAGGCGAATCTCGAGCTTCTCTTCCCACTGGAAGCAGAAATCATCGAGTCTACTCCAACCACACAAGACAAGACAGAACAACCTCAGAATAACTTGGCAAAAATGTCAGAGACTCCATCAAATCTCGGGGGTGAAACAAAGTACATATATCGCAGCACACTTGCTGCTATGAGAGCCATACGGGGTCTTCAAAAAGCAAGCTCTACTTACAACCCATTGTCATTTTCATCCCTCGTTAGGAGTCGAGAGGACGACGAAACCGGAGCCATAACAACTGAAAACTCCGCTTCGAATTCGCCTGCCACCTTGCATAATGGAGAAGACCCCGAGCAACAAAGTGCACATTCCAGTTAAGAATTCTTCTCGTTGGTTGATGTTTACGCATGTATTTTCTAGTTTCTTCCAGCGGGTTGGATTTGAATAACAGGCTCTGTATAGCCATGTAAAATCAGTTGGATGATTTAATAAGCTGTGATCCTTGTATACAAAGTAAACTACGTATTGTTTACTTTTCTGATTCTGATTAAGTGAATTTCTATGTTCTTAAGATGTTAATTTCATCACATGGGCTAAATCTTTTTATTTTTATTTTTTTACGTTATATACTTATAGTTTTCCAATCCATCCCAAAATTTAAACAGTTAAGAGGTGAGTCAAATTTTATTTTATATTCTAATGCAGATAAATAAAAATTTTGAAAGTCCCACACATGTTAGTTTATCAATTCATCTTAAAAGCAGTTTAAGTTGTTAGGTATAAAAGATGCCAAAAGGATTCATCAAATATAGGAAAGAAGACTAGACACCGCATGATGAAGGACCAATATGTGGCCGCTTGAAACTCATGGATGAGATTGTAAGTAAGCCACTTTGGTCGTTTTTCTCCATTTATGAATTATAATTTCCTGCTAAAGCAGGGTTTTTTTTTTTTGGTTTCTCAAAGGTAGAATAACTTTCACTCTGCACAAAATTTATTCAATTAAGTAGATTACAATACAAATATGAATTCTTCGGCTAGGTCACACGCTTCATGTATTCTTGTCCTCGTCGTAGTTAAAAGGAAGAGGTACTGATTTGAATGCCCTATACTTCCCAACATTGTTCAAGTGCTCATTCTCCAACCTATCAACAGATATTGAAACGTTCAAAACATTTTATTTTCGCTAATGCCATCCCGCCCCTCATCTAGGGGCTCACTAATAGAACGGAAAGGGTTTGATCCAATTTTACTCGAAGAATTATAATAGGGAAAGTACCTGAAGAAATTCCAAATGCCACGACGAATGATTTCTAAGCAGGCAACAACGGCAATCAAGGCCTTTGGATGAAGGAAAGGAGCTTCTCTGTAACCCAACACTGTCTGCATCCAAGCCAGTCTCAGTAACACATTCAACACCTGCAAGTTTTGCATTACCTTATAAGAACCAGCAAGAAAGGAAAAAAAAAAAAAAAAAAAAGGCAATAATTCATAGAAGTAAAAGATTTGTTCCACTCTCTTACTATGGCTACAAAGTAGACACTCTTGTTTGATATAAGAAGTTTGTCTCTCAACCAGGGGTTCTTTGAATTCTTCCGCAGAAGACCCCAATCGACGAAGAGATCCCAAAAAGTAGCAATAATTGTGGCAACCCCAGAGCAAACTGCAGCAAGTATCAGAAGGGTCGTTCCTCTCTTCTGTTCATATAATGTTCTCATTGCCACTGCTACTAGGACTGAGAAGTACTTCAGGCCGTTGAACGCGTGCATACTGTCTTTCTCCTCGAGCAAGCGCCGGAGGCACTGCAACATGGTAGAAATATTATCAGAAATGCTCATCTCTTAAGGATAACAAGTTGAGAAATTGAAGGAAGTACCTGAAGGAAACGTAGCCAGTATGGAATAACGGCAACAACTATATAGAAAGCTTGATACACAGGGCTATCTAGGCACTTGTTTTCCCGTTTTCTGAAGTCTCCCCAACCGTAATAACAGATGTAGAATTCCAAACTTCTGTAGGCCTGAACCTGGTGTTTCAATTTAATGAAGGGTAAGATATTAACATAAAGTTTTGACATTAAAAAATAAAAAAATAAAAAATAAAAACAATAAACAAGCATTCATAATGCATATGGAGACATCGATAAAATAAGCATGGGTTCAAACCTGGCTTGTAAGCTGATCCGCCAAGAAAAAATCTGGGAGGGTAACCTACATAAGAAACATTGGCATTTTTAAAAAAACATTTTTCAAGTAACTAAACGATCAGAATAATGGGAAGATTTGAGTCTAGTTACCTTGTAGAGTGGAGCGAAAAGACAACGAAATGAGATTCGAATGAGGAAATACCGAGTAGAACGGTATATTATGTTGAGAGGACAGAAGAGTATGAGGAGGAGAAGCTGCAAAAAAGAAAAAGCATTAGAAAACAAAGATTTGGGACTAGTTCATGAGTTGTGTTAAATTGAATGTGTACAAAAGCTCACAATGACTAAGCCCAAGGGGACTAGTTCTGGCATTGTCTTGAAGTTGTTTGCGTTTCGTTCCATGTCCATGTCCAAATTCGAGATGACGGCACCCAAAGAGAGCACAGAAAGGGCTGCACTGAGGAGAAACACTTCTTTGTATCCCAGATGTGTTCCTTCCTTGAGACCAAATATAAACGGATAATTTACTCGGTATCGCCTCCAATAGTATATGTTTCCTGAGAACATGAGCATGTGTAGGACAATGAATCCAAACAAGCTGCAAAAAAAGAATAAGGTTCAATATTGGGATCGTTTTACTGCCGATTGTGATAAAGGGCACGTTCACTTGAACCAAAAGAATAGCCATCTCAAAATGAACTCACCTATAGAGAGGAAATATGTTCTCCATATACCGATGACGGCTCTCGCTCTTGATGATTTTTCTTGTTTGGACGAGTACAAGGATGGTCACTACAAGAGCAAGTGAACACCCGGATAAAAAGCCTGCAAATACATTTAATTTTGAGCACTCATTAAATAACTGAGGGACAAGCCTATCTCACTGAAGGTAGTTTCTTTCTGCTTTTTATATCAATCCTACTTACCCAAGAAAAATGTGATCCTATGTCTCTCTCTTCTAGTTTTTGGCCTTAAAGTGTCCATTCCTTTTCTGCGGTTTCCGTTCACGAAGTGCTTTGTGAAGGCAGCCTCCACTCTCTCCATGAGCCTAGTGACCTGAGGAGGAGCATAAGGTGGATTGTAAGGCAAACTTTCAAAAGGGAAATTCCAGCACAAGTCAACAAAACTAAAAATACTATTTACTAACTTCATCACAGCTTCCCAGATAAGACTTATCCACCATCTCCAAATAAGCCTTTGATGCATTCCTTAAAGTGATCTGCACCAACCGAAATTTTTAGTATGAACCAAAGCACCAAAATTGCATCTCAGAATTCAGATTGATAAAGATTTTGATTTGACCTTATCATATTTCTTCATGATCTTCGAGAAAGCCAATTGGATCATAAAACTGTCACATTCATCAGAAACATTGTAAGTTCATCTTAATTTTCAACAAAAGGCTAAAACTTTGTTACCGCCATTTTCTGTTGTTAAAGATAGAATTAAAAGCCACATCATACCAGTAGCTTTTCAACAGTCCGAGCTTACGATAGAACTCAACAAAAGCCTGTGTCATCAACTCTTGTGATTTCCTCAGCTCTTCCTTGCTGAACGACAAGTCGGCGGTCGAGCTCATCAGGATGCTTCTCAGTGTTGATATCGGAGATTCAGGGTTGATATTTATCTTTACATGATCCAAGATATCCAATGACGCTGGTCTGGATCCGTCTATTCCTTTGTTGTCATTTCTTTGACGACTTTCTATTGCCTCCTTGCCTCTTCTCTCTTCTTCAACTTCTCCTTCCCCGCTCATCTCGACTTCTTGAATCGCATCCATACGTCGCCGTTCTAAAAACAAACAAGTACTAATTAACTTGAAGTAGAATTTCATTAAATTACAAATGAAGAAAAAAAAAAAAATGAAGAAACTAGATCCGTACCTGGTCTTTTACTCGGTCTTACTACCTCGGGTTCTACCGTTCTCATCGCAGGATTCTCGACCTTGATCCTAAGAGCAATCAGAGCATTCATCTGTCGCGTCAACTCATCAGCCTCCTCTATAACTTCTTCAACCATTTTCCTATAGAATTTGACAACCTTGTTGAACTCATTATCGAGCCTCCTGAAGAACACAAGCTCATACTCTCCCCCTTCATCGGACGACATCAAGAACATGGTCTGGTAATGCTCTTCCGAACCTTCCCGCAGCACCGGGCCTACGAGGATCGCCTCGTCGTCTCTCTTCCTCGGAGAGTTCCGCTGCTGGTTTGTGAGGCCACTGAAGGCTCTATACAGAGAAACCTTCCTCCTCAAACCCCCGCCGGATCTCGGAGTTGAAGAAGCAGTTGTGGATGATGAGTTCTTTTGTTTATGCCTCAAGATGTCTTTCAAGACCGTCTTGAGATAGTTGTAGTCCATGTATGCCTCTTGCCATTCCTGAACCATCTGGGAAGCAAATTCTTTCCCAAACTTCATCTTCTTTGTCAATTCTCAAGTGATTTTGCATAAACATTAAAAAAAAAAAAAAAAAAAGAAACAAATTGGAGAAGGTAGATCTTTCAATGGTAAGGATTAAAGTGTAAATGGAATTATATAGAAGGTTGAATGAGTTTCTTCCGCAGTCACACTCTCAAGCACAAAAAGACCATGCGTGTCTAAATGTGTATATTTGTATGTTTGTATATATATACATATATAAGTAAATGAAAACCATGACCATAAGCATTTTCCAAAAGGTCCACTGAAAAACATTAAAGATTTGTGGTTGATAGGTCCAAAAATTTCTGATTTGTACACAGATATAAATGTCAATCAAGACTATAGAATAATATTTTTCTTTTAATTTTAGGATAAATTATTTATTTAGTCCCTAAACTTTTAATATTTTATAACTTTGGTCCCTGAATTTTTTATGGGAGTTGAAATGTCCCTAAACTTTTAAAATGTTATTACAATAGCCCTTTTCGTTAATTTTTGAATGAAATCTGTTAATAACTTGGTCAAAGAGTGGTTCTAACAATGGATTTTGTCGAGAAATTAACGGAATTGACTAATTTATCAACGTTTTTTAATAGTTTATGATTAGTCAAGCTACGAAAAAAGAATCGTGAATACCCCTAAACTAATAAAAATATATTCGTAATTTGGTTATTAAGTGATGCTTACTAATAGATTCCGTCTAAAAAATTAACATAAAGGACTATTATAATAATATTTTAATAATTTTAGGACATTTTAACTACTAAAAAAAATTCAAAGATAAAAATTATATAAAATTAAAAATTTAAGAACTAACCTAATAATTTACCTTTAATTTTATTATTATTTCTTTAAAATGTAAACGCTGAGCGTGATTACACAGCTAATAACGTGGAAATTGGTGCGTCAAATCAAGGTTTAATTTTGGAAATCATTTTGTCCTATTTTCATTTAAAAGGAAAATGGTCGGTGATGGACTTTTTCATTTCGAATTAAAAAAAAAAATGCAAAATGAAAAGGGGACCCTTCACCTTTCATAGCTAAATCCCTGTTTAATTAGGCCTACCCCTTTTGACACGGTCAGTTCCCATATAATCCTCAAAGAAGACTGCAAATAGCCATATTAATAAGTCAACTTTGAAGTACGTACGGAAATGTATATCCAAATATATAGACTCAAATCTCTCTCTCTCTCTCTCTCTCGCTCTTTTTAAACCGACATGTGAAAGGTTATTACATTAAATAATAATAAAAGATTTAAAAGATTATCTCTTAAAACATAAAACAACAACTCTAATAAGGGATGGAGGGAAGGAGTACTGACGAAGTCAGAACTTTTTTTTTTATTTTTTAAGGAGGACTAATATTTATATCATAGATAATAAGAGGATCATTATGATCAAATTTTTTATTTTTTAAAAGGGATTACTATGAAAGTTTAATAAAAATCATGAGCTATTTAAAAAAAAATAAAAATTAAAAGTTGACAAGGGCTTCTCTCCGTCTGGGAAGGAGGGTAAGATCCTCCCTCAACTAAAAAAAAAAAACCTACAATTTTGAATAAATTTTCATAATAGACCCGTAAAAGTGAAAACTTTATCATAATAACCTCCTAATTATATGTTACATAGTTATTAACCTTTCTAATAAAACGTTCTGACTTTGTAGCTAAGATTGGGATCCAAAATTAACACTCTATTATATTTATTGGATTAGGAGTAAGCATTGGCTGTCCAACAGTTTGTTGGCCTAACATGTTGTTAGTTACGGCCAAAATGAGAGACCCCACATTTCAATGACAATAAATCGAAACCACCAGGAAAATTATTTTAAAACTCTAGGGAAGAAGATGGAAACTCTTTTTTTTTTTTTCGTTGTTGTTTTGACCTTTTCAAGTCTGTGTCTCACATAACTTATTTTAAAGAGATGCGTTTGTTTGCTTTCCAATCATTTTTTACTTCTTCATAAGGGAAGTTTGTTTGTTTGTTTTTTGTTTTTTTTTTTTTTTTAACAACTTTGGCCATGGTAGTAAAATATGGTGCTTCCACGGAGGCATGATAATTAGAAGTCCTTTTTTCTTTTCTTTTATTTTATTTTATAAATTTAAAATAAGCTTAAGCCAAGTCTCAACTAGTTGATGTTTTCTCTTCTAGTGATTAATTCTCACCGATTAAGGCGAATAATATCATAGGATATCCTAATGTTATGGGAGCTGAAAAGGGCAACAATGGAAGAGCTTTTATATCAGAAAGTGAGTTCAGTGAAGAAATGATGGACATTCATAAAAGACTTTTGTCACCATTTAGAGAGAGATATCGGTGCTTCACAAAAACTATTGTTGGCATTAAATATCGAAAACATTAATTAATTATCCAATTATCGTAGTCAACTCTTCATTCGGCTTATGAATTATCTTGATATTTAAATTCATGAGTGGATTGAAAATTATTGGACATCTTAATTTCGAAATTAAAATCCAATGCTAGTTGTCATTTCAGAAAGAATTGCAATTTGACTTTCGAAAGATCAAGGCTAGGAGTACGTCGAGGACCGAAGGCTAACAATCTCATTTGGAGTAAAACTGAAGGTTCCAAGGCAAGTTGGTGAAGGAGAAAACATTTAGGATAAAGCTTTTAATTCTAATTTATAGTAATTCGTAGTCAATAAAATCCTTTCTTTTGAGCTTGTGTACTTAGCACCAATGATTCTTTTTCGTCGGGTTTTTGGCCACGTTAAATAATCATATTACTTGTGTCGTTAATTTTTGTTTATGGATGTTTAATTTTATATTCCGCTGACTGCACATTTAGTGTCTGCTTTCCGTCGAGACAGTGAGCACAACTATAGCTCTTTAAACTTTGCAGGTACATGGGGAATATCTGCATTTCTTTCTCATATAGTGTTAATACTTGCTACAAATGCAAGTTCTCATCTGTTTCTGAAATCATTTCCATTTATGGCTTCAGCAATAGTAGTCAAAATTCTGAAGAAGTATGATAACCGAACCGAGAGATTGTTGCATCTATCCTGCTTTCCTTTTCAACCGAACCTCTCTCGAGGCAACTCCACGAATGCGAGGCGAATCTCAAGCTGTTTTCCTTTTCGTTTTCGTTTTCCTTTTTTTTTTTTTTTTCCGTTGGATACCAAAATGGATTCATTAAAGATGGGAATAAAGACTAGTCACCATATTGTGATCTGTGGGGGACCTCAGCAAGGATGAAGGACCATGAAGTACCCACTTGAAACTCATGGATAACGTTGTAAGTAGCCACTTTGATCATTTTTCTCCTTTTATAAATTATAATTCATTGAAGTCTGTAGATTACAAAACAAAAATGTTACCTATCGCGTATTTTCTTCGGAAAGTCCTATTCTACAAGTGGGTTTTTCTTTGTTTGTCTTGGGATTCATTCCCAGAACACAAAATAAAAGGATAAAAAAAAAAAAGCATAAATAAATAAAACAAATTCACAAGTGGTTGAATCTTAGCATCTTCTGCTATGTCAAATGTTTCATGTATCCTTGTCCTCGTCGTAGTTAAAAGGAAGAGGTACTGATTTGAATGCCCTATACTTTCCAACGTTGTTCAAGTGCTCATTCTCCAACCTATCAACAGATATTGAAACGTTCAAAACATTTTCTTTTCGCTAGTGCCATCCCGCCCCTCATCCAGGGGCCCACTAATAGAACGGAAAGGGTTTGATCCAATTTTACTCAAAGAATTATATTAGGGAGTAAGTACCTGAAGAAATTCCAAATGCCGCGACGAATGATTTCCAAGCAGGCAACAACGGCAATCAAGGCCTTTGGATGAAGGAAAGGAGCTTCTCTGTAACCCAACACTGTCTGCATCCAAGCCAGTCTCAGTAACACATTCAACACCTGCAAGTTTTGCATTACCTTATAAGTAAGAACCACCAAAGAAAAAAGGCGACAAATTATAGAAGTAAAGATTTGTTTCTCTCTTACTATGGCTACAAAGTAGACACTCTTGTTTGGTATAATAAGTTTGTCTCTCAACCAGGGGTTTTTCGAATTCCTCCGCAGAAGACCCCAATCGACGAAGACATCCCAAAAAGTAGCAATAATTGTGGCAACCCCAGAGCAAACTGCAGCAAGTATCAGAAGGGTCGTTCCTCTCTTCTGTTCATATAATGTTCTCATTGCCACTGCTACTAGGACTGAGAAGTACTTCAGGCCGTTGAACGCGTGCATACTGTCTTTCTCCTCGAGCAAGCGCCGGAGGCACTGCAACATGGTAGAAATATCATCAGAAATGCTCATCTCTTTAGGATAACAAGTTGAGAACTTGAAGGAAGTACCTGAAGGAAACGTAGCCAGTATGGAATAACGGCAACAACTATATAGAAAGCTTGATACACAGGGCTATCTAGGCACTTGTTTTCCCGTTTTCTGAAGTCTCCCCAACCGTAATAACAGACGTAGAATTCCAAACTTCTGAAGGCCTGAACCTGATTTTTCAATTTAATGAAGGGGAAGATATTAACATATAGTTAGACCTTTTAAAAAAAAAAAAAAAAAAAAAAAAAGCACTAAACAAGCATCCATAATGCATATGGTGACATAGATAAAATAAGGATGAGTTCAAACCTGGCTTGTAAGCTGATCCGCCAAGAAAAAATCTGGGAGGGTAACCTACATAAGAAACATTGGCATTTTTAAAAAAACATTTTTCATGAAACTAAACGATCAGAATAATGGAAAAAATTCGAGTCTAGTTACCTTGTAGAGTGGAGCGAAAAGACAACGAAATGAGATTTGAATGAGGAAATACCGAGTAGAACGGTATATTATGTTGAGAGGACAGAGGACTATGAGGAGGAGAAGCTGCGAAAAAGAAAAAGCATTATTAAACAAAGATTTGGGACTAGTTCATGAGTTGTGTTAAATTGAATGTGTACAAAAGCTCACAATGACTAAGCCCAACGGGACTAGTTCTGGTATTGTCTTGAAGTTGTTTGCGTTTCGTTCCATGTCCATCTCCAAATTCGAAATGACAGCACCCAAAGAGAGCACAGAAAGAGCTGCACTGAGGAGAAACACTTCTCTGTATCCCAGATGTGTTCCTTCCTTGAGACCAAATATAAATGGATAATTGACTCGGTATCGCCTCCAATAGTATATGTTTCCAGAGAACATGAGCATGTGGAGGATAATGAATCCGAACAAGCTGCAAAATGAGAATATGGTTCTACATTCATCGCCAATTTGACAAGGGAAGTTCACTTGAACCGAAAGAATAACCTGCTCAAAACGAACTCACCTATAGAGAGGAAATATGTTATCCATATACCGAAGACGGCCCTCGCTCTTAATGATGTTTCTTGTTTGTATGAGCACAATGATGGTCACTATAAGAGCAAGTGAACACCCGGACAAAAAGCCTGCAATTATGCGACATTTAAAAAAAAAAAAAAAGATTTGTTTCCAATTAGATTATTGACATTTGAGTTTGAACACACGTTAAACAACTAAAGGATGGTAGTTTCTTCATGCTCTTTATGCTACTTACCCAAGAAAAAGGTGATCCTATGTCTTTCTCTTTTAGTTTTCGGCCTTAAAGTGTTCATTCCTTTTCTGCGGTTTCCGTTCATGAAGTGCATTGTGAAGCAAGCCTCCACTCTCTCCATCAGCCTAGTAACCTAAGGAGGAGCATAAGATGGATTATAAGGCAAACTTTTAAAAGGGAATTTCCGACATAAGTCAATAAAACTAAATACTCTTTACTAACTTCATCACAGCTTCCCAGATATGACTTATCCACCATCTCCAAATACGCCTTTGACGCATACCTTAAAGTGATCTGCACCAACCAAATTTTTTTACCTTTTAGTACAAACTAAAGCACCAAAATTGCAGTTCAGAATTCAGATTTGATAAAGATTTTGATCTGACCTTATCATATTTCTTCATGATCTTTGAGAAAGCCAACTGGTTCATGTAACTGTAACATTCATCAGAAAACAATACAAGTTAATCATAATTCTCAAAAAAAAAAAGACCCAAACTTTTTTACCACCATTTTCTGTTGTTATAGCTAGGATTAAAAGTCATATCATACCAGTAGCTTTTTAACAGTCTGAGCCTATGATAGAACTCAACAAAAGCCTGTGTCATTAACTCTTGTGATTTCCTCAGCTCTTCCTTGCTGAACGACAAGTCAGCGCTCGAGCTCATCAGGATGCCTCTCAGTGTTGATATTGGAGATTCAGGGTTGATATTTATCTTTACATGATCCAAGATTTCCAATGAAGGTGGTCTAGACCCTTCTACTCCCTTGTTGTCGTTTTTGTGGCTATTTTCTCTTGCCTCATTGCCTCTCCCCTCTTTCTGTATTTCTATTTCCCTGCTTATCTCAACTTCTTGAATCGTATCCATAAATCGCCGTTCTAAACACAAACATCTACTAATTAACTTGAAGTAGAATTTCATTAAGTTACAAAACGAAGATAAAAAAAGAAAAAAAACTGAGGAAACTAGATTCTTACCTGGTCTTGTACTCGGTCTTACTACCTCGGGTTCTACTGTTTTCATCGCGGGCTTCTCAACCTTGATCTGAAGAGCAATAAGAACATTCATCTGTTTTGTCAACTCATCAGCCTCCTCTTTAACTTCCTCAACCATTTTCCTATAGAATTTGACAACCTTGTTGAACTCATCATCCAGCTTCCTGAAGAACACAAGCTCAAGCTCTCCTCCTTCATCCGACGGCATCAAGAACATGGTCTGGTAATGCTCTTCCGACCCTTCCCGCCGCACCGCGCTGACGAGGATCGCCTCGTCGTCCTTCTTCCTCGGAGAGTTCCTCTGCCGGGTCGTGAGGCCACTGAAGGCTCTATACAGAGAATCATTCCTCCTCAGAGACCCTCCTGATCTAAGAGTTGAGGAAGCAGAAGCTGTGGCTGAGTTCCTTTGTCTGACCCTCAAGATGTCTTTCAAGACCGTCTTGAGATAATTGTAGTCCATGTATGCCTCTTGCCATTCCGGTACCATCTGGGAAGCAAATTCTTTCCCAAACCTCATCTTCTTTGTCAATTCTCAAGTGACTTTGCATAAACATAAAAAATAAAGAAAACTAAAAAAAAAAAAAAATTAGAATGTAGATCTTTCAATGGAAAGGATTGTGTTCTAAATGGAATGTACATATATAGATTTTTCTACAGAAAGTTGAACGAGTTTCTTCTGTACAAGCACAAAATTAAGACCATGCGTGTCTATATGTGTGTGCGTGTGTTTGTGTGTGTATATATATACATATATATATATAGATAGAGAGAGAGAGAGAGTTCTAAATATGTGATTTAAAAGCTTGTAATCATCTTGTTAAGCTCATGTTTCACGTCGCTAAAAACAAATAAATAAATAACCATGACCATAGTCATTTTCCAAAAGGTCCAATGATAAAAAAGGTAATGCATGCAATTAAATATGCGGTTGAAATTTACAGCAAAAAAGGTCCAAGTATCTCTGATTTGTAAGCAGATATATACTATTTTTTAAAGTATTTATTTATTTTTTTTCTTTGAAATTAAACGGTGTGTATGTCAATATCACATCTAAAGATCTGGAAATTGTTGCCACAAATCACAGTTTAATTTTGGTAATCATTTTGTGCTGTAGTATTTAAGATGAAAGCCATATCCCCCAACATAAAATGAAGAAAAAATGAAAAAGGCAACCTAATTAGGCCTTCCTCTTCTGACATAGTCGGTTTCCGTCCTCAAAGAAGACTGCTATATAGTTGCATATATTAAGAATGTACTTGGTGTTTGGGTTTGAGATAAAATTTTTAAGTTTCAATAGTAAATTATGTTGATTTTTCAGAAAAGACAAAAAACTTTTTCAGAAAAAGACAAACTTTTTCAGAAAAAGAAAAAAAAAAGTATAATTTAACTTGAGTCAAACCGGTATGTCAAATACCCCATAATTAGCTGAAAGAAACAGCAGATACCCATATGAATAACTCCACTCGGAGATACGTACCAACTTCTCTATTACACGATGTGTAAGTTGTCAAATATTTATTAATAGATATTTAAAAAATTATCACCATAATTAATAATAAAAGATTGTAAGTCTAAAAGCTATTTCTGTAAGTACTTAGATGTTCTGGAAGAATTTGCTGTCAAAGTCAGAAATTATGACTTCGGTAAAATGTTCTTTTAAGTAGACTTTAAATTTGTATGAAAATTTAAATTAGACAATTATAAATTTTATTTTAATATTTTTAATACTTATTAAAAAACTTTAAAGTCGTTTTGACTTCAAAAACTCTTCTAAAAATATGAATACCAAAACACTTATTAAAAAGTCACGGTTTTTAATTCTCTTTTTTTACTGACTAAAAACAAAAACAAAAAATCTGTCAAAAACTGTATCTATTACTATTAGTAAAAGTATAACGACTCAGTATCACGTCCCTAGCATTACTCAAATCAAGCAATAACTCTTAAATCCGATTTTTGGCAAAGATTTAAGATCCAAAATAACACACTATTATTTGGATTAGGTGTAAGCATTGGTTGTCCGACGGTTCGTTGGCCAAACCCGTTGTTAGTTATGGCCAAAATGATTTAACGACAATAATTATAACCTAAACCGCAAGAAAAGTTTATAAACAAATGTAGAAGTGCTACGCGCTTGGATTATATATTTACACTTTTTTTTTTTTTTTTTCCTTCTGTCAAGTCAGTCGCTCAAGTTTTCGACCCACAACCCAAACAAGTTGGGTGACATTATTAGCAGACTCGTTTTGTAGCAAAAAATAGAATATTTGTGGTCCTCAAAGGTTGGACACAGCTGTCTAGTTGCCACAGACCAAGCCTTGGGACACGACAGTCCTTCCTACTTGTTTCAAGCTGGAGCCCACAAGCTGAAAATATCAACGACATGAAGCAGTAGCATATTCGCTAGTGGTAAAAGATTATCAAGAACAGACACATACATACATACATGATTGACAATGTGGACGACAGACAGTTTTCTCGAGGATTTTAATTATGAAGGCTTCTTTTTGATAACTTAGCATGCACTTGATGTATAGATTATAATTGAGTTTTTTGATTTGAGTTAAATTGAGTTAGATATTTGATGAGATGTTTGAATTGATGTAGTTAAAAAGGATAAAAATTTGAAATGTGTTAAAAAAAAATCAATATGAAATTTATTTATTCGTCTTGAAATTTCATGCAATTAAAAAAAATATTCATATTACGTAGACTTATATATGCAAAGTTAGACTTTTAAAGTTTGAATTACAAAGTTATAATAGTAATCGTAAATAGTAAAACTCAAATTGATTTTTCAAAAAAAAAGCAGGAAAAAAAAAAACTATTCAAATTCAATGCCATTCAAATTGATTTGAATGGTTACACCAAATATGTGTTTAATTTTCAAAATAATGTATCTATAATTATGTCCTTATGTATCCTAATCATTAGAACATATTCGATGTAATTGAGGTGAAATTTGAACTTTTCTTACAACAATAGACGAGTATGAGTTTCACTGAAGCAAACACACACATATTTTTCATAAAACAGATCAATCTAAGAGCTTTCATGAGAAGGAATTAAGTTGACCTATTAAATTATATATTTCAAATAATTACTGATTGAAAGAGAACTCATAAACGAATATGAGTTGTAATGTTAGACAGGTTCGCTATAAATACTTTTCTTCTATAGTGCCCCATGGACAAGTAGTATAATCCACCTACCTAATCGACGAAACATTACGCAGAAAATCAAAAGGGTCTTGGTTGACATGAGCTCAACAGTACCCTTTTTTTTTTAGTACTCATAGTTTTGGGATGCATTACAAGTTTATGGTCCGTTGAACTAGCATTTTCGTTTGACTCTTCACTTTAATATAGTGGGCTCATATTCTGGTTATTTTTGACTAGGAAAAAAAGATGAATGGTCTTTATTTTCTTCTCTTTTTTGGCGGCTTGATTGAAAATGTCAAGACCGTTGAATTTAGTAACGGACTTCTTCCATCAGACAATTACGTAGAATATATTTCTTCACATGAAAGGAGAGACAAAACCTCACATATATGGGTTCTACATTTTAAACAAAGCTTCAGAAATTATATTATAGAAAATATCATGTTTACAAAATTAAAAAAATAGTAATAAATGTTAAGGTATCAACGTATTTAGGGAGTGTTTGGTGGAATAGTTTGAGTTGGGATTTTTAAGTTTCAATAGTAAATTTTTTTGAATTTTCAGAAAAGACAAAAAAAATTTTGGGAAAAAGATAAAAATAAGTTTAAGTTGGATGGTTTGAACCATTATGCCAAACTCCCCCTTAAAGTAAATAGCATATTTATATTAATTATAATTTATAATATTAAGTTGTTGAGCTTAATCTTATTTCAGACTTTCATTTTCAAGTTTAACTCATACATTTTTAGCCTATATTTAGAATACAGATTGAGTTTAAACTCAACTATACTTTATAGTTAGTTTTGTTTTTTATTTTTTATTTTTATTTTTATTTTTTATTTCTGAAAAAGTCAATAAAAATTATAATTAGTTTTTGAAAAGTCAACCAATTTCAATCTAAAAATTTCATTTAATCTTAAACTCAACCTAAACATCAAACGCACCCTTAAAGAAATTAAGTAAGTGTTTGCTTTGCAGGCATGAGCTGATCTTGATTGTATTAGAGCTTCGTGTTCTTTCTATTTCATCCCATTTTATGGCAGAATAGGCGATTAATACAAATCTAATGAGTGAGTAATCGTTATCTGACTAATTGGTACTTGTAATAATTAAATGATTTATATTTAGTAAATAAATTGTTTAGTTTTATTAATTACATCGAATATTTTTTAAAACATAGTTTTTACTTTAATTATTTATTATACAAATATTACTTATTTCTTTCTCTCAAAAAAAAAAAAAAAAAAAAAAAAAAAAGAACTTTATAGCCGGAATGAAGGCAACTAAGTCTGGGGGCTTCAGCCCCTATGCCTAGTGGCCACTTACATTTTTTTTAATGTCTTAATTTGCCTCAATTTTTTTTTTTTTTTTTTTGTTTAGCTCCTCAAATTTTGTAATTTCAAATTTTGTGCATGATGTTTTAAAAATTTTCATTTACACGTAATTCTGATTGCATTGGACGTTATTATTATAATTTTTTTCTTGTATCTGTCTCAAATTTAAAATTCCAAATCAACTAACGTTGAGACACAATAGTACCTCAAGTTCATGTATTTAGAGAGAGAGAGAGAGAGAGAGAGAGACAGATTGAGAGAAAAAAATAATAAAAAGATAAATAGTGAAAGAAAATAGATTATGATAGTTTTAATATTTAATGTAGCGTTTATATATAAAATAAAAATTTAATCTAACCCAAGCTCTCCCTAAACAAATTTTCGGACTCTATCAATAAATTGTAATACTCTACACAGTAGTGATAAATTTTTAATTGAAAAATTAGGCTGTGTAGTCTATTTTGATCACTTAATCTAATCGATGGTCGAACTTTTATTTATTAATAAATTGACATTTTTTATTTTTATTTAAATTTGATCAATCAATAATTGACTTGAAAATTGATAATTTACGATATAATTAATCAATGATTGATTACGATTAATCACTGATTTATCAAATTAATAATATTTTGTGGTCAATATTCACCATTTTAAGAAAATTGATTGATCATTTAAAAAAAAAGTTCATTTAACTAATTTTTAAAAAATTAGGTCATTCATTAAAAAACTTCTTAAAAAAAGATATTTACCATTATATCCCAATTTAACTTATAAATAGTAATATATAAAGAAAAATGAGCTTAGAATATTATTTAAGAAAAAGAGAGAGAGAGAGAGAGAATAACCTTTGGGTTTGCTGACATGTGAAAAAGCAATTGAATGGCGGGAAAGCGTTACATGACATGCAAAGAACCCGGTCGTTACGTTTACAAAAACAAAGAAGAAGATCAAACAAAACAGATCCCTGGCGTTGTCCGACCACATCAGCTTCTAGCTTCTTCTTCTTTTCTTTTTTTCACACACTTAATCTCGATCGAAATCGCTCGGAAAATCCGAAGAAAAAACAATGTACATTAATATTCCAGATCTAGCGGTGGTCTTGTTGTTTGGGCTAATGGCGAAATCGGCCATGTCGATGCGGTTCGACCTCAGATCGGGAAGCACCAAGTGCATATCCGAGGACATCAAGAGCAACGCCATGACTGTCGGCAAATACGCTGTCGTTTTTTCCAACAACGTCTCTCCTATCCCCACTTCCCACAAGCTCACCGTTAGGGTACACACACACATATATATGTATATGTATATGTATATGTATTGTATAAATGTACTTGCTTTGTCATGTTAAAAACATCACAGCAAAACGTGCCCTTGTGTGTGTAATTTTTTTTTAATTTGAGATTGAAGATTCGAATTCTATACATTATGATGAAGTCAGATGTGGATTATCTACCGAAGAGATTTTTTTTGGAAGTGGAGGCTGAGTAATGAATTTGGGTTATTTATTGTGTTTTGGATGTGTTTTTAAGTTTTAGTTGTTGGTAATAAATGTGTTATAATAATGTGTGGTATAATGTTGTAGGTGAATTCTCCTCTAGGGAACAATTATCACCATGCGGATCTGGTGGATTCGGGTAGTTTTGCGTTCACTGCAGGGGTGGCCGGAGACTATACGGCGTGCTTTTCAGCACCGGAGCATAAGCCTCCGACGACAGTGACGATTGAATTCGATTGGAGGACTGGTGTGGCTGCTACAGATTGGTCCAATGTTGCCAAGAAAGGGCAGGTTGAAGTAAGTAACGGCTGTGGAATTTTCTCCTATATAATGCATGGGATTTTTTAATATCAAATTTTAAAAATATTATTTGCTATGCAAGGTGTATTATAGATGTGATTTAGCAATGACTAAATGGAATAAGAATTTCACAATTTGTTTTTTGAGGGCCAAATGATGAACACTTGTTAATTTTGCTTAACATATTACTATCCTTTCTTTTTCCCTTTATTTGCAATGAGAAATTGAGGTTTAATACAGTCCTTTCGTACGTGCTTATAAATTTTTCATTTAGTATTTTCTGTTAAATAACGTTCTTTAATTTATGCTAGATAATGGAGCTTGAGTTAAAGAAATTGTACGGCTTTGTGACATCCATACATGATGAGATGTTTCATCTCCGTGAAAGGTATGGAGTATTCCACCCTAATACTTATGCTTAAAATCATTTACATTTTACAATAACGATCTTTTTGCAGTAGGACCTTATATATATAGATAGTGTATATATATATATATATATATTTTGTTAGACCTGATCAAGATTTCATCAAAATGAAAATAAATGTGCATAATAAATAATTTTCAGTGTATATCTTACAACTGAAGAACATAATCCTACTATTAGTGCATTTTTTTTTTCTAAGTCTTACCATAGAAATATCGTCCTTATATTTTCAGCTTCATATAGTTTTCATCTATATATAATTAAGAGATGTGACCTTATCCCTTTATTCAGAATCTGATTATTCTTTAATTGACTGTTTTTTTTTTTTTTTTTTTTTTCATGGTGGAATTATGATAGGGAGGAAGAATTGCAACAACTGAACAGAACAACAAACTCCAAGATGGCCACTTTTAGCTGCCTTTCCCTCTTGGTTTGCCTATCGGTTGCCAGTTTGCAGTTATGGCATCTCAAGGCATTCTTTGAGAGAAAGAAGCTTCTCTAGTTTCTCTTTCACCATTTCCTAACCTTCAACTTTCCCCCTTTTTTTTTTTTTTTTTTTTTCCATTGATGCTACTAGCTAGCTTTACACAATTTGTTTTTTGTTTTTTGTTTTTAATTTTTTAATTTTTTAAATTGTTTTGCATCGAATTCGCCACCTTAAACTGTTGAGAACTACAGCTAGAGAAAAATATTTTTTTTCCCCTTTTTATCTCATTTTTTGGCACTCTACATTACGATATCCGCAATCCAACAAAGCATAATCTTGAATCAAATTTGCTAGTGTTAGCACACATTTTAATTCCTTATCTGAGTGTTAGGTACACATGATAGGACCTTATTATGCTCGTTTTTCTACTTATTATGTAATTTGCAGGAAAAAAAAAATCATGTAAAATTAATATCCAAAAAATATATTGAAGATCATAGAGTAAGGCTCAAAAGTAAGAGAAAGTGGTGATGACAGGCATAAACTAACAGTAATATCATACGTCACTTCATCCTAAAGAGTAGAGTTCAAATTCTCCTATCCCAAGTTTAAAAAATAAAATAATAATAATAATAATAATAACAGAAAGTAACCATTTCTACAACTGGAGTCTCAGAATGGCAATATTTTTCCTACAGTCCAAATGGTCAACTTATTTACTTTTTTTTTTTTTTTTTTTCGAAGCCGATTTATACTTTTTTTTTTTTAATAAGTGAAACCAATTTATACTTGGTTCAACATTTGAATGCCAGGGAAAACACACACAGTTTGTTGAAATATGTAGTGAATTTCTCTCCCTTTAGTGAAATTTTAATAATGGCTTCGGTTTCTCAATTAATGGCCCTGTTACATGGGCCCATATAAAATCAGGCCCGAAAGCAAAGTTTGGAAAACCGTTGAAAAACGAAACTCTGTGCGGAACTGCCCATGGACATGGCTCTCCCGCCGAAACAACAGCACAGCCTTGTAGCAGCCTTGGCCTCCATGGCCGAGTCCTGCCTCTCCATGAGAGACCTCAAGCAAATCCACGCTCACTCAATCGTCACGAACCTCCACCACAACGCCGTCGTCCTCGGCAAGATCTTCCGCTTCGTGGCGGTGTCACCCTCCGGCGACTTGCATTACGCTCACCAGCTGTTCTGCCAAATGCCCCAACCAAACACTTTCTTCTACAACACCCTCATTCGGGGTTACTCCAAGAGCCCGTGGCCTTTCCGCTCAGTTCACTTATTCAACCAGATGAGGATGAATTATGTCAATCCCGATGAGTTTACTCTTAATTTCCTGCTGAAAGCGCGGTCGAGGATGAAAATAAACATTCCGTCGGATGAGATTCATGGAACTGTGTTGAAGTTTGGGTTTTGTTCGCATTTTTTTGTGTGTAATGCTTTGATTCATTTATATGCTGCTAGAGGGATATCGGGTGAAGCTAGGCGAGTATTCGCAGAGATGGTGGCTGTTGATGTCATTTCCTGGTCGGGTTTGGTTGTTGCGCATGTGAGAGCTGGAGAGTTGGAAATTGCACGATGTGTGTTTGATGATATGCCTGAAAGAGATGTGGTTTCTTGGACTGCTATGATTTCGGGGTATTCCCAAGCTAAGTGTTCGAGGGAGGCGCTTGATTTGTTCTGGGAGATGATAGATGCAAGAGTGATACCGGATGAGGTCACGATGCTAAGTGTAGTTTCGACATGTGCAAGTTTGGGAGATTTGGAAATGGGGATAGCGACCCACCTATATATAGATGATACTGGGTTTGGATGGATGATTTCTCTTTGCAATGCCTTGATTGATATGTATTCCAAGTGTGGATGCTTGAATCGAGCATGGCATGTCTTCAACAAAATGAACCGAAAGAGCTTGGTCACATGGAACACTATGATCTCAACCTGTGCAAATCATGGCTATGCAGATGATGCAATTCATTTGTATCAATGCATGACTAATTCAGGTTTCTCTCCTGACGGGTTCACGTTTTTAGCCCTCTTAGTTGCTTATACACAAAAGGGATCGGTGGATGAAGGGTATAGAGTATTTGAGAGCATGCAAAGGGACTATGGAATTGAGCCATGGCTTGAGCATTATGGATATGTGGCAGACATGTTAGGGAGGGCAGGCCGACTAGAGGAAGCTTATAGACTAATTACTAGCATGCCAATACCAAGCAATCATAATATCTGGGAAGCGCTGCTTGCTGCTTGCAGAGGTTATGGTAATGTGGATATGGGAGAGAGAGTAGTGAAGAGACTACTAGAGTTGAAACCAGAAGTAAATTATCATGCAATTCTTCAAGATATATATGCTGCTGCTGGATGGTCAGAGGATGCAAAAGAGATTAGGCAAACAACGATGTTTAACAGTGTAAACTCCTGACTTCAGTTTAATGGGACCATATAAAAGATTGCTTAAAAACTCGTCTTTGGTACTGGGAACAAGTTTATGGTCGGGTGCCAGTTTGGTACTCCAATTTCTCATTATCTTTAACATGATAACTTGGAGAAAACAATCCAATTTCATTGTAGACCAAAAAAAAAATAAAAAAACAAAACTAGTCCAATTAATTTTCTGATAACTAATCACATACACAACTGTTTTTTTTTTTTTTTTTTTTTTAAGCTATAGAACTTTAAATAAAAAATCATCACTTTACACGGCAGGGTACAATAGAAAGTGTAATTTTTTTTTTTTCCATGATTTAGAAGGTAAATTTAAAACTAATGCAGGGACAAAAAAGTGAAAAGCAAAACAAGGAGAAGAGAAAATTTGCTTTTAAACTTTTAGCTCACTCACATTTTTCTTACTCTCTCACTTAATAGCACCCTCCTTTCATTCCGCTCAATTTGCCAAGTTGCAAGTAAGTCACTTGCTTTTTACTTAACACAAAGAAATAAATAAATAAATAATAAAAATAAAAATAAAAATAAAAAATCTTTACAATCTTCAGACAACGATGAATATTTTTCCCCCCTGTTAAAACCTCGTTCAAAAAGCTAGCTTTGGCAGCAAGAAAGCTTGAAAAAATAGAAGATTAGAGAGAATATGTGATGAAAAGTTTGTGGTTTTTGTCCTACAACAAAATAGTTGAATGCTTAAGTTGAGTTGGTAGATAATACGATATTAATCAGCTAACAGAAGTGCATGTAGTAAATAAGACACGCCAAACAAAAGTCTGGGATTTTATTTAGAGCAAGAACACACAAACACTTCGTTTAACTTTTAGACAGGATAGTTTTATGGAGTTATAGGATACTCAAACACAGAACACGACACAACAAACAGCACTCAAAAGGAATACATGCCCCAACCCTTTATTTAGTAGCTAAATATGGCATGACTCCATTTCACAAGAGGATGATAAGCTTGCAGATCACTCGTCGTCGTAGCTCTGGCGGTGGTGGTGGTGGTGGTGCTTGTGGTGATGGTGCTTTTTCTCTTCATCCTCATCACCGGAGCCATCATCCCCCTGCATTGTTCTCAGGTGATCAGTCAAAGGTGGAAAACAGCTGACTAACATGATAAGCTACAGTAATTACCTTATCTATACAGCTACAAACGGAAAGGTTTTAACCATCAAATACAATTATATACAAATATAGTCGTTATTCAGTATTATGAAAAAATAAATAAAATGAGACTGACTGTGTCAAGAGAGAAGATTTTTCAGAGGTAGCTCCTTTCATTTTGGCACTTTGATCAATGTTGGCACTATCGTATCGAAGAACTCTGCCACTTTTAGTTGGAAAAGTGTAAACTAAATTATATTTAAGTTGTTTGATCATTGATGTTTAGTTGTGTAAATAAGAACGTAGGTGGAAAAAAAGTGTAAACTCATAGTTGCATTTCGACTTTAAAATGCTCATCTGCAGAAATATCTCAGACTACATTCTTCATAATTTCGACATCCACAACAATGATCACCAGACCAAAAACGATATCAACAGCTTTTTAAAAATGCAATGCATAAGAATATATAGTGAACATGCGTGATCAGAAGAGGTGCACAAAATGCTATATGAAAATCCAGAGAAAATAATGATATCTGTTAAATCCGAGCATGAAAATATACACTCAAAATTCAAACCTTTTACTTGTCCTTGAGAAAAAAATCAAACTTCAAGCCATCAAATAACGAACACGAATAATAAAGAGGTATTAAAGCTTAGCAATTTATGAACATATACATACACATATGCATATAGATCGGAATATAATTGTAAATAAATAAATAAATAACTCACATATTTCTTGCGACCAGATCCCTCCTCCTCGCCATAGCCATACTTGGGACGATCCTCATCCTCATCATCACGCTTCTCATAGCTAGGCTTCCTGTAATCCTCCTCCTCAGACCTTCCATAACTCGGCCTCTCATGAGCCGGCCTCTCGTACTCCTCACTTTCCTGCCGCCCATAAGCCGGCCTCCTCGGCGGCTCATCGCCATAGCTTGGCCTCTCAAACTCAGACCTTCCATAGCCCGAGCTCTCATGCTCACTTCTCCCTCCATATCCACCACCTTCTTCTCCATAACTCGGCTTCCGACCATATCCAGATCCGTACTCAGACTCAGGTGCCTCATACTCGGACTTCCGACCATACCCAGATCCGTACTCGGGCTCAGGGGCTTCATACTCGGACTTCCGACCATACCCAGATCCATGTTCTCCCTGGGAACTCTCGTACTCATTCTTGCGACCATGTCCAGATCCATACTCTCCTTGCGAGCTTTCATGCTCATTCTTGCGACCATACCCAGATCCATATTCTCCCTGGGAGCTCTCATACTCATTCTTGCGACCATACCCAGATCCATATTCTCCTTGAGAGCTCTCATATTCATTCTTGCGACCATATCCAGATCCATACTCTCCCTGGGAGCTCTCATATTCAGTCCCCCTTCCATACCCAGATCCATATCCTCCGCCGGAACTCTCAAGCTCGCTTTTTCTTCCGTACCCAGACCCATATTCCGGTCTAGATTCATCCGATTCCGGCCTTCGACCGTGCCCAGATCCGTATTCCGATCCGGGTCGCTCGGATCCGTACTCGGAGCCACCATAGCCATAGGCGGGTTCAGGGCGAGGGGGCTGGAAGTCATGGGCGGGTCCAGGGCGGGGGGGCTGGAAGTCATGGGCGGGTCCAGGGCGGGGTTTGGGGCGGCTATAGCTCCTGTACTCGGCCTCGAGAGCCTCATCGGCGTAGGCGTTGGGCTCGGCGTAGGAGGAGAATTGAGGGCGATCGTAGTCGAAGTCGTCGGATCGGAGAGAGTAGCAGGTCTCCTCGCTGGGGGGGATGGGGCGGCCGTAGGTCAGGTGGAGGTCGAAGCCGCCATCGTACGGCGTAGGGTCGTACTCGTCGAAGGCGTCGGCGGCGTCCTCGCTGCGGGAGTAGTACGGCATGGTTGGTTGATTCCGATGATTTTTTTTTTGTTTTTTGGACAAAGTTTTGTGGTTATGATCCGGCGATCTGGGACTGTCTGTTTTATAGTTGACAGTTTTTGTGAGTCTGAAAACGGTGTCGTTCTGTGGAGGACAGGTGGAGATGGTGAGAGTCCCGGCCTATTAATGGAAGATAAATTATTTAACAAACCAGAAATATCGAATTATTATATTTATATTATACATCTGTCCACTAAAAATTTAATATTTAAATATTTTTTATATTACTTTTCTATTTTTTTAATATACAATATATTAATTGTTAAATCAAAACTATTTAAAATATCTTATCTAAATTTCTAATCCTAATCAATTAAATTTTAAAAAATATCAATTTTTTTTATAAAAATATTTTAATTTTTGATTTCACTTAATATATTTAATTAATTTTTACTTTTAGGAAAAAAAGAAGAAATTAAAGAACCATACCCACGATTATTCTCTTAAAAAAAAGTATAATTCGATCTAGCGGAAATACTCTCGTTTTTACCCTAAAAAAAAAAGAAAAAGAAAACTAGACTATTAAAAAAGAGAATAATTTGGTCTTGTGTGGGGTTTAGCCGAGCATTGAAGCAACTCTTTGGCGTGATGAAAGCAGAGAACGTGGAGAAAGTAGTTATTATTATTATTATTATTAAATTCAATATGGTTTAGACCTTAAAAAAAAATTTGTGTATAATGCTTTGAAATTTAAAAGAGTGCATTTATATATTTAATTTTTTTTTTTGAAAGTGGGTTTGTCTTTATTGAAAATCAAACAATAAGATGAACTTTTACAACAGAATCAAGTCATTTTGGAACATAATCAATCCCAAAAAAATAAACAGAACTCGAAATAACATATTTTGTCAATAAGTGAGTTATTATATTCCCATCACGGGAGATGTAGCAAACCGTGTCACTTGTAGCAGTTAAGAGAGAATTTCTAATGTCTTTAACAATGTTTGCTTTTGGAGCCCCCTGCTACCGAATTCTTAATAGCACTAACAACGTTCAAAGCATCCGACTCCACCACCTAGTTATCCAAACCAAAAAATTTGGCTAAGCACACAACCTCCCTCATAGCCAAACATTCTCCTATATGGGGAGAAAACTTACCAAAGATCTGTCTAGCTAAAAAACTCATGACAAAACCATATTTGACTCTAGCAATCACTCTAATGCCAATGTACTCCAGAGAACTATCAATAACTGCGTCCACATTAATTTTGACCTGATCGTGACTAGGGACACGCCACGGAACCTTTGGAGCTAAAGTCTTCTTTTCAGTTGGTTTGTCAAACCCGTTGCAGACCAAAAAATCACTTAAGAATCTTTCAGTCCAAGCCACAGTCTCAGTAGCAGTAAGCATCTGGATCTTGAGAATCCATTTGTTGCGTCTCTGCCATAGGCACCTAATGACGGTATAGAACACGCTCATTTTAGTACCATCACAATGAGCAGCCACAAAGAGACAAAGGACATTAAAAGGTCCTCCTTAGAACTTCTTCAAAATTGGCCATAAAGCACTACTCTTCCAAACTTCATGAGCATCAACCCAATACCAAAAAACATGACTGGTTCTTAATTTTAAAACTCATTTTAGTTTGTATTGATTAGTTTGCTTTTGCAAACTCATTTTAGTCTTATGGTTCTAAAAAATAATAATCGGACATATGGTTCTTAAATTCTTTATTCTTTTCTAAAAGCAAAAATTAATTAAATAAATTAAGTTATATAAGAAGAAGATAAAATATTATTAATGAAAAACGAGATTATATTTATTTAAATTTAATTGATTATGATTAAAGATTTATATGAGATATTTATGGTAGTTTCGATTTGATAACTAATATATTACATATTATGAAAGAGAAAAATAAAACAAAATGATGACATAGAAAAAAAAAATACTTAAATTTTATTGGATGGGATGTACCACATGAACACGATGACGTGATACACCTGATTTACCGAATAATTTCTCTTTAGATAGAGTATCAGAGGCAAAAATAATAATAAAAAGATAAAGAACGTAATTTTTAAGATTTAAAAAAAATGTATTTGAGAGTTGTTGGAAAAAAAAAAAAAACAGCTATATTAGAGAAAAGAAAGGGAAAAATAATAACAAATAAAAGGCTGAATTTCGAACAAATAATATTTTATGTCAGGTAACCTATATATAAATACACGTTTTCAATCTTCATCACATCTCTCCCTCTCCGTGGACTTCAGGTCAGGATTTTACTTTCTAATTCATCAGCTATTTACTTCCTTCTCCTGTATATATATGCTTCTTCTTTTTATTTTATTTTAATTTTTTCCTGTTGTGTTTAATTTTGCGTTCTTGTTATACTGGATTCAAAAGTATATCTCTTTAGTGTAAAGGTGAAACTTTGCAACTATTCATCTGTGTGTATATATTCTTTCATGGTCTCTACTATAATTGCACTTCGAACGAACTATATTATAAAACTGAGAAATCAAAGATATGGCGGTTTGCACCAATAATGAAAAACTAGGGAGAAATTTTAATGTTACGTTATTTTTTTTACGGTAACGTGATAAGAACTCGATGTGTTAGAATAAAACTCATGCCAAATTGATGAATTTTTTATGATAATTTGATAATTTTGTGTGATAATTTAATTAAAAAAATATTTTAAATATAAGTATATTACGTAATATATATCTATATGTGTAGTATGATGTGTATGGTTATGTGTGTGTATATATATATATATATATATCATCTATAAATAGCAATCGGCAAAAGGAAAAAAAATGTTGAATTGAAAATGTGAAGAAGAGAGAAGAGAGAGAGAGAGAAGGGGGGGGGGGGGGGGGGGGAGTATGTAATCCGAAAAAGATCTATTTTACATTACGTTAATTTCTAACTCAATTATGAACCTTTAAATGTCTGAAATTATCTCTATAATTTAGACAAACTTATAGATCTTTTTATAAGCTTTGCAACGCCTACTTTAAATGTCTGAAATTATTTCTATAATTTAGACAAACTTATAGAGCTTTTTATAAGCTTTCCAATACCTACTCATTTGTGCAAATCCGATATCGGAGTAACAAGTTATGACCAGTATACTATCCGGATACTTGCTAATCACCAACCAGTTTATTATGTGCGATTGTAGGTGCGAAAATTCTAGAAGTTGACCTAGCTTTTTTCTTTTCCTCCCACACATTTTCACACTCTAATGACAGCCATTCCCCACATATTAAGAGACAATTAAACAAAAAATTGAATCCCAATTAATTCCAAAATTGATTTAGGATTAAATCACTTATAATTTTTATAAGATATAAAATTCTAGTATCTCTCTCTCTCCCTCTTTCCCTCCCTCTCTCTCTCCCAAAAAAAAAAAAAAATTCCACCAAACCTCCAAATTCATCCAAGCCAAAATCAAAAGGATTTCAATGTATGTTTTTGTTATTGTTTGTTGATGATTATTTTATTATTTGTTTTAGTTTGGGATCCTTCGAGGAGTTAGATGATTTTCTTGATAAGTTTATTCATGTTCGTTTGAGAAATTGACGACAAATATCCATTAAATGATAATTGGAGGAGGCTATATGATTGATTGACGATGGTTTATTGTATTTTGTTAACAAGATGATTTTACGGTTTTTGATTTCTTAAGTCATGATTTTATTGGTATGGTGATTTAATAATTTTTTATGTTAGAAACATATCTTAGGGTTTTTTTTTTTTTTTTTTTTTTTTTTTTTTTTTTTTTTTTTACGTTGTGATGATAATTTTTACATTTTTAATAAATTTTCGAATTTGACCACTGCTATTAGAAATCTCCATATTTAATTATAAAATTTCCAAACTGTTTTTGAGGATGCAAACGGACTCCATTTTTAACAAATTTGGTATTGTTGGAAAACTATAGATGTCTACTTTCATTTGAAATTAGTGTCATATTATTTTAAGATATATGTGAATTTTTATGATTTTTCAAAGAGGCAGAGGTCTGGCTGCCAGATTCTATAAAATTTTAGCAATCATTTTTCAAAACTGTTTATGAGAATCCAAACGGTCTCCGTTTTTAACGAATTTAATATTATTAGAAAAATATGGATGTCTAATTTCATTTGAAATCATTTTTAGATCATTTGGAGACATATGTTAATTTTTATGATTTTTAAAAAAGACAGAGGTTCGGCTGCTAGTTTCTGTAAATTTTGGTAATCAGATTCAAAACTATTTTTGAGAGTCCAAACAGTCTCTGTTTTTTAAGAATTAGGTACCGTTAGAAAGATCTAGATGTATATTTTTGTGCACAATTGGTTTCAGATCATTTGGATTCTTGTATAAAGTTTTATGAATTTTTGAAGGGACAGAGGTCTGACTATCAGTTTTTGTAAACTTTTGTAATTTTGTGAAATTGTTCGATTTTTATGTTTTGATGTTATTGAATGATGAAATAGGCCTATTAGGTGCTTTTATGATACAGTGAATATGTTTGATGAATTATTATGAGCTTTTATTGATTTTATTATATTTATTATTCATGGCATGAACGGTTCTAAAGACGAGCACCCAAAACCTAAATTGAGTGTTGCCATTGGAAAATTTGAAAAGGTTAAGTAAGGCATTTATGTAAGTACACTCTCACCTGCAACATGAATTAAAAGAAATGAGAAGTATATGTTTTGATGTTAATGATAATGTTATGATGTTCTTAAATAATACTTCTCCTATGATGACGTTTTGATGAAAAACATATATAAGGATGTATATGTATTTTTATGTTTTAAAATGGCGTTATACACCCTGGATGACGATGATGATGATGATGATGATGTTGTTCAGTGAGTGGACTTTTTGTCACCGTTGGTTTGGGATTTACTACCCCACTCCTTCCGTGACTAGCGCGCTATGATAGTATAACGCCGGATCCAATATATGACGGTTTTAAAAGTTAACATGTTTTTAATTGATATTTATATTTATGGTCATATTTATGATGATAAAAGAAAAAGGTTCTTACTAAGATTTTGCTTATATAATGTAGCTAATATTTTGTCAATCTTATTCTGGGCCGTGTATTGGATAACACACGGGTTAGGCCACCCGTGGGAAATCACCAAAACATACCAAATTATTTTTTAATTAAAGTGGACTTTACACGACGGTTTTGAACGAAAACGTCGTGTAAAGTTCTCACTTTAGCAAAGTTTGCTCCATTTTTTCTCTATTCGACGATGGTATGAACCGTCGTGGAATATTGAGATACCACGACGGTTTATTAACTGATGTGGTATCTCAAAACATTCAACGACGGTGGATTACACGATGGTTGTTTAACCGTCGTGTTAACTTTAGACGACGGTTAATAACCGTTGTCAAATCCACAATTTTTACTAGTGGGTACAAACTGATCATGAGCAGTCCATATACTTGTTCCTATTCTTTGAATGTCAGCTCTAAAAATAGTTCCAATGCCATCAGAGGTTGCAGCACAGGAAATCTTCACAAAACTGTAAGTACTACTTTGTGAACTATAACCTGTGTCGTAAAAGACGAGCCGGCTACTGGTGGAATCGTAAAGCACGAGAAGCCTACTATTGTTTAAGAGCAACAGAGGCCTTAGACCAGTTCTACCACTGGATATGAAATCAATCACATAGGTAGCACTCCATTCTCCTAGGGGCTTCGACCAAATCACTACTTGATATTGCAGGTTAGAGTATATGCAAAGTTTGTATTCCAAAATACAAACTCTGGGAAACAAACAAGCTTCAGGTACTGGTTCGATGTGAAAAATAGATTGGTCAAGGCTATATTTAGCGATGAATCCTTTTGACTTGTCACTTTTGCATATGAAATACAGGTTCCCACTTAAATAGCATGGGCGTTGTGGTTCCAGAAGCGAAAATGTACCTAGTACAAACTGATCATGAGCACTCCATATACTTGTTCCTTCTATTTGAAAGTCAGCTCTAAAAATAGTTCCAATGCCATCAGAGGTTGCAGCACAGGAAATCTTCACAAAATTGTAAGTACTACTTTGTGAACTGTAACCAAGGGCATAAAGACGAGCCAGCTACTGTGGAATCGTAAAGTACAAAAAGCCTACTATTGTTTAAGAGCAACAGAGGCCTTAGACCTGTTCTACCACTGGATATGAAATCAATCACATAGGTAGCACTCCATTTTCCTAGGAGCTTCGACCAAATCACTACTTGATTTTGCAGGTTAGAGTAATGCAAAGTTTGTTTTCCAAAATACAAACTCTGGGAAACAAACAAGATTCAGGTACTGGTTTGATGTGAAAAATAGATTGGTCAAGGCTATATTTAGCGATGATCATTTTGACTTGTCACTTTTGCATATGAAATACAGGTTCCCACTTAAATAGCAGGGGCGTTATGGTTCCAAAATTGAAAATGCACTTGGTCACTACTACAAAAGTTGGCTTAGACGACGGAGATTACACGACGGTTTTACAAAAACCGTCATCTAAAACCTAATTACATGACGGTTTTAATAAACTATCGTGTAAACTTGAGATTACATGACGGTTTCAATAAACTGTCGTGTAATCCTCCTCTTAGTGAGGATTCGACGACGGTTTTTTGTAAAAACTGTCGTCGTATATATGGATTACACGACGGTTTCTGACCGAAATCATTGTGTAATCATGAGATACGATGATAGTTTTTGTAAAAAACTGTTGTCGTATCCTGAGGAGGATAACACGACGGTTTCAGCCAGAAACCGTCGTGTAATCTTCCGAAAATTAATTTAAAATTTTGAAATTTTGTGATTTGTAATTCGCGCGTAAACTCTTAACTTAAATCCACTTTCCTCATCATTTCTCATCATTTTCATCTTTCTCCCTCTCAACCACTCAAAGATTTCTCCTACCCACTATCTCCTTCGCCTGCCCGCCGACAACGTCGTCGCCCTCCACGCCGCCGCCTTCCATCTCTCTCATTCTCCTAGTGACGCCGCCGTCACCCTCCCCTCCTCCTCGTTCAACGTCGCCCGTAATGCCACCAACCCCTCTCCCTCATTCTTCCGTCGCCCTCAACGCCGCCCTCCTCTTTCTCTCCTTTTTCCGCCGCCACCTCTACTGCCACCCTGTCTTTCCATCAAGGCCGTGACTATTTTGCATCAAAGAAAGGCAAGATGACTTCCATATTGCTCAATTTCTTGTTTTCCAACAAAAATACGAACACACAATTCTTAAGTAACTTGCTTGGAGTGTAATTTGTGTATTTATTGTTGTTCAATTTTTTTTTTCCTCTTTGTAGACGAATCTTTTGTGCAATTTTTTGGCATTTTAAGATCTTTGTAAACAACATTATACGTATTTTTTTCCATCCACCACATGCTCGATGAAATGTAAAATGGAATTTTGTTTGGTTAATCATATCGAATTAGTTTCTAGTGTAGTGTGCTCGGTTTTTTTAACATTCTTGGTGAATGTGAATTTGATTTGATTAAATTGGACCTATTATTTGTTTGTTTTGTGTATTTGTTTGGTTAATTATATGGAATTAGTTTCTAGTGTAGTATGCTTGGATTTTTTATTGTTGCTTTTTGTAGATGAATCTTTAATGCAATTTTTTGGCAGTTAAAGATCTTTATAGACTATATTCTTCGCATTTTTTTTCCTCCCACCACATGCTCGATAAAATGTCAAAATGCAATTCGTTTGGTTAATCATATGGAATTAGTTTCTAGTGTAGTATGCTCGGATTTTTTAACGTTATTGGTGAATGTGAATTTGATTTGATTAAATTGGCCCACCATACTTGTTTTGTGTATTTGTGTTGTAATAAATATAGGTGAGTGTTAGAATAAAAAATGTCACAAAATGGAGCTGGAGAATGCAAAAAGGGAATACCACAAAGTAAAAACCCATTTAATCTCAATGCCGATGGCAAATGAATGGCAACTTTAATGAAACGAGTCCATATGGTAAGGAAAAGAGGTGAACGAATTGAAGTCACTTTTGACGAGAAAGGACAACCGGTGAGGCCTTTGGCTTATTATGCACTTAGTTCCATGTGTGAAGGTAATCATATAGAGGTCCCAATACCATACACGATCAATGGTGCTAACGTGCCTATATTTCTGAACTTTGATGATATTTATGAGCTCATTAATTTCCACGAAATCAGTGCAAATTGTATATTAGTATACCTCAGGTATTTCATTCTATCTCTAAATTTTATTTATTTTATCAGGAAAATCTTCTATTTGTCGTCCAGTGTAACAATTTTGATATTCTTATGCAGATATTTAGCGGATCTATGTGCCATTAATGGGCGAGCTGAGAAGTTTGTGTTTGTGTCTCCAACCTTGATCTCACCGGTTAGAACAGATACTCCAGATGCTGGGCTAAGAGAGCGAGCCGATGCTCTTGCCGCCTTTTTACGTGACGCACCAAAATGGTGACTTTATCTTGTGCCACATAATAGATGGACACATTGGGTTTTGGAAGTTATTGACCCATGGGAGGACCTAGTCCTTTATTTTGATCCTCTTCGAGAGAAGAAACGAGACGTTTTACTAATCTAATGAATATGTAAGTCAATTTTCATAACTTAAATTTTGATTTAATCTTAATGGTATGCATCTTAATTATTTTAAAATTTGCAAACTTGCTAGGGCCCTAATGAATTGGAAGCTTATACCCGGAGAAGGGATTAAAAAGATACGAGATTATAAAATAAAAATCTCGGATCGTCCTTGTCCTCACCAAGAGGGAAGTGTTGAATGTGGTTATTTCGTTTTAGGTTTTATGAGGGACATAGTATTGAATGGATTCGACGTACTTGAAAGAAAAGAATTTTATACTTGTGATGATATGGATTTGATTAGGGGAGAATAAACTAAATTTGTACTGCAATTCATTAAATATGATATGTAAACTTGTAATGTAATAGATGATTTTTTCATTTTGATACAATGTAGCTAATATTTTGTCAATCCTATTTTGGGCCGTATATTGGATAACACACGGGTTAGGCCACCCGTGGGAAATCACCAAAAAATGCTAAATTATTTTTTAATTAAAGTGGACTTTAAACTTTACACGACGATTTTGAATGAAAACCGCCGTGTAAAGTACTTTACACGACAGTTTTGTTCAAAACCGTCATGTAAAGTTCTCACTTTAGCAAAGGTTGCTCCATTTTTTCTCTATTCGACGACGGTGTGAACTGTCATGGAATATTGAGATACCATGATGGTTTATTAACCGACGTGGTATCTCAAAACATTCCATGATGGTGGATTACACGATGGTTGTCTAACCGTCGTGTTAACTTTAGACGATGGTTAATAACCGTCGTAAAATCCACAATTTTTACTAGTGGGTACAAACTGATCATGAGCAGTCCATATACTTGTTCCTACTCTTTGAATGCCATCTCTAAAAATAGTTCCAATGCCATCAGAGGTTGCAGCACAAGAAACCTTCACAAAACTGTAAGTACTACTTTGTGAACTATAACCTGTGTCGTAAAAGACGAGCCGGCTACTGGTGGAATCGCAAAGTACAAGAAGCCTACTATTGTTTAAGAGCAACAGAGGCCTTAGACCAGTTCTACCACTGGATATGAAATCAATCACATAGGTAGCACTTCATTCTCCTAGGGGCTTCGACCAAATCACTACTTGATTTTGCATGTTAGAGTATATGCAAAGTTTGTTTTCCAAAATACAAACTCTGGGAAACAAACAAGATTCAGGTACTGGTTCGATGTGAAAAATAGATTGGTCAAGGCTATATTTAGCGATGAATCCTTTTAACTTGTCACTTTTGCATATGAAATACAGGTTCCCACTTAAATACCAGGGGTTTTGTGGTTCCAGAAGCGAAAATGTACCTAGTACAAACTGATCATGAGCAGTCCATATACTTGTTCCTACTCTTCGAACGTCAGCTCTAAAAATAGTTCCAATGCCATCAGAGGTTGCAGCACAGGAAATCTTCACAAAACCATAAGTACTACTTTATAAACTGTAACCAAGGGCAAAAAGACGACCCCCCCTCCCCCCACATACCATGTTTCGTTGTTTTAGTTTGTGATGCTAACAAATACTCACCCGTAACTGGTTTACTTGCATCAAGAACACCAGTTGGGCTACTAACAAGCTTAATAGCCCATTGCAGCAATTAACGACTTTGTAGACGTGCTCACCGGGCTCCAATCAAATTAGATTAACCTTTTCAACTTTTGAGTTCGTGAAGGTACCGGTGGGAGTTTGAGCTTTGATTTAACCTCCGTTGAAGACCGTGAATGTAGTTCCTCCTCTATTAGATAGTCTGGAAATTGGGGAGAAGCACCAAGTTTACTGCACTAGTGGATTGTGGCGACCTTTATCTTTGTAAAGATTGCGGTCTTCTCTGTTTGTTAATGTTAGATAATATAGTTTTATATTTATGTTATTGCTTATTGCTTGTTTCCTATTATTATTAGGTATCTTTCTTTTCAACAGTTAAGGGTAGATTTGTCTTTTTTATATTTTCTATTTAGCCTATATAAACCTCTTTTGATGTATTATTTTAACTCATTGATTGGAATAAAAAACCATAACTTTCTCTTGCTCCCAAATTGGTTTTTTGGTTTTCTACATGGTATCAGAGCCGACGTTCATACAACCGCCACGCATCCGTCCGTACAACAGCGCGCCGTCCGTACAACAACACAGTCCGTACAACACTGTGTCCGTACAACCGTCGCCGTGCGTACACTTTTTTTTTTTTGGGATTGTCCGTACAATCGCTCGCTTCCACACGTCTTGATTGTTTATTGGTTTGATTTTGCATCGCAGTATTGTTCTCTCTTATTTGGTGATTATTGGTTTATTTTATTTATTTTCTCATCATGACTGAATGTAAAGATGATTCTCTTCAGTCAATCAGTGTGCAATTGGATGGGAAAATTTTTTCGTATTGGAGCTATGTTATGAAGAAATTTTTGCAAGGCAAATCTATGTGGGTTTATGTTACGGGCACAATAATTAAACCTACAGACAAGAAAGCTACTAATTATGTAGAATTGTTGGATGCTTGGGAAGCCGATAATTCAAAGATTATTACTTGGATCAATAATTTTGTTACGCATTCGATAGGTGCTCAGTTGGCAAAGTTTGAGACTGCCAAGGAGGTTTGGGATCATCTGACGAGGCTATACACGCAGTCTAACTTTGCAAGACAGTATTAGTTAGAGATAGATATTCGCGCCCTTCAGCATAAGGATATGAATATTCATGAGTTTTATTCTGTCATGTCAGATTTATGGGATCAGTTGGCACTTACAGAACCAGTAGAATTGCAAACATTTATGCACTACATCGCCCGTAGAAAAGAACAACGTCTAGTACAGTTTCTAATGGCCCTCCGTGATGATTTTGAGGGAATGCATGGAACGATTCTACATCGTAGTCCACTGCCTTTATGAAATTTTGGCTGAGGAGATACGTCTCAAATCTTAAACACACAAGGGGATAATCTCAACGCCTGCTCTATTTGTTTTTGCAACCCCTCAAAGACCCCCCCCCCTCCGGCTAGTAATCCGAATAGATCGAACTCGAAGTTTTCTCCTGATGAGTATGCTTTCTGAAAGCAAAAAGGTCACTGGAAAGCTCAGTGTCCGTTGTTATTGAATAAAGGTAAGCAACATCAATCCCATCAGCAGCAATAGAGACCCCAGCAACAGCCACCACAGTGGACATACAGATTGTCTCAACCAAATAGTGCAATGGCTTCACTGTCATTAGATCCATTTATGTTCGAGCAATTTCAGAAGTTCCTTGCTATGTTTGCCTCCACTCATATAGGTTTTTCATCATCTAGTCCTTCAGGTATATCTTCTTCCTTGTGGGTTTTAGATTTTGGAGCTTCTCATCATATGTCACCTGATCTATCATCCATTATTTTTTTATCTCCCAATTCCTCTATGTCAGTTATGACTGCTGATGGTACTCCTATGCCATTAGTAGGTGTTGGTTCAATTGTCACACCTTCTCTGTCTCTTTCAAATGTTTATCACATTCCTAGTCTTACTTTAAATCTTGTTTCTGTTAGTCAATTGTGTCAGTCAGGATACTTAATCTTTTTTTCTTCTTCCACTTGTTATGTGCAGGACCCGTAATTTTAGAAACTGATTGGGACAGGTCGTAGGCGAGGGGGACTTTATGTTTTGGATCAGCTTAAAGTACCAGAAGTTACAACTTCTAGTGTGGATCTATCGTCTTTTCATTTGAGTCGTTCGTCTTCTAATTTTTATTTATGGCATTCTCATCTAGGTTATGTTTCGATGTCTCGTTTACAGTATTTAGCTTCTATAGGAGCATTAGAAAATTTAAAATCTCATGATATTTCTGATTGTAGAAGTTGTAAACTAGCAAAATTTTCTACTTTATCATTTTATAAAAGTATCTCTTTTTCTCTTGCTCCATTTGATCTCGTTTATTCTGATGTATGGGGACCTTATCCGGTGATCACAAAGGGGGGGGGGGGGGTTACGATACTATGTTTCTTTTATTGATGATTGCACTCGATATTGTTGGGTTTATCTTATGAAACATCGTTCTGATTTCCTTAATATTTTTAATACTTTCTAAACTCTTGTAAAAAACTTAACATTCGGCTGTCATAAAGTGTTTTCGTTGTGATTTGGGAGAAGAATATACTTCTAATGATTTTTTTACTTTGCTTGCTTCTGATAGAACCATTCACCAAACTTCTTGTACAGATACTCCCGAACAAAATGGTGTTGCCGAAAGGAAACAAATGCATCTGGTTAAAACTGCTCATTCTCTTTTATTGTCTTCTAGTGTTCCTAGTGAATTTTGGGGAGAAACAATTCTTACTGCTGCTTATTTGATTAATAGGATTCCAACCTCACACAATTCAGGTCTATCACCGTTTGAAAAGTTGTATGGATAGACTCCTGATTATTCTTCCTTACGTGTTTTTGGCTCTACCTATTTTGTCATTCGTCCTCATGTCGAGCGTAGTAAATTGTCATCGTGGTCTATTATGTGTGTCTTTATGGGTTATGGTACAGGTAAAAAAAGATATCATTTTTTTGATCTAGTTAGTCAAAAATTATATGTCTCTCGTCATGTTGTGTTTCTTGAACATATATCATTCTTTTCCATTCCTGCTAGTTCTCATAATCTAACCAAGTCTGATATCATACATATCGATCATTTAACTTTTGACACTAACACAGTCTCACCATCTGTTTCACAAGCACCTGCTCCAGTTTCAGATAATGTTTCTTGCAGAGTTCCCACTAATAGCTTAGCAGATTCTGGTACTCTGGTTCCTGATGCTACCATTGCTCCCTTTCCTCCTACGGCTGCCCAATCACCTCCAGAGACTGCGGCTCCTCCTCATCCTCCCCTTCGTCACTCTGCGCATTCTCGTAAGTCTACTAAGCTATCAGATTTTATTTACTCTTGTTATTCTAGCTCTTTCACTTCCTTTTTAGATTTTATTCATCGTCTCTCTGAGTCATTGTCCTATAGAGAGGCTGTTTGTGATCCATTTTGACAGGATGCTATGGCTAAGGAACTTACTGCTTTGCATCAGACACATACGTGGGACTTGATACCTTTGCCACCAGGTAAAAGACCAATAGGATCTCGTTGGGTCTACAAAATCAAAACCAAGTCTGATGGCTCTATTGAAAGATATAAAGCCCGACTTGTTGCTAAAGGCTACTCTCAGGAGGATGGTTTGGATTATGAGGAGACTTTCGCCCCAGTTGTAAAAATGACTAATGTTCACACTCTCATTGCAGTTGCCTCTATTCGTCAATGGCATATATCTCAGATGGATATTAAAAATGCTTTTCTAAATGGTGATCTTCATAAAGAAGTTTACATGATACCTCCTCCTGGTGTTTCTCATCAACCTGGTGAGGTCTATCGGCTCAGAAAAGCCCTTTATGGTCTCAAACAAGCACCTCGAGCCTGGTTTAATATGTTTTCTACAGTGATTACTTTGCTTGGCTTTCGCTCTAGTCATCATGATTCAGCTTTGTTTGTCAAATGTACTGGTGCGGGTCGTATTCTACCATCTTTATATGTTGATAATATGATTATTACTAGTGATGATGTTGATGGTATTAAAGCACTGAAGATTGAATTAGCTCGTTGTTTTTGCCATGAAGATCTGGGCTTACTATGTTATTTTTTGGGCATTGAGGTCGCCTTTTCTCCGAAAGGTTATCTTCTCTCCCAATCAAAGTATATAGCTGATATATTTGAGCGTGCATATCTTACTGATAATAAAATTGTTGATACACCTCTTGAGACTAATGCTCGATATACTCCTTCTGATGGTCCTCCTTTGCCGAATCCTAGTTTATACCGCAACTTGGTTTATCTCACTATCACTCGGCCATATATTGCACATGTGGTTCATATAGTTAGTTAGTTTGTCACTGCACCTACTACAGTTCATTAAGCTACTGTTCTATGTATTTTGAGGTCTCTTCGAGGCACTTAGTTTCAGAGTCTCTTACTTCCATCTAAGAATAAATATGTTTAAACATTTAGAACTTAGTGAACCTTAACTAATTTGTAGTGAGAACTGTGTTTTTTTTTTTTTTTTTTTTTTTACCCCTAAATGAAAAACAAAAAGTGAAAGTAGACATTAGTTTTTTTTCCCCCTTACTTTCACTTCTTAATTAGGCAATTTGGCGGTAATATCCTCTAATATATATAGTTCTTATCCACCTCAAGGAAAAAAAAAAAAAAAAAAAAAAAAACAATAACAACAAGATTGCTCTTGTCCAAGTATAGAAGTTCAAAGAGACTTATCCAGTTTTAGTTGATCTGTTTTTCAGCAGTACTAAGGTGTCTCATGGGCGGATTAAATAAAGGAATTAGGTAATAGCACTACTATCAGACCCAGAGATTATGAAAGTAAGAAGTTCACATTATACTCATTATTTAATCAATCAATTGATAATGGAGTATCCAATAGTATTAGAAAAATGGACATTATTTGTACTGGCCAAGACTACAATATAAATTTTATTTGAATTTGATATATTAAACAAGAAAGCTGTGGGCCGAAAAATGGTACGAGTTTATATTAGCTATATAAAGTACTTGATAGCTATGTCCCAAGTTGAGAACATATATTTTAGAGATGAAAAGGAAAAGGGTTGGTTAGTTATCAATTTCTGCTTCTAATTTACGTCTTTCAAGTAGTCAAGTTGCAAGGGATCATGTGCAATTTTCTACTTTTTTTGAAGTGTGTTCAAGCGTTTATCCTTTTTACGATTATAAAATAAAATAAAATCGTTTAACGATCTCTTTGAAAGCAAAACTTAGGCCATCTCCAACCCATTTACTCTATTTTAGAGTACAGAAACTCTAAAATAAAGTATCTGTCACTTCAAATACTATTTTGTCTCCAACCCATTTACTCTATATCATACTCTAAAAGGAATATTCTATTTATATTCTTTTTTAAAATCATTTAGATATTATTTTATATTTATTTCCTATAATCTTTGTATTTTACAAATTATGCCCCAATACAATCTTTTTAACATATTAATCCGTTGATTGTTTTTATTTTTACGAATAATCTTTAAAAATAGAAAGTTATATCAAAGCTACGTGCTTACTCTGATGCTGATTGGGCTAGTAATCCGATGGATCGCAAGTCCATCACTGGCTTCTGTATCTTTCTGTGTGACTCTCTTATTTCTTGGAAGAGTAAAAAGTAAGATGTTATTTCCCGATCCTCTACCGAAGCAGAATATCGTGCTATGGCTTCTACTACTTGTGAGATAGTCTGGTTACGTTGGTTGCTTACAGATATGGGTTTTCTTCATCGACATCACTATCAACTTGGCACCATCATATTGCCTTTCGTTTCTTCTTCCATACAGATTGCTGACATGTTTACCAAAGCGCTTTCCGCTTTGCGTTTTTGTTTTTTATTTGGCAAACTCTCAATGCTACTTGCAGCAGCATTGTGAGTAGCATTGTGAGTTTGAAGGGGGATGTTAGATAATATAGTTTTATATTTATGTTATTGCTTATTGTTTGTTTCCTATTATTATTAAGTTTCTTTCTTTTCAACATTTAAGGGTAGATTACTCTTTTTTATATTTTCTATTTAGCCTATATAAACCTCTTTTGATGTATTATTTTAACTTATTGATTGGAATAAAAAACCCTAGTTTTCTCTTGCTCCCAAATTGATTTTTTGGTTTTCTACAGTTAAGAGATTGTACCATGATCTATTAACTAACTTTAGAATTGGGAAGCTGGTCAACGAAAGCCTTGGTAAAATTTCGTTCGCAATTAAATTTTCCGGAATGTATATAGAAAAATGATTGGACGAGCAGCTCAAATTACTTCTGCATTTCGATTAACACATAATCAGTCTTAATAAAGGAAAAAGAAAATAAGAAACAAAATTTGAAAAGAAGAACAAGAACAAGAAAACAAGAAACAAGATTTGAAGAAGAAGAAGAAGAAAGAACTCTCCAATGTATTACTACTGCTTTGGATCAAACTTTATTTGTAAATTCGATTACTATCAACTAACAATGCCATAAAGAATACATTAAAAATTACATAATTAGAGAACTTTGTTCTGTAACGGTATAATGTTGATAACAGTATACCTATGGAGTTCACAAGTAAAATTTACTTTGTTTACAGACTGGAAACAAACAAACAAAGAAAAGAAAAGAAGAAAAGCAAAGAAGAAGATGAACAAGAAGAACCTCTGTGTGCGATCGTCACATGGTGTGACTTTTGATTTCGATTGCCCCATTGACCCTTGAATGTATCAAACGTACAAGTCGATGACCAATCAAATCGAACCCAGAAATCTTTATTAACTGCTTTGAGAACCCAGAAATGTTGGTAGAACTGATGATAATGGTATGATTTGTGAGGGAAATTTTACAAGAACAGGTGAAAAATACTATCAGACTAGTTCGCAATTTTCTTTCTTTCTTTTTTTTTTTTTTCTTTCTTTTTTCCCTTAAAAAAAAAAAAAAAAACAGTACGCTATATTTTAGTCCAAAAAAAAAAAAATAGTGTCTATATTCTTCTAAAAATAGGCATAATTAATAACGAAAATGTGCAATATAATTTAATTGTTGTGTTTCATTCTATATTTTTAGGCACCCTGTGTATATATCGCTTATTATTATTATTTTTAATATTTTCTAAAGAGAAAATAGGTAGATGGGTAGATAATTTTTAAAATGACAAATTACACTTTTTCCCCTTGAACTTTAGGCCTTATCACAAAGTATCCCTGAACTTCAATTTATAACATTCTTTCCCTCTGTGCTTTGGAAAAGTTTGCGAATTTCCCCCTCAATTAAAATTTTGAAAATGTACATCTAACAATCGTTGGAAGCATCAGTTTGGGGTATTAAGTATAAAATTATGAAATGACAAATATTGACAGCACTTCTAACACTCGTTATCCATATTAAATGTGAATTAACGAAATTACCTATAAGAGAGAAATATGAGAAAAAAATGACAGTCAACCCTAAATATTTACCTTTTTTAAAAAACTTAAATATAAGTGTTTCACATTTAATATCTGCAACTCATATTTCAAACGAGTGTTATGAGTATTTTTTTTCCATCAAAACATTAATTGAGGAGGGAAAATACGCAAAGCTTTCCAAAGTTCAGGGGGGAAAATGTTAAAATTAAAGTTCGGGAGACATTTTGTGACAAGACCTAAAGTTCAGGGGAAAAAATATAATTTGTCCTTTTTAAAAATATCCGACTTTTAATTTTTCAGAAAAAATATCAAAATAGCCACATTTTTCCTCTTTAAGGAAAATTTTGCCACCCTTTTCTCCTTCTTTACTTTTTTTTTAACATGCTTTTTTTTTTTTTTAATTTTCTTAATTTTCAGAATTTTTATATTTTATGAATAAATCTATTATAAAAATTTATATACAATTTATGAGATGCTATCAGAACTAATATTGTGTTAGGATTAGTGCCCAAAAAAAAAATTATTTGTGGGTTTAGACATATATCTATCAATAAAGGCTATTCATTTATTTTTTAAATATAGGTGTCTTTAATTTAGTATAGATTCGTAACAAACAAATAGCACTAAGATTATCGGTACAATGACTTTGATGTTATGCATAAAGGAGATATGAAGGAAGATATAACATTTAAGTGATAATCTAAATAGGGAGTCTTGCAATCGTAAATGAAAGATGACACTTTGATTCTAATAAGACTGTAATATTCATCTATTTCCACTTTTGTGAACGGACCATTTACATAAATGGCTAAATTGGAGTCATGCTTTTAAAAAAATATATATCTAAAAACAAATTTATTTGTAGTAGAACGAAAAAGAAATATGATTTATTTTGCTAATAGAAATACCCTTAAATCTATTTTAAGAACCTAAAAAATAACCACATTAATTCTAATTACCCACTTTGTATATCTAAAATTAGAAATTCATAAATCCCTACGGTCATCCCTCCAAATATAATCAAGTTTTCTTAGAAAATGTAACAAACAAGGTCATTTAAAATAATGACCATGTCATTATGTTTGGTTAACTAAATTCTAACCTCATATAATAATCGTGTCAATATGATAGTTCTACTATGTAATGTTATGTTATGTAAAAAATTACGTATAAAATGAAGCGGTCATAGACCATGTCGTGATTAACTCAATATATGTAATATAATGATAGGTCGTTACAATATTGTAAAGTAATGGTTCCTTCATGGAGTGATGCGTTTGAATTGCAGGTGTGAATCTAATTTTCCATTTCAGTTTTTATTTTTATTTTTTTTTCTGTAAAATCAACAAAAATTATAACTAGTTTTTGAAAAGTCTATCAACTTCAACATAAAAATTTTATCTCAAACTCCTATTCCAAACGGAATGCTAAATCTTAAAGTGATCATGCATGTCATTATTGTAAGGATCACTACCTTCCCAACTTTTTGCTTTTTAAATACAAAATTAGAAAACAAGCGGCAATAAAAAGCTATTTGACTTTTAAACACAAACTTCAGAAGCAAAAAAAGACGAACGCAATTCCTTCCATAAAAGTAGAACAAAAGTCCCGAAAATAAGTAAAAAATTTAAAACTAAAGGGGATTTCTACAATGATATAAAAAATTTTACACTCTCAATGAGGTAAAATCCAACGGATAGGAACGGGTGGATTAATATGGTTTCTTCTTCTTCTTCGACGATTTTTTTGCAGTCTATACAACAACAAGAAGATCATATTTGCGCCTTATTGAACCTTTCGAATCAACCTTCATGGTTGAGGTTTTAATCCAGCTGCTACTCCCTTCCATGTCCTCCTTTTTTTTTTTTTTTCTACAGGATTTTTTTTCCTAGCTTCTGAAAAACAGAACTCCTCTTAAGAGACAATGACGAACAAAAATGGGGGAAGGGCATTCAATTAACCCTAAAAATCAGAATTACCTTAACAAATCAGAAAATCCATCCAAAATTTTGACGGAATCCATTACAGGGGTAAAATGACACACTTGTCAAAGTTTAGGGGACGCAACATGCACTTTTCAAAGTTCAGGGGGCATCTTGATACTAGTGACAAAGGTCATGGGGAATTTTGAAAATTTTCCTTTAAAAAAAGAAAAAAGAGCTTCCTCTCTACCCGTCTACTGCTGCCTTCATCTTCTTCCTCTCTTCTTCCCTCGGGCCGGCAACTCTACTTGGAACGGAGACCACCAGAAGCCCACGCAGTGGAGGGGCAAAGTTTCAGGTAAAATTTTGGTTTTAAATTTTAAGGTTTTTTTTTTTTTTTCTTTTTTCTTTTCCTTGTATGAAAGAGAGCTTGAAACTTGGAATCAAGTTGAAAGATATTGTGAGAATAGCTCTTTTAAGTTAGTTAGAGCATTTTACCAAAAAAGTTAGTTAGAGCATGAAAACTGTTAGAAATTAGAGGAATTTGAGGGAATAGAAATAATATGGGAAAATTCACAAATGTAACTTCCAATTTAGTGTAGTGAAAGAAATTATTTCTTGTTTCGGGAAGAGAATCAGTAAGACAATCGGGATTACCTCAATGTTAATCAGAAAATTCTTTCTTGCCTCAACATCAGGATAGACGGAGGGCTAGGAAACAACTACGAGGCGGACTCAAACTAAAAGGGAAGGATGAGAATCAGACCTTGAGGCACTTTGCAATCGATCTTAAGTTAAGGTAAAGTGTTCAAGATCGATTAAATTCAATCTTTAGGCATATTCTTCACGTTCTATTTATAAATTCATTCTGACAATTAAAATGAGTAGGTTAGTCATGCCAAAAAATGCTTTCATACCCGAAATAATATTATTAATTATCATTGCCCTACTTAACAATTTAGTACATATGGGTGAGTAACATTTGGGAGAAAGGGGAAAAGAAAATATAGCTTAGGCTATGTTTGGTAGGTGGGAGAGAAAAGTGGAAGGAAGGAGCGGTAGATCGCCTAGGTGAGGGAGATGGGCAAGGAGAGAGAGATCCTTTCTTTTATGATGTTTGGTATGACAAGAAGGAAAGAAAACAAAAATCATCTCTATTTTTTGGTATAGAGATACAATGGAAAAGAAATAATAGATTTTATTTATAAAATGACTATATTATCTCCAACCAATGAGATAGATCATATCCCTAAAAAAATCTCTCCAATTTGGGGGGATTAAAATTGAGGTCTTTGAAAGGGTTATGAGTCCCTCCCCTAATCCCTTCTTCCCTCTCTTCGCTCCTACTAAACAACTGTAATTGTCAAAATCCTTCCACCAATCCCTCCACTCCTCCGCTTCTTTCTATTTTTTTCTTGTACCAAACACACTCTTATTCTTAAGGATCTATTTGATAATAGCTAAGTGATGGAAAAAAAAAAAAAAAAAACAAAAAAACAAAACAAAACAAAAACAAAAAAGGTGAGAGGAAAGGAAAGGAAAGGAAAGAGAGATGACGTGTTTATATTGGTGTTCTATCAAAAGGATGAAAAACTTGAAAGAAAGAAATAGTTACTTGTTGTGGCATTTTGTCTTCCATTTTCTTTTTAAAATTTTTGTACGCAATATTGTTTCTTGTGGAACTAGTGTAAATGTAAATATGACATGAATATTTAAAGGTTTTGGCTATTTTCTTCTTCCGTCATAATTGATTTTGATTATTTTATGCCTTTTTTTCTTCTAGTAATGGCAAGAGTGAAACAAGCTTCTATTCCTGACCCTCGTTAGCGTGTGGAGGAGCAAGCTCGACGAGAAGAACGGGGCAACGCTCAGCCAGAATCTAATTCGAGTGATGAAGATAGTGAAGGGGTAGAGGCAACCTCAGAAGATGTTTCAAACAAAGAAGAAGAGGTTCCGACAATGGCGGAGCAAGAGGCGACAACAGTAGAGGTAAAACATTTGTAATTTTCAGCAAAAACGTCATGAAAAAGAACCCTAATATAAGGTCGAAAATATTGGTGATTTGCAGACAAATACTCCAGTTGAGCCTTCAGTCGATCCCACTATTGAGCCTCATGTTGATCCAATATTCATTATGGTATGATAAATCATTACCCTTTTACGCGTTTCAAAACTTAGAGCTTCTTTATCCCTTCCCATAAAAAAATATATAAAAAAAAAACCCATAGATCTGTGATGAAATTAAGAAGCAGAGGGGTGCCCACTACCCACTGTGTTGAAATGTAACGTGTTGTTTTTCTCAGCTAATATTAATTTTTTGTGGTTTTTTTGTTTTCAATATTGATTAGTGTCACTAACTCTTTATATATATATATATATATATATATATTTGTAGGCCGAAGAAATTGAATCCGGCCCTAAGGTTGATTTTGGCCGACGAAGAGCACTTCTACTGCAAAAGTTCTATTAGATCTTAATTCCATGTTTATTGTAAGTATTTCAAGGAATGTCTGCTTGAGCAAGAGATGAAGCGTTTTAGGGAGACTCAATTTGGTCATCTTATTGCCGTTTGTGATCACTATCAACATTCAAGTCAACTCTTGTGGTACTTTATTCTTCGACAAGTTAAGGTCAATAAGGAACAAGAAATGTGGATGATGGTTAACATGACGCCAATGCGATTCCTAAGATGAAGTCATTTGATCTATTTTACAGTTGTGATTGGGGAGTAAGGACATACAAGTACACATTAAAGTGCCTTAGCAAGGACATAAAAGCTAAAGCAGACGAAAAAAATGATCCTAAGATGAAGTCATTTGCATTTAACGGTTTCGTGCACGCTTTCCAGGTGAAGATCAAGTTTTACGCACAGTGTTTAGATTGTACTGAAGACACAGAAAAACAAATGAAGAACGAATCCCTAAATCGAAGCTTGTATATTTAAGAAGGGGTGAAATCGGAAATTCAAGGAGGAAAATAAATTAAAAATATATTAAATGATAAAACTATCAGTTTTAATTAGGGTCGGTAATTTCGGACACGACACGAGAACGACACGTAATAAATGGGTTTGAACCGCACGTTTAATAATTGGGTCGAAATTGGGTCGACACGTTTAACACGAAAATAAATGGGCCGGAAATGGGCTAACACGGTTAACACGTTTAAAACGTTTATGTTAGAATTTTCAAACTATTCTAAAGATCTTTTATAACAAGGCCGGTAATTTCGGACACGACACGATGACACGACACGAGAACGACACGTAATAAATGGGTTTGGACCGCACGTTTAATAATTGGATCGAAATTGGGTCGACACGTTTAACACGAAAATAAATGGGCCGGAAATGGGCTAACACGATTATCACATTTAACACGAATTGTCAGGCCTAGTTTTAATATTAGTATTGGCAAAATTATAAAAAGCTGCCTAAATAATGACTATTTCTTTATTTTTTGCATAAAGGAAAATCGACTTAGTTATGTTTTTTCTTTGTGGGCCTCTGGTCCATCCAATTCCAACATATTGGAGCATCAAATAACGGTCATCTTTGCATTAAATATATATATATATATATATATATATCTTAGCTAGGGTATCAGACTATCAGAGCATATTAATAATAATAATAATAACAACAACAACAAAGAAAAATACGTAATTTTTAAGAATCAATTTAGATTAAAGTATTTGAGAGTTGGCTTCTAAAAATGTATTTGAGAGCGGTGAAAAAGGAAAATCTAAAAAAATAACAAAAAGGGTAACAAAAAAAAAATTTTAAATAAAGGTTTCCCACTCCTACTGAAATTTGAACTAATTTAACTCTGCTTTTGCTGGTTGCTCATCAAAAAATACACGTCTTCAGTCTTCTCTTCTATAGGATTAGGAGGAACTTAAATAGTTTTATTTATTTATTTATTTGTAATTATCTAGATTAGATTACATTTGAATGTATTTTAAGAATTATCTAGTTAGTTATTTAGTTTAGATTTTGAATTTATCTAAATTGTGAATTTATAGTTTAGATTTAAATTTGAATTGTAAAGTATATTTTGATAGACTTTGTGAAGTGTGTATATATTTACGGAACTCAATTTATTAAGCTCTTTAATTATTCTCTTTATTTTAAGCCTATGGAGGTAAGCACATCCACGTAAAAAAATCTTTGGTGTTCTTCTTCTCTCTTTTACTTTGTTCCTTTCTTATTCTATTACTATATCTCCTCACATCTCTCCGTGGAGGTCCAGAATCTACTTTCTAATTCATCAGGTATTACTTCCTTCTCTTGTAATTAGTTTTTTATGCTTTCATTTAGTTTTTTCCCTTTTCTTTCTTTCTTTCTTTCTTTCTCGTTATTGTTTTCCTCGTTTTCTCTGTTTTGTTTTTGTTTTTGTTTTCTGCATTCATGTTATTGGATTCAGAACGATCTCCTTCAAAATATTAAATGGGGGCTTAGTTTAAGGGGTGAAGCTTGGGAACTATTGAGATTAAATTTTAAATGCTACATCGTTAGTTTATAGATATTCTTTAGTGGTTTCTACTAGAATTGCACTTGGAACGACCGATAAAACAAAGATATGGCGCCTCAATTAGTTAGGGTTTGCACCAATAATGAAAAACTAGGGGCAATTTTTAATTTGTCACGATTGTGCCCTTTTTTTTTTCCCTAGACTATATATAGTCGTTATAGGTTATAAATAATCAATCGATAAATCAATTTCGTGGTCAGGATTCCGAGTATTATTGTGAATCAGCTGGTCAAGTCTTATAAGCCACCATGTCCCAGAAAATTAGAAAATCGTTGTTGTCGTCGTCGTCCTCTGGCATGGAGCTTCTCCCTTGGAGCGTGGTTGAAGAAGAAATCCTCCCAAAATTGTCAGCAGAATCGCTGGCAAGGTTCAAGTTTGTCTCCAAATTCTGGAAATCACTCATCTCCAGCCCTAGATTTATCCGATGGCACTTCACCCATCCTAAATATTGTTCTCATGATAATCTGAATGTTCCGATCTTGAGATGTTTCTCCAAGATTGACATGTACCACGAGCAGGAGCTCTACTTTCTCCTCCGCGGTAACCAATTCATCAAGCTCCTCGACCCTCCACAAACAATGATATCTCCCACCCGCCATAAATATCTAAGCAGCAGGCTCATCGGATCATGTAACGGGATCATGTGCTTCATTGCCAAAACCGATCCTCGTTTCTTGAAACACGAAATCATCCTATGGAATCCTTCGATGCAACGAAAATCCTTAGAGATCCCTCTGTCCGTTTATCTTTACGATCGTTCTTTCTTCTCTGAACACCTTGATTTTTGCGGCGGACTTGGATATGACGCCCAAAACGACGATTACAAGATCGTGCATATCTCATACTGCTCGAGAAGAAAAACTACAAGACCCTTTTCCTGTTTCGTTAACATATACTCCATCAAGGCCAGGAAGTGGAGAGTCATTGATCATACAAAGCAGCAGCAGACTTCAATATTGTCTGATGATCATATAGTCGAATTTGGTTCGTCGTCGCAGACTTGTGCAGATGGGAAGAGGGTTCATTGGCTTGTGAGTTGTGAGATGTCTCGATGGAGACTCGTGTCGTTTGATATGAGTGACGAGATATTTGATCAGATGACATTGCCGGATAGCGTAGCCATGGCGGATTGGAAGCAGCATGTTGAATTGGCTTCCCTCGTGGGAGAATCGCTTACTCTTTTCGTATATGATAGCAAGTGGAGTACGAGAACAGATTATGTCGTGTGGGTGATGAAGGAATATGGAGTGGCGGATTCTTGGACAAAGCTAAAAATCAGTTTTGGTGAGCCAGGAAAGCCGTTAGGGTTTTTAAACAATAGTAGGAATGAATTTCTATTTCTGCAGTCGGGAAAGTTAGTTTCGTATGACAACGAGAGCAGACAAAAAACATGTTTTGGAATAGAAGGAGTATCAATAATGTCATGCCTTGGAACATACATGGAAAGCCTGGTTAAGTTGCAGAAACAAGTTTGTAGAGCAAATATGATGTTGATCAATCAAGACTTTCCTGATCATCATCATGATCATGATATTGCATTCCTCTTTCCTCCGAGAGACCAGGGCTTATTTAGTAATTCTTATTATGGTACAGAATGATAATTTCTTAAAAAATTCTTCAAGTACGTCCTTATTTTAGGCATAGCATTGAACAGTCCCTATCTTGGGCTAAAGTATTTCTATCTTCTAACTTAATATAACATATCTTTCTTTTTATTCAAAGTACGGTTTTATTTTGCAATTGCAATTTGGAAAAATTTTATGGATTTAGGTGGAACGTAAACTTACGTTTTAATAAAGAAACAGCCGCCCTTGAGCTTACGGTCTGGTGGCCAGAACAAGGTGTTAGAATTAGAAACCGAAAACTTCAATGGAGAAAATCAAATTCATCCAAGATCCATCATGTCAAATCATCAAGAGAATGAAAGCGGAAGCATACCTTGATCCATGGGAAGGAGACAATTATATATGGATCACGGATCTTCCAATTCAATACGATTTTCCTTAGAGAAGAATTTATGTTTTCTAACTAATGATGAGATGTCAGATAGAATAGGAATGAATATATCGTATGAATTAGGGACCATAACCATATAAAATAACTGCAGTAGTTATACTTTTCATATTTCTATTTTGGCTCATCATAAAATTAGAACTATGAAATTAGGTCTCTACACATAATAAACCCATATTATATTTAATGCCTAATGCCCAATAAAAATTAACCTTAGTTAGACCACTTTAAATGGGCTGAACTTTAAGATAGCCTTTAATACACATTTAATTACATATGTAGGCCCACATGTTCAATTATTTTCCAACAATCTCTCACTTGGACCACATATGTTACCTTACAAAATGTGCATAACTTTATGAGCTCAAAACTTTTGCTATCATGAACAAATGCATCTCTGAACAATCTCGTCTATTAATTATATCAATATAGGATCAAAGCGATCTTCGTTACATTTAACGTAACTAAATCCATCAATGGTCACGTATATCGATATAACCAAATGGCATAGATCAAGTATGGATGTGTATCATGAAAATTACATACAATGTGATCTACACATGCCTATTTCCAACTGGTTCATCTTTATTCTTTAATGAGATCAAGTTAAAATTAAATTCAAATTTTGGTTTATTGGTTATATCTTTTGGATATCTAATATCCTAAAATAGATTAATTGAAGCAACATGTTACCAAAGTAACATCTCTTGTGTAAATTAATTTATTTGGAATATAAATATGGTTGTGTGTGTAATTCATGCAGATATTGACCAGCCCAAAAGAAGTTTAATATTTGACAGAATTGCATGCACACTTGTGGTAATAAATATGTGACAATTATAAGGTATTCCATGTGAATAATAAGTCGATTCAAAGATAAACCTATTGTTTGACAGGATTTATTGTCAATATTTGATTACTACACCAAAAGTACCACTTACAAGTTAATATTTATGTTCAAAGACTAAATATTAATGTTGTATTATGTATATTGTGATGGGGCCCACCATTATTTGAATTTATTGATTGTTTGATATGCATTTTAATGTGAACATGTTATCTTGCTTGTTTTGTTCTCTGTTCAGCTAGTGCATCTGCTTCTACTATATCTGCTAATGTCAATTCAATTCCCATGCTAAATGGGACCAACTTCAAGGATTGGAAAGAGAACGTTATGATCGTTCTCGGGTACATGGATCTAGACCTTGCACTAAGGATTGAACGACCCGCTGACCTTACGGACAAAAGTTCCACTGAAGAAAAACGGGACATGGTAAGGTGGGATCGTTCAAATCACATGAGTCTCATGATCATAAAGCGTGGAATCTCGGAAGCCTTTAGGGGCTCTGTGTCCAAAAAGATTACTACTGCCAAGGAGTTTCTTGAGAAAATTGAAAAGCGTTTTGCTAAAAACGATAAAGCTGAAACAAGTACGCTTTTGGCAAGCTTGATTTCAATGAGGTATAAAGGAAAGGGAAATATAAGGGAGTATATCATGGAGATGTCTTATCTTGCTTCAAAACTAAAGACACTAAAGTTAGAACTGTCTGAGGATTTACTTGTGCATTTAGTTTTGATTTCGCTTCCTGCACAATTCAGTCAATTTAAGGTCAGTTTTAAATATCCATTTGCAACCAATGGGCTTCGTACCTTCAGGCAATGAAACGAGATCCCAAACATCATTGTCTTTCATGAACTTATCTCTTCATTCATGGCCTCAATCCACTTCTGAGACTTAGAACTTTGCATGGCTTGATGAAAGTTGATTGGATCATCTTCCATCACTCCAATGCCATCCTCATGTTCTTGGAGAAAGGCTATGTAGTCATATGGAATCGTATTTCTCTTTTCTCTTGTGGATCTCCTCAATGGCATTTGTTCTTAAGGTTGTTGAGTTTGCTCTTCAGGAACAATTACTTCATCTTGTGTGGGAAGTTGTTCAACATTGTCTTGATGTTCTGGACTTGCTACTTGATCAATGTCAGGAATAAGAACCTGATTATTGTCAAAAGAAATTGTAGGAATATAAACATATTCATCTTCAAAGACAAAGTCTTTAACCTTATTTCTCCCCCAAAACTCAATATCCTCAAAGAACATTGCAGTTCCCGTCTCAAAAATGGACTTAGTAGTGGAATAATAAAACTTGTAACCCCTTGATCTCTCAGAGTATCCAATAAAATAGCAGCTTATTGTTTTGGAATCCAGTTTCTTTTCATTTGGCCTATAAGGCCTTACCTCAACTGGACATCCCCAAATGTGAAAATGCTTCAAACTAGGCTTCTTGCTCGTCCAAGGCTCATAAGGGGTTTTGACTGCTGCCTTAGTTGGTACTCTGTTGAGAATATAAGCTGCAGTCTTTAGTGCTTCTCCTCAAGGGGATTCTGGCAAGGTGGAATGACTAATCATACTCCTTACCATGTCCTTAAGTGTTATATTTCGTCTCTCAGCTACACCATTCATGCTAGGGGATCCCGACATGGTGTATTGTGGGACTATTCCGCATTCCTCCAGGAATTTAGCAAAGGGCCATGGACATTGTTCACCTGATCCGTCATATCTGTCATAGTACTCACTACCACAGTCATATTTAACGCCTTTAATTCTTTTGCTGAGTCGGTTCTCAACTTCAGCTTTGTAAGCCTTAAACACGTCCACTGACTGAGACTTCTCATGAATGAGATACAGGTAGCCATAACGTGAGTAATCATCTATGAACGAAATGAAATATTGTTGACCATTCCAAGAAGCCATAAGGAATGGTCCACAAATATCCATGTGAATTAGTTCTAAGACATCCGAAGCTCTATTGGCACCTAATTTCCTTATTTTTGTATGTTTCCCTTTAGTGTCTTTAGTTTTGAAGTAAGATGAGACATCTTCATGATGTACTCCCTTATATTTCCTTTTCCTTTATACCTCATTGAAATCAAGCTTGCCAAAAGCGTACTTATTTCAGCCTTATTGTTTTTAGCAAAACGCTTTTCAATTTCCCCAAGAAACTCCTTGGGTAGTAACCTTTTCGGACACAGGGCCCCTAAAGGCTTCCGAAATTCCACGCTTTATGATCATGAGACTCATGCGATTTGAACGATCCCACCTCTCCATGTCCCATTTTTCCTCAGTGGAACTTTTGTCCGTAAGGTCAGCGGGTCGTTCAATCCTTAGCGCAAGGTCTAGATCCATGCACCCGAGAACGATCGTAACGCTCTCTTTCCAATCTTTGAAGTTGGTCTCATTTAGCATGGGAATAAAATTGACATTAGCAGATATAGTAGAAGCAGATGCACTAGCTGAACAGAGAACAAAACAAGCAAAATAACATGTTCACATAAAAATGCATACCAAACAATCAATAAATTCCAATAATGGTGGGCCCCATCACAAGATACCTAATAAAACATTAATATTTAGTCTTTGAACAGATATATTAACTTATAAGTGGTACTTTTGGTGTAGTAATCAAATATTGACAATAAATCCTATCAAACAATAGGTCTATCTTTGAATCGACTTATTCTCTCTGACATCCCATCATTAATAAGAATACATAGATTCTTCTCTAAGGAAAATCGCATTGAATTAGGGTTCATAACTATTTAAAATAACTGCAGTAGTTATACTTTTCATATTTATATTTTGACCCATCATAAAATTAGAAATATGAAATTAGGTCTCTACACATAATAAACCCATACTATATTTAATGCCAAATAAAAATTAACCTTAATTAGACCACTTTAAATGAACTGAACTTTAAGATAGCATTTAATACACATTTAATTACATATATAGGCCCACATGTTCAATTATTTTCCAACACAAGGGGCCTACGTCCCGTGCCTGGGGAGGCGTCCGCTTCGGGCTCCGCCATAGGAGACTCAGAAGGCTTACGCCTCCAGTTTCTGGCAGCATTTTGGGCTGATATTAGACCAGCCATTATTGGTATCAATTGAAGCCTACGCCTCAGAATTAATGAATTTCTTTTTATATGCAATTGCTTTAAGTTTTTATTGAAACTTTTCATTGCGAATTCTTCGTTAATCAATCTTTCTTAGTTCACATGATCAATCAGTAATTGGTTACATAATAATGTTAAATTAGCCGTAGAAATCATCAGGAAAGCTGTAAAATCTTGGGCAGTTTTTTATTTCACATCTTGAACTTGTTCATCACAAGTATTAAGTAACTAAGCCAAGTGTTTAAACCATTCTAACGGCTTTTTAGGACATTTCCCAGAAATTTTTTTTTTTTTTTTTTATAATGATTTTGATGGGTATGATTTTTCATTTTTCCCCTTCTTGTGGTAAGTTTTACTCGCGAAGTCCCTTTGGCAAGTCCTTCACATCTGTTTCATCTTCAATATATATATATATATATATATTTATTTATTTATTTATTGCAGGCTGCAATTAATTTAAATGCAAAATATGTCGATTCATATTTAGAGATGCTCGTGTCGTATATTATTTACATGGAATTTCACGCCTCCTTTTTGATCATTCATAGCTAGCTATGCTGAATCAGCCGCCCTGGTATTACAAGTAAGGGCCAAGTTTTATCTCTTGATTGTCATTCAGCTTCGAAAGATATATATATATATATATATACACACACACATATCTATATATGTATGCATATATATAGCTGATTTGGAGTCTCTTTTACCCATGAGGTTTGCCGACTGTGATGCTGAGAAAAAGAAAGTGAGATCATAAGATGTTATAGCGATAAAGAGCTATCTCTGTCATTAAATTATTAACTGCTGGATTTTTGTTGTAATTATCTGATCTCCATATGTTGGTTTTTCCAGTTTTTACCATTACGGTAAGAGTTTCAGTTCATCTATCCATGAGCTTTGTATTGCATTACTATAATTTGTGAATTTATTCTATATTTCTTTGCACGGCTTTAAAGTTCGATGAAGGACGAATAAAGTTGATTCACTTCCCTTCACGTAGTGTTTAGTAACAAAGCTACCATTATTACTCATTGTTACTACTTTAGAAGTGTAAACATTTTCTTTCTGTAAAACCCAATGAGTATACTTGGATTTTTGTTATAATTGATTAAAATTTGTTGTTCGGAAAAATCATTACATGTATTTATGATTGTGGATTAAAAAAAATTAATGACAAATAATGTGGTTCAATTCATTATTTGAAATATTTTAATTGATGGAAATGTTTTGTGTTTTTTGTTTTTTTTTTTTTAATGGTCTTTTAGCTACAAAATTCATATATAGTCACTAAGGATTATTTATATTAATGTCTAAATTACTTTATTTATTGAAATGTCTAAAACATAATACCCATAAAGACAAGATTACGCCCCTTCTATAAAGAATAGAAAATAAAATTGTTAAAAAAGGAAATAAGAAATTGTAATGTTAAAAATGGAGAAATTATTCAATTGACCAGGTGTACCACATCAATATACTTACGTGATATACCCGTCCAATAGAAATTTTACATTTGGAAGTGTTTGAGTCCTACTGGGACGAGAAAGGAAAGAAAATGAGATAAGGCCAGTAGTGGGATTTTTTGAACTAGCGAAGAAAAGAAAGGCATTGCGCCTGTGAAGAGACAAAACAGGAGGAAGAGAATCAGTCAAATCTCAGATAAACCACAGTCGGAGTCATAAGGAAAGTATCAGTTAGGCAGGGAGCACCCCCCGGTATTTTTATGTATTTTTTTTTAATTATATATCTCTTTCCTAATGTATATTACATTAATTTTTTGAGCAAAAAATAAATGCTCCTATATTAAATGACTTAAAAAGATTTATATTATATAATTGAATTTATATATTGTTACTTTTAATTAAAAAAACATTTCACAAATTTGAATCTATTAAAGATTGTATTTTTTTTTCTTATATAATTATATTATAGACATATAGATATAAACGAAAAATTAAAATGTTGTTGGGTAGGGCAAAGGCAAAAAAAAAAAAAAAAAAAAAAAAAAAAAAAAAAAAAAAAAAAAGACCAAATCGTGAAAAATGTCAATTGAATTAATTATACCTTATATATAAATGTAAATTTTCATGTTCCTTCTGATTGGATTGGTTTTGAAATATATATTACCTTTGTCAAATAACTTTTCGTTCATTAAGAAGAAGAAGAAGAAACCTTTAAAAAAAAAAAAAAAATCGTTTATTAAGAAGAAGAAGAAGATGTTGTTTTCTTCCAAAATAAATACAATTGTAAAAATTTTTTGTATTAAAAAATGATACAATGACTATTAGTTAAGTAATTCATACGTATAAAAATATTTCCAAATTAAAAACAGTAATTTAATGAAAACGGTAATTTAATGTGATACGGAAAGAGAAATGTAATTGTAGAAAGAGAGCTGCTATTTAGCACTGATAGTACTTTTAACGACTCAGGTGTCACCTACTAGCCATAAGGTAGTGGTAAATAAAACAAAAGCCCGTCTAAAAAAGAAAGAAAAATAACAAAATTTTCTTTGCCTTCTCCACCAGTAACCGACCAAATCGTCGGTTTCGATTTACGGGCTGACGGCATTGATTTCATGGGTAGAGGAACCCAGATGGAACCCGTCGGTGACTGAAAATGACGACGACAGACGGCGATCGACCTTTTCCGCCGTGACTTTCTCAGATCTAAAGGAAGAAACGAGATAAATGAGAGAGACCAAGAGAAAGATGAGAGAGGGAGAAAGAGATCCATGTCGCCGGGATCCATGGAGATGCCCAAATGGAACGCATCGGCGACTGAAAATGACAACGAAGGACGGAGATCGACCTTTACCGCCGTGACTTTCTCAGATATACAGGGAGAAACGAGAAAATGAGAGAGACCGGGAGAAAGAGAGAGAGAAAAGAGAGAGAGAGATCGAGAGAAAGATGTGAGAGAGAAAGATCCATGGCCGGAATCCATGGAGATGCCTAGATGAAAGTGACGAATATTTTGCGTCTCTTTGAATTTTGCATTTTAAAAAAATAGTAATGCCACGTAGGATTGTGAGGGGACAGCCAACTGAGGAATTTGTCAAAAATGACCATCTTAAAAATTGAAATTAATATTTTTTTTTTTTTTTTTTTTTAACATCGGAACAATCACGATCGTTTTTTATCATATTTTTTTTATTCAAGGTTATTTTATCAATAAAAATTTTTAAAAAATCATTTTATAAATAAAAGAATGTGAATAAGTTATTTTACTAAACTCAAGCTAAAAATAGTTTCTTGTTATAGAAAATTGACATAAATAAATCGGTAAATATCAAATTTTAATAAAATAGAAGTATTATATAAATATAAAAATGATAAAGTGATATAATTAGCCCATTGAATAATTTCTCTTAATGGAAACGAGAAGATTTAAATGATGGCCCTATCTCCTCATCCATTCTGGCCTTTTGACTTTAATGTTTGAAAACGATAGAACGTGTCGACATTTTTTTTTTTTTTTGAGGTAATAAGTAAATAAGGGATTTAGGGGTAAATGCCTTTTTTTTTTTTTTATAACAAATAATTGAAGTTTTTAAAAATTAAATAAAATATCTTTTTTATTAAATTGACTAATCAATTTTTATAAATAATCAATTACTAATTAATTATATAATATTATTAATTTGATAAATCAATGATTGATTAGTAATTGATGATAGTCTGATTGAAAAAATCTGAAAAAAAAAAATGACAAACGATCATTTTGTTAAATAAAAAAATTCCACCATCTATTAAATTACCTAATTTGGTGGTGAATACTACATAGAGATTTTCCTTTTTATTTTTTTATAACTAAATAATTACATGAAAAATTAGATTGTATTGTCTTTTTCAGTCACCTAATCTAATAGATGACCTAACTTTTTTTATTTAGCAAAATGATCATTTGTCATTTTTTTATATTTACTCAATCAATGATTGACTATAAAATTTAATGATTTACGCTATGGTCAATCAATGATTAACTATAGTTAATCACTGATTAACCAAATTAACTACATTATGTGATCAATCACTGATTGACCATTTAAGAAAATTGATTGACCATTTTAGAAAAAAAAAAAAAAAGATATTTTGGCTAATCTTTAAAACTTCGACCATTTGTTAAAAAAAAAATTTTAAAAAAGATTATTTAGCTATAAATCCCTAATCATATATATATATATATATATATATTTAGGGAACCTAATCATATATTGGAAATGTTTATAACTTGTTTTTCTATGTTCTAATCTGTTTTAAAAAAAAAAAAAAAGGATGACATTATAGGCGATTTTTTAGATTCTTATAGATTTCTCCCAAAATATAGGATATTGATAATTTGGGATCTTGATTTTGAAAAAAACAAAAAACAAAAAAACAAAAACCAAAAAAAAAAAAAAAAAGCACAGCGATAACATAGAAATACGCTCACTATTTCCTTTATTTATTTTGGTTAATATGTCTCCATGTCTTAATTATATTAGAAAGTGTTGCTTTTCTTTCCATTTTCCCCTCTTTTAGGCTAAAAGTTAGAGCATATTCAATACAATATTAAATTAATAAGTCCATAGTAAATTTTGACATTTAGATGAAAATAGTATTATTTAATATTGTATTATCTTTTATGTTAAATTTATCATATATTAAACTTTATAGTAAATTTACCACAAGATAAAGTCAATGTTAAATTTCATTTTTAATTCTTATCGGTTATTATCTCCTTTAATTATCACAACTTTTTTAGTTTCCATTTATTTAAATAATAAAAATTCACTTTTACAACTTTCAAAACACAATAATAATGACTTTAAACAAAAGCCCAAAATAATAATAATAATAATTAGAAATAACATAATATACTATAGCATAAAATAATATTGTTATTTTTTATAATTATTTCATAACAAATATAGCAATGAAATTCACAAATATATTGGACATAGTTTAATAGCATTCCGAGAAGAGGAAATGGGAAACATACATATTTAAAATTTAAAATAACAATAAGAGGAGTTCTATAGTAAGGTCATATTTTTACCCCATCAATGGGGTCAAAAAATTTTGGCCATTGGATTGAACTTGAATGGTTTAGATTTATTGTGCACACAAAACTTATAGTGCATCCAACCACATGAAATTCTTGTAGTAAAACTCTTGAGAACAAAAAAGAAAAAGAAAAAAAGTATCTTCTACCAATCATCTTCTAGTTCACTGGCCGGTGAAGGAGGCAGAGCAGTCGCCGAAGAAGGGGAAGCTCTCCTATGCCTTCGGTCATGCCGTTGTTGCCTCCATCGTGAACAAGCGAACCCCTAGCAGCCAGCGACGAGATCCGGAGACATTGTCGACATTGGGGGGGGGGGGGGGGGGCAAACCGAGTCGCGGCGAGGGGAGGGGGGCGAGAAGGCTCGACGTCGATTGAGGGGGTAGGGTCACCGTCGGGGGGGGGGGGGGGGGGAGGGGAGGGGGGTTCTGGGAAGTTTGCTGGGATTTTTTTTTTTAAGTATAATCGCTTGTAAACACTTACACCCTAATTTGGTATATTTTATCAATCCACCAATTCCTATATGTTAGATCTGACACCATCAATGAGGTAAATAAATTTGACCCCATTATAGAATTCCCCTAATAATAAAAGGGGGAATTCTACAATGGGGTCAAAAAATTTTACCCCATTAATGGGATTAAATTCATCGGATGCGGGTAGATTAATATGATACACCAAATTAGGATGTAAGTTATAATATGTGATTATTCTTTAAAAAAAAAAAAAAATCTCTTCCTAGCCCCCCCTACGGCAACCCGACGGCAAACCCCTCTCCCCTGATGGCTACCTAGACCCCCCCCCCCCCGGCTGCCGGACGGCGACCCACGCTTCTCGCAATGACGGCCAACAACCACCACGTGACCTCCCCTCCTTCTCCCAAACACCGTAAAAAAAACCTAGCACACCCCCCCCACCCCCGACGACTTCCTAACACCTATCCCCAACGGCAACCCACGCTCCCCGCGGTGACGGCGAACAACCACCACACGACCTCCTCCCAACGGACGGCGACCCACGCTCCCCGCGGCGATGGCGAACTACCACCACGTGACCTCCCCTCCTCCTCCCAAACACCGGCGACGAAGGAAGCCGTGGGAGAATCGATGTTCTGATCGTCTTCTCACAAGAATCAGATATTGGTGGGTGCATGATGAATTTTGTGCATTCACTCCATCTCAACCATCCAAAATCGATCAATGGTTTAGATTTTTTATCCCATCAAGGAGTTAAAAACTTGACCCCATTGTAGAAGTCCCCCTAATAAATAAAGGAAAAAAAGAACCGGAAAATGAACATGTTGAGCAACCACGAGGACACGCACACAATAACCTTTTCCCCTCCCCCTCGTACCGCGTAACGGCGTTATCTTAAATCCTTTAACCAACTATTTAACGACAAAACAAACAAAAACCTCAAGAAGATTCCTGTTTTTGCTTTCGAAGTTACCCACAATCCCAACCCAAGAAAAGCACCCTAAAAATATAATAATAAAAAAAAAAAGATTATAGTTTTAGCTTTAGCGGTTTTCATCAGCCTCAAAACCCATCGATCTAATCGCCATTTTTGTAAGAAAATTAAAAAAAGAAGAAACGAGAAAATCATCTCTCTCTCTTCCCTCCTTCAATGGCGGCTTCCTGTACTGTAATAACCGTAGCACAGGACGGCACCGGAGACCACCGGACGGTACAGGAGGCAATCGACGCCGTCCCTCTCTGCAACACGCGTCGGACGGTGATTCGCGTGTCGCCGGGCGTTTACCGACAGCCGGTATACGTGCCCAAGACTAAGAACCTCATCACCCTCGCCGGTCTCCGTCCGGAGGACACCGTGCTCACGTGGAACAACACCGCCACTAAGATCGACCACCACCAGGTAACAGTCGCAGTAGCACCAAGCTTTTGGTCCTACCCACTTTGCCTCTCGACACGCGGAGACTGCTGACTGGGTTTTGCTTGGCTATTTTTTTTTTTTTTTTTTTTTTTTTTTTTGCAGGCGCCTCGGGTGATTGGGACTGGGACGTTTGGGTGTGGGAGTACTATTGTTGAAGGAGAGGACTTTATCGCTGAAAATATCACCTTTGAGAACTCTTCTCCTGAGGTAAATTTTTTTTTTCTTGGGTACTTGAAAAAAGATTCAGTTTTTTTGCAGCTGTTTAGGTTTGATATAGGCTCAAACATGAAAGAAACGTTTGAATCAGTTAAATGAATGTAATTTTACTTTCTTGGATTGTTATACAAGTACACTTGTGTACGACGTCAGGTGTCTTCAAACTTGTCTTTTGTCATGCCTTTTCAAGTCAATTTCTTTTGTTTGTTTTGCACAACAAAGATACTGTTTTGAAATTTCAATTTGAGGCTTTGGGTGTGGGGGTGGGTGTCATAATATTTTTTGTTGTATTAGTGTATATTTCTGAACCGTAGATTAATAGGATAATGCTATCAGAATCAAACAATATGCAATTATAACAGAATTCGAATAAGATCTTACGGTTCAGATGCTCATTTTTTCCCCGTTTTTGTTCCCTCCTTTTTTAGGGTTCAGGTCAAGCTGTGGCGATTAGAGTAACAGCCGATCGGTGTGCCTTCTACAATTGCAGATTCCTTGGATGGCAGGTAGTTTTAACTTTTTCTTACCGTTAAAATTTTGAGGGCATGTTGAGCCGCTAGATGAATTCGGTGTTCAACTTGACTGCCTGCAATTGCCTTCCATGTCAGGATGATTTTTAGAAGGAGATATTAAGGAACCGACATTTATACAACAATAAGATTTGTTTTAAACATGATTTTTTGGCAGGATACTCTCTACTTGCATTATGGAAAGCAGTATCTTAAAGATTGTTACATTGAAGGAAGTGTCGACTTCATTTTCGGGAATAGCACCGCCCTTTTGGAGCATTGTCACATCCATTGCAAGTCGGCAGGTTTCATAACTGCACAAAGTAGAAAATCCTCTCAAGAGACAACTGGTTATGTGTTCTTGAGGTGTGTAATTGGCCATTTTGTCAGTTTGTGCTTTCTGGTCAAGTTCTTAATTTAAACAAGTTTAGATGTTTCGATTATTAAAATTTGTGCTTTTCTGGTCTATTTTTGCGAATCTGGAGTGATCATTTCTCGCAGAAGATCACTTGCATCAAGATAGGATCTTTATCTGTATTTTTTCAGTCCAACATGGGATTTCCATTATCGATGCAGATGTGTGATCACTGGCAACGGAGGAACTCCTTATGCATACCTAGGACGACCATGGGGACCTTTTGGGAGAGTCGTGTTCGCATACACATATATAGATGGATGCATCAAACACGTGGGTTGGAATAACTGGGGAAAAGCTGAGAACGAAAGAAGTGCTTGCTTTTATGAATACAGGTACGCTGGCTACTCCATTTGCATGGTTCCACCAAAATTTAGATAAGTTATAACGTGTTGGTGCCAAAAATGAAAGAACTAAGGAGAACAAAAGGTAATCTTATTGTCTAGTCAATTTTTCTTTTCAACGCGTTCCTATGTTTCATGATTTCATTATGATATTGTGAACGCATGTGAGAAGACTTGCTTTCTATGCGTTCTTAATCATCTTGGAGATTGTGTTAATTTTGAAACTTGTAAGCTGTTTTCATTTGCCTGCTCATTAGACGCAGCATGAGTTAGATCACGCCCTTTTTTCATTCCAATAAACTATTAAGCTCGAATCGGTTAATGAAAACTGCAGGTGTTTTGGGCCAGGGAGTTGCCCCTCGAAACGGGTTACATGGTGTCGAGAACTTATGGACGACGAAGCGGAACAGTTCCTGATGCACTCTTTTATTGACCCGAATGCTGACAGGCCTTGGCTTGCTCAGAGAATGGCCTTGAGGATACCATTTTCGGCTTAAACGTTACAGTTGAAGCTGAGATGAAGAAGATTCCAAGGCAGAGAGGATCAGATCATCAGAAAACTAAGGAAACGGAAATATTTACTGCTCTGTTAACTAGTAAAGTCTGAATAAAATGAGTTTTATGACATATAGGAAAGTACTTTGGGTGTATTTTCGCATGATTTGAGGAAAATTGTGGAATAAAAGGTTTGATTGAGTGTTTAACGAGGCGGTTTTATATTGTTTTAATTTTCAGATATGTTTTTCAATCCTTTCTACAAAATCTTGTTAGATAATTTTTTGAGGGGAAAAAAAAAAGAAAAACAAGGAAAATATGGAGATGCGGGGGATCGAACCCCGTGCCTCTCGCATGCAAAGCGAGCGCTCTACCATTTGAGCTACATCCCCTTTCTGCAGCAGTCAATGTTTAATTAGATGATAAATTGAAATATCGCAAATAATTAAGAATTTGGGCCAAGCCAAGAATTGAGGAAATTTGGTACAAAGGGAAACTAAATTGGGAAGTTTTATTAAAATTAAGACTTTTTAATTTTTTGTTAGAATCGAATTAAAATTATCATTAGATTAGAAATAAGTCGTTTTAAGTTTAGTTCCTACTTGGACTAAGGTTGGTCAGCCTATAAATAAGTCATTAGGTTCTTAATTTTCTTGCCTTCGTTTGCTATTTCCGGTAAGTTCTTTCTCATGAAATACTTCTTCATTTTTCTTAAAGATTTCTTTCTTTTTTTAATCTTATTATAATAACAACGAATATTTGTTTGTTTATTAATACATAAATGACATAGGTTTGAAATATATTTGTTAGTGTTTGGTTTCTTGATAATTAAACTTAACTGAGCCTTCTTGCAGTAGCAATCAATATGTCTTTTTCCAAGAGTCATACAGTTTCCAAATTAAAAGACGTTTTTGAGACAATTATAGATATGTTGCAGCAGTCTTTCACTTATTTTTATTTTCACTTATATCTGTGCTTTTTTTTATTTTTATTTTTTCCCTTTTCTTAGTAGTCTAATAGGAATCCTCGAATCTTTTAGTATTTATTTTTTTACCTTTTCCCTTTAATTTTTTTTAAAAAAATTCATCTTGATACTCTTTTTTTTTTTTTTTTTTTTTGGCTTTTCTCTTAATTTCTTCAATAATTATCGAATATGTTTAATTGAATACTTTTTCTCTTTTTTATTTTTCTTGTACCAATTAAAGTAATTTGCTCATATACGTACAATTCATCAAATTTGATTAAAAATCGTGGTTTTTGACGAAACCCCTCTTTAATTTATTTGTCGTTCTTTTATCCAAGTGTGACATTTATAAGTATTCTTTCCTGTCTTTCCTTCTAATTGTATGTCTCTTTTTCCTTCTCATATGTTATTCTAACAAATCACAATAAAAAAAATACTTTGATTGAAATAAAGCAAATATGCACATGCTGCTTTCAACTAATATATATATATATATATATATATATAAAATAGAGTGTTTAAGCAAAATCAAAAAGACTAATATATATAGTTGTTGTGGAAGAATGTGCAACCACCTCTCTAAATAGCTCACGAACGTCTTCAAAGTCCTCCGCCCCCAAACACCGATCTCAGCGTCGGCGACACCATCCTCGTCAATCGCCATCGCAGCAACAACAATGGCTTCTCCATCATACATGCATTTTGTGGGCCTCCTTTTTTTTTTTTTTTTTTTTTTTTTTTTTTGTTTTTTTGGGCTTTGAATTAAGTGGCTTTTACTAGTATTTGTTATTGGATGGCAGAGCAGGCATTAGCCGTTTTCCCTGCATGGCCTTTCGTGACTCTTCTCGCATGATTTTAGACACCCTCTACTATTTAGAAAATTCACATTGAAAATGCTTCATTTTCAACTACGACGGAGAATTTTAATGAATTGCAATTTTCAACACTCTGCCATTCAATCTGACAGGATTAGATGTGGTCCTTTCATATAGATAGAAACATTCATAAGACCGAGTGAAACATCTGATTTTTTTTATTATTATTTAAATTTATTATAGATGGTTTTAATTATTAGTAATAAACTTTTTTTAAGTGGTAGGAATTTTGAATTTTACATCTAATGATAAAATTATGTATAAAACTACAGTTAAGTTATACTTTTCTTGAAATATTAATATTATCGAATATGTAGATAAATGAATTTTTTTAATAATTTTTTTAATAAATGACTGAAGCTTTACAAATTTAAAAAAATAATCATTTTTTAAAAAGTCACTCAATATATATTTACAATCAATCATTGATTAATAGTCTTTTTTTTAAATAAATTTTTTTGACCATTTACTTAAATAAGTATTTAAAAATTATATGTTTATCTAATCCACGTTGAGCTGCATTATAATTCTATGGAAATCCTTAAAAAAAAACATAATAATAATTCTACGGAAATAATGCAGAGAGTATACATATGTTCTGTATAATGATACTAATGTTCGTTTGGGACAAGATTTCCAAATGTTACTTTATTATCTGGATTTTAAATTTTTAATTTTATCTCAAATTTTCTTTATATTTTATTTTAAAAAACTCAAATTTTAAAAGTTCATAACTTTCTCATTTTCAAATGAGATAATTTTTATGTTAAAATGCTTATGTCGACGAAACGAATAAGATAATATCTCTTTTGTATATTTTTTTTTCAAACAATTTTCAAATTTTTGTAATATTTTTCATACGACGTAACTTTTTTTAAATTTTTTCTCTTAAACATATATTTTCAATTCAATCTTCAAATCACCATCCCAGATATACCCCAAACGAGCCTAAAATGTTTTCGATTTCTAGTTTAACCAGACGAACCACGAGGTATTGTTAGTCAACCCACTTTATGCCCGATTAGTTCTGCCCCACAGATCTCAGTGGTTGGTCATCATTTGTCCTTGTTGTTCGTCTTAACCTTGTTGGTTTTATTTTATTTATTTATGTACTTTATTGTTGGATTGGGGGGTTTCTGCAGAGAAACACAGTCCTGAATCCTGATCAACTCATTTGATTGCAAGTGCCCAAAATATGGCTTCATCAGCTTCTGAAGGTACGATCTTGATTTGTTCTTTCGTTCTTTTTTTTTTTTTTTTTTTACCTTAAATGGAAAATTTGATTGTAAAACGATTTTTTTATTGTCTTGAAAGAAACTTCAATTTTCTTTTGGATATAATCTTGATTTTCTAGTGATAAATGGTTCCTTCCTTTTTTTTTTTTTTCCTTCTCTCTCCCACAGCAATTGCTATCGTTATCGTGGGGGTCAGTGGGGCTGGAAAATCGTAAGCTTCAATCTGAGCTTTCTGATTTTCCTTATATTTTTCTGGGTTGTTTTTCTTTCAAGTTCAAACTTTTTTAATATAGACAAAGAAAACAACTTGGACACAAAACATATAGAGCAGAAAACTTACAGCTTTTTAATATATTGCATTAACTTTAAATTTTAATTTTACCTATTTTGATAAATACTTTTTATTTCACATCTTATGCTGGTTTGATAGTACAATAGGTGAGATGCTGGCAAAAGAGACAAATTTTAGCTTCATTGATGCAGATGATTTTCATCCAAAATCAAACAAAGGTTGAATTTATTTTTACTTTGTACAATCTTCATTTTCATTCTTCTTTGTGGATTTTAGATCATTGTCCATGTTACTTTCCTTATTAAAAAAAATAATAATTCTGTCTTTTCAAATAATAGAAAAGATGCGGGCTGGGATTCCTCTTTCGGAAGAAGACCGGATTCCGTGGCTTGAAACGCTTCGAGATGCCTTGAGAGAAAGTTTAGTAAATAGAAAAAGTTTGATTCTGGGGTGTTCGGCTCTGCAGAAGAGATACAGAGAAATTCTTAGATGTGCCGATCCAAATTATGAGCCAGAAAGCTATACGTGTGTGGTGAAGTTTGTGCTGTTGGATGCCGAGGCCGATGTGCTTGCTGCTCGATTAGAGAAGAGAGCTGCAGAAGGTAAGCATTTCATGCCGTCTTCGCTTTTGAGATCTCAGTTAGAGTTGCTTCAGATCGATGATTCCGAAGGGATTTTGAAGGTAGACGCCACTCTAAGTTCTCACGTTATAGTGGAAACCATACAAGCATTGGTAATTAAGACAGAGAGTCCCTCAACGGCAAAACAATAACTGTAAGCAACCTTTTTAATCTTCACGTCAGAATTTAAAGAATTTATCAGGGATGAGATTTTTTCGAGTGGATATTAAAGAAGTTTACCAGGGATGACATTGTTTGAGTAAATAAACATAATACCTTTTAAATATTGAAGCTGGACTTCTTTTATTCTCTTTATTCTACTTGTTAAGTGTGTATGTGTGTTCATGTATGATTGAAACAACGGCAAACATAAAACAATCTTTGATAGAATACCATATCATACCAGGAAATGATTTACATAGTACTAAGCAGAAGAAAAAGAAAAGAAAGAAAAAATGCTAAAGCATGCAAAATCTTGAACCACACGTGTTGAACAGACCGAAAGTGAAACACTAAAACAGTCTTCAGGATCGGTAGAGAGGCAATGGACTAATGACACCCAAAAATCCGACAGAAAATCCCATGGCAATGCTCGAACGGAACCAATACTCTCTTCCATCTCCATCTATATCTCCTCTTCCTCCATATTCAGTTCTTGGAGTTGTATCATTACCTGCCCTGAAATTAGAAGCTTCTCATTCCTTGTGGTAGGCTTTGTTCTATGTGTGCATAATCCATAGAAAGAATGGCGTGATGACATAGAAAATCTGTCAGGATACAAAGTTACATCCTTTGTTCTGACAACAAAATATACTAATCAGATTAACTGAAAGTCATTTAGATGACGCGGTGTAAAATCAGTAAATCATAGGACTTGTTCGATAGTTCCATAAATCCAACACTAGCAGCATAACTGGCCATTGTCACCAATAATCAGAACAAGAACAGGAACCTTGCTTGAAATGATGAAAGCGGTTGCGATCTCTAACAACAATTTCTCGATTGTATATCTCGGAAACAAACTTAATAGCAGAATGACAGTCTAGGCATATGCGTAAATTCTTGAAAATATAAAGAGGTGAACCAGGTATTGTGCTTATAAGCCCAAAACACACTGCCAGCTTCTCACTGTGAGAGAACACTGCCTGCTCTATCTCCTCCAACTCATCTGCATTATTTTCTCTAGAGTCGCTACCAGAAAAGGCCTGGGAATTAGTGTTGGGAACGTAACCAGCCAATCTCAGTCTCCGAATCATCTCATCCAACATGATATAAACCTCTGTGCTTTGTGGATGTGACTTGTCTCCTGCACTGAACTGATGAACTTGGCCGCCAACATGAATTGAGCTCATTCCAGGAGCCTTTCTTATGCCCCTATTCTTGAGAACATACCGAATGGAATTAGCCTTTTCACGCTTTCCTTCCAAGGCATACATGTTGGAAAGCAAGACATGATATTCAGTGTTGTGAGGATCCAACTGAACCAGCTCTTTGAGAACTTGTTCGCCTAGTTTTAGCTTCCCATGAATGCTGCAGGAACCCAAAAGGGAACCAAGAACAACCTCATTTGGAGGCATTGCCATATTCTTTACTAAACTCAGAGCTTCTTCTAAATGACCTGCCCTGCCCAATAGATCTGCCATACAGGCATAATGTTCTATCTTAGGCGTTATGCGGTACAACGATTCAAGATTATGGAAGTAGTGACGACCCTCTTCAACAAGACCGGAGTGGCTGCAGGCACTCAACAAGGAAATAAAGGTCAAGTCATCTGGCCTGGTTTCTATAACCATCTGAGGAAATAAATCCAACATGAATCTGCCCCTTCCATGCATGGCTAAACCACTAAGCATAGCATTCCATGCCACTATGTTCCGTAGCGGCATTTTCTCAAAAACTTTTATTGCAGCGTCTATTCTACCACATTTTGCATACATGTCAACCAGAGCTGTCTCAACCATTATGTCTAACTTCCTTACCATCATCTTCAGAGCATAAACATGAACCCATCTGCCCATCATCAGATCCCCAGATTGCGCACTTGCACATAAAACTGAACAAAGTGTGACATAATTCAGCCTCAAACCGCAACCAAAAACCATTTCATCAATTAGGGAAAACCCTTCGCGATTAAACCCATTCGCCACATAACCAACAACCATTATAGTCCAAGCAACCTCATTCCTCTCTGGCATGCTATTAAACACCACTCTCCCACTTCCCACACCTTCCGAGTTAACTGCACCATCCAAGATCACCGTCCACGACACAACACTTCGCACATCCATCTTCTCAAACACTCGCCTCGCCTCGTTCAACATCCCGCACTTGACATAAACGTCCATAACCGCATTGCAGACCTTAACACCAGCACCTAAACCCGTCTTCTCCAATAGTCCATGACCTTGCAGACCAACCTCAGCATTGCCCAACCGAGCACAAGCACTGAAGAAGCAAACCAAGGCCACATCATCCACCCTCACGCCTTCTCTTCTCATTTCAACGAATAAATGAAGCCCGTGTTCCGGAACTCCATAACGAGAAAAGCATCCCATTAAGGTAGTCCAATCCGCGGTATCTTTGTGGGACTTGGGAATTTCACCGAACAGTTGGCGCGCGGAGGAAATGCTGCCACATGCGGCGTAAAGATGGAGGAGGGCATTGCAAAGGAAGGAGTCGGGTGAGGCGGCGAGGCCGGAGGTGATGAGAGCGGCGTGGAGTTTCTTGCCGACGTCGAGAGAGGGTTGGCGAGTGCATGATCGAACTAGACAACGTAAGTTATGGCCAGAGAGTGAAGAGAGGACTAGGTTGATTGGCCATCTCATATGAGAGAAGGCTACTAGATTTTGGTGAAGATTGATTTTTTTTAATTTTTTTTTTCCCTCCTAAATTGGATATGACAGTGATAAGGGAGTTAAATGACCTGTCCTTTATACTACCTCAAACTTGGATGGTGTATCAGCTTATTCTAATTTCAAGCAGTTCGTAAAAACGACATGTCGTTTGAATTTGGAACTTTTTTTGTGGTTTAGTCGTTAGTCGACTTGTCGCTTGCGTTTTTATTCATAAAACGTCGTGTCGTTTATGAGTTAAAGTTTGTTATTTCTTTGGTAGGAAAAACGGCATGCCGTTGTTGAACGTTTGATATCTAAACTCTCATCGGATGTCTCAGAAAGGAATGCTGTCTTAACTCAAGTCGAACAGAGGAAACTTTTGTTGAATGGCTTGATGTGTATCATAAAATTTTTTGCCATGGTCCGAAAACAACAAAACATTTGCCAAAGAGCGGGCTGGTTTAATCATAAAAACGTCGATACGACATCTCATTTTCAGTTTAGAAATTTAAATTTAGCTCTATAAGAAGAATATATGTTTTTCTTTGGCCAATTGTATATGTACATATATATATATATATATTTCTCGGAGCATATTATAAATATCAACTCCACAAAAAGCAAAATTTACCCTTTACAAGTACAGTAATTATATTTCTCAATAAAACCTACCCTAAAAAGATTCAAATAATAATAACCTAAAAGGATACAAATAATAATGATAACACCAATGGCAGGCAGTAAAGAAAATTAACTTTTTGTGAACACAGAAGTCGGTTTTGTGTAGGAAACCATATCAGACAACAAATTATGCATTCCATAAATCCAGATACATAATTGTATTGTCATTGCTGCACACGTTAGCACTCAAATGCAAACTTAAAAAAAAAAAAAAAAAAAAAAGAGTCGAGCGGAAGAAAAGGAAGAGATCACTTGAAAACACTCGCAAACCAATGACCAAACTAAAGAAACGACAACCTGGTCCTCTATTTAACAAGTTTGAAGTATAGGATGACAAGGATAATGATGACAAGAACTGCAATAATCGACCCAATCATCCACTTGTTCTTGCTTATCCTCCTTGATATGGAGGTCAATATCCTCTTGCTCTTTCCTATGTTGTCATCCACACCGTGAAGCTGCAAGCGAACAAGAAACCATCAGAGCGATTAAGTAGCACGCATTTTGAGTGACTATATACTGCGATTAAGAGCTTCTTTATTATAAACGAAAAGTGGAAAGAGGAAGAGGGCAAGCGGAAGGATTTTGGAACTGATGAGGAATCTCATATCTTTTAAAGAACCCCAATTTTCATCTCTATCCATCTTACAAGAGGAAATCCGTATCAAACACAATGTGAGAAAGGTCCTCCCATTCCTCTCTAATTTTCCTCACTTGGGTTATTTACCTTTGTTTCCTTCCAATATGCTTTCCCTCTTTTCCCTCTTACCAGATACAAACTAAAGGTCAAATGTACAATACACGACCTTGACATACAAACGTTCTAAGCAAAAAGACAGTCGTAGTGTACTTTCAATTAAACGTATAGTATAGACACAAGCATGTGCTGAAAACCAAAGAAAAGATTGAATGGGAGCATGTGAAACGCAATGATAAATAAGATACCGTGTTCTGAGTATGTAAGAGAGACTGTCGCTGCGAATGCAAATCATGGAGAATGGAAACGCCAAGCTCTTCTGTTTCCAGCATGGTTCTCCTGCCTTCCTTAATTCTACCACTTGTCTTATCTAATCTCTCGGTAGACACCATTAACCTAGCTTTCTGATCCGCTGATGCCTACAGCATATGCATTTCTCATTAAAAATCAAAACATTGATCCACAAATTCATGGATGGACACTTGGAACTTAAAACGAATCTAAATAGTTAAGATGGGAATGGGATGATATAAACATTTCAAAAATTCCCAACTAGTTGAAAATGGCCCATTTCTGCCATTTCTCAGTGTAAGAAATAAACAAAAGATAAAATACTAAAATAGTTACTAGAATTAGAAATCAAAGTTATAGAAAAGAAGAAGGTATCGAAATCCCAAAGCTGGCCAATGGATTGTTATCAGTTAATCATCTAACAAAATTAATAAACATACCGTCAAAGTATCAGCCATGCCCGATTCTAACAACTCGTCACGAGCAGCTGCATTTAAGTTTCCGGTTACAAGTCTTTTGACCTCACTTTTCAGGTTATTCAGATCCGATTTATACTCCCTCAACTTAGCAAGAAGCACGACCTTAACATTGGGCTGCAAGCTTCTTGCCTCCAAGTCCATTTTACGAATCTGAAAGATAATGCGAAGCCACAAATTTCGATCACACCAAACGAAAAAAAGAAAAACAAAGAAACTGAAAACAATCAAAGCAACAATTCAACTCGGTACCAAAGATTCCGCTTCGTCAATTCCATTCTTTATTTCTGAAACATTTTGCTTCTTTTGCTCTGCAAATAAAAAAGAAAAAAGGATCAATTTCACGTACAATAGCTTTTATTCCCTCTCCACACCTAACATTCCCGATAACGAATCAAATTAAGAATATTGTATGAAAAAATAAAAGCCCAATTTCTTCATTTTAAAAACAGGAAAAACAAATAAATTCTAACTCTAAACAACTAAAACAAATTCAAATTACGCTCAACACAAAGAAACGATAACGAAGATAATTGATATTCCGATCTGAATATTTGAACGGGAAACAAATTACGCAAGAAATTCGATTTCAAACATTTTTATAATAAATTTCTTCAATAGATGATCCTAAGAAATTGAAGCAGAACAAGGGAAAACCGGAAGGAAAAATCACCTCCACCAAGAGCGCCAGCCGCCGTACACTTTTTGGAAAGATTGGCGGAGAGCTCGCAGTACTGGCGCTCGTAACCCTCGAATACTTCGCTCATCTTTCCCCAATCCTCTCTCTCTCCGCCTCCTGTTCATCAATCCAAACCACCGAAGTCATCACCGAGAAACAAAATCAAAGCTATTTCGACATCGGAATCGTGAAAAAAAAAACCCTAATCCGATCGTTGTTCGACGATCGAACTACGTAATTGCGGAAGAGATTAGAACGATCTCGAAACTGATGATCGAAAGGATTGTACGAACCTCGGAAGATCGGATGGTCCGAGAAGTCGCCGGGAATTTCAAAGGTCGCCGGATACGACGCGGTAGATAGGGCGGTGGATTCTTCTAGACGGTGGCGGAGTTCTTCGGAACGACGGAAACGACAATGCGCGTGTAAATAGAGAAAATTGGGTGGTCTAAGCTAAAAGGCAAAGGGTCAAAAAAAAAAAAACAAAAAAAAAAAATAAAAAGGCGAAAAAGGGCCATGATAAAGTCACTCGATAGAGGACGGTGGTGTGGGGAGACTTGCTAGTTTTAGTGATAGCTGTTAAGCTGGTCGTGGGCTCGTTTTGGGATGTATATGTTTGTTGGTAGGAGATGGGTGTATTGTTTATACGTACACCCGTGGGTAAATCAGATTTCCTTAGCCTGAGTGCTTTCTTTTTGCCCTTTTTATTTAATATTTTTTTATTTTAACACGTGGATATAATGGAAAATCCTTCATGATTACTTTTTTTTTTTTTTTTTTTTTCTAGTGCCTTCGTGATTACACAATATATTGACGAAGCAAAATATTTATAAATCATTTGTTTGGTGGATTTAAATCATAATAATTACACTATATATTGAGCAAGCAAAATACAAATCACTTGTTTGCTGGATTTAAATCATAATTTAAACATTCATAAGAAAAATCATAAAAACATAATTTTTTTAGGTTAAACATATGAAAAAAAAAATGTCTTTTTAGAATTTAGGAGGAACTATTTTCACGACCATTGTCCTTTTTTTTAAAATCTTTTTAAGAGTTATAGTTGTTACTAGATTCTCAAACATGGTTAAAAATATTCTTCCCTTTTTATTCTCCAATTATTTTCAAACTATGATCATATATATAATCTAACGATAATATCATATTTAACCTACTCAAAAATATAGAGTTCAAATTAATCCACCCTCAATTTAAAAATATATATATTTTCGAACTACATGTTTAATTACTTTTTTCATTTCCGACTAAATTAAGAAAAAAAATGTCAAATCAATGTCTACAAAATACAAATTATTATGACTAGAAAGTTCAACAAATAAAAATGAAGTTTTCGATTTTTTTGTTGGGAAATTTTAATAAATACCATTTTTACTAAAATAATTAAAGTAAATAGTAGATTTTTAAAATGTTTAAAGCAGATTACAAATTTATCATGTAAATGAAAATTTTATTAGGTAAATGACATATTTGCAAGACGTATATAAATTTTTTCTTAATAAATCTTACATAAATAAATCATTTAACTGATAAAACTATTATTTACTCTAAATAACTATTATTTACTCTAAATATGTTTAAAATTTACTATTTACACTACTTACTATTGCAGTAAAATTTCGCCCAACATTAAATGAACGTTCCTAAACTAGAAAACAAGATCAAACGAACGAAATAATCAAGAACGTTAAGCAAGAACACAAGAAAACACAAAAACCTTAATAACAATATAGAGAAAACCGGAGTCTGGTATAATTACCTCAAGACTTTGTATTGAGAATTATGTCTCATCTTTTTTTTCTCAATTCGAGAGAATTTATAGTACATTAGAAATAAAGGAGTTTAATTCTCCTATTAATTTGAGAGTTTATTATCCCTTTAATTGTAATGAAACCTTCACATTCCAGTGATTTGATATGTAATAAATCTGAACATTTAACGTCTTTGATATTAAATATGGACGATTGAGTTCTCTTTGTAAACTCCTATTAATTGTCGACCGTTACTCTCTTATAGATGCTTGAACTTCTCCATCTAACATCTGATATATCCTTAGGAAGACTCCTACTTAGGTGGACTTCTTCCTCATAAATAGATAGACATTTACCTCGGTTGTCTCTCACCTTATAATTAGGTAGACTCCTACCTCGTTGCTAGGTAGGATTTCTACCGAGATAGACTCCTACCTCATAGCTAGGTAGACTCATACCTTATAGCTAGGTAGACTTATACCTTATAGCTAGGTAGACTCCTACTTAGCTTCGGGTCAAAGTTCAATCCATTACAAATAACTTTCATATGATGATGAAAATATTACCCAACATCTGCTCTCTAGTTTTCGAGTGTAGCATGTCGAGTGGAGGGAAATTGAGATATTAAATATGCAATTTTTTATTGTTGAACACATTTATGATCGGACCTGCCAAACAGGTTTGTGTTCAAACCTACTGAACTTTTTACTTCTGAACCTGTCGTACAAGTTCATGTCCAGTCATGCTAGATTTTTATGTCTAGTTCTGCTAGACAAGTTTTTATCCAGTCCTGCTAAATTTGTTTATATCTGGACCTGCCAAACAATTTATGTCCAGACCTGCTGAACTTGTTGTGTTCAGACCTACTAAACTTTTTACGCCTAGTCCTGCTAGACTATTTTATGTAGTCTTGCTTGACTTTATGTTCGGACCTGCCAAACAAGTGTATGTCCAGTCATGCTGGATTTGTTTGCGTCCGAACCTGCCGAATAATTTGTGTTTAGACTTGCTGAACTTTTTATGTATAGTCTTGCTAGACTTTTTATGTCCAGACTTGTCGAACAAGTATATGTCTAATCCTACTGAATTTGTTTGCGTCCGGACCTGCCGAACAATTTGTGTTTGGACCTGTTAAACTTTTTATGCCTAGTACTGCTAGACTTTTTACTTTCGGACCTGCCGAACAAGTGTATGTCTAATTTTGCTGGATTTGTTTGCATCTGGACCTACCAAACAATTTGTGTTTAGACCTACTGAACTTTTTATGTCTAGTCCTGCTAGACTATTTTATGCCAAGTCCTGCTAGACTTTTTACGTCCAAACCTACTGAACAATTTTATGTCCAGTCCTGCTGGATTTGTTTATGTCTAGTCTTGCTAATTAAGTTTTTATCTGTGGCTTGAACTTTATGTATAGGCATATTAAACTTTATTTGTGGCTTGGTGATGTCACAATTGTATTCTTTGGTTTAAGTGTCGAACTTGACTTCATTTATTGACAGTATCATGACCATTCGCCTATATCAATTTGGACTCACCAATCTTGATATTGTATCTTGATCACGTCATAGATAATGCATATAAGACGGCTTCTTGTATGAAGCTCAAACATAATTAGGAGTAATTGTTGGTCGATAATTGAAATTATAATATACATTTTCGAGCCTGTGTCTCGACACAAACTTGTCTGGTTGCGGGCATATGTCAAATTGTGAGAGTATGACTACTTGGACTAAGTGAATAAATTCACTTTTTTTTTTTTTTTTTGAAAAGTAGGACGTATGTTCCTTTTTCTATGGTGGTTACTTATTCCTTTGCTTCTATTTAAATGGATGCTGCATTTTTATTGTTTAATCTATCTTCTCTCTCACTCTTCAATTCCAATTTCTTGTCAATTCTATCAAAACTTCACATTGTGAGGTAAATCACTGTTATCACTATCATTGCTAGATTGGGTGCTTCTTCGATTGCTTGTTGTAATGAGAGTTTTCTTTTCATTATTTTGACTGAAATCATCTTGGGTGCCTAACCGTTTCACTGTCCAATTATGATTTTGACCCTTTAAAGCATGTTCTTTGTCAATCCTACCTCTTGACCCCTAAGTAGCTCCTTGGTATGCTTAACTTCTCAACCTTTAGTTAGATAATCTTCTTGTATTGGATAGCATGGTCATCTCTGTTGTCTTGATTGGCTTGATTATTAAGGAGAATTTCTCCTAAACATCTTATGATGGGAACTCCGTCGAGCATTCAATCAATCCTGCAAGTCGTTGGTCTCATATTCTTGTAAGCTTGAAGGAGTCCATATGTCATCTACTTCATTAATGCTTCATTCTGAGTATGTCTTCAACTTCTCAAATACTGAGGTCCTTGTTTTATTTGTTTGGGCATATCTATTCCAGAGCGGGATTCTGAGACGTCTTGGATCCCTTCTTCTTTGTTTTACCGTATTGACTTTACTTCGATATACTCCTCCAATCGAGAAACTTTGGTGCATGATTGACTTAAGTTGAGTGTTTTGTCACGTGTTCAATTAAAGTCGTAAATTGTTGTTGACATTCTCCGAAAAGCCCAAAGTAGTCTGTGTGTTGTAAACTTCGTATTAAATTTCTCCATAACAGGTCTCTAGCCTCTCAAAAATAGAAGTTCTTGTCTTCTCCTTTTGAGTGTGCTTATTTTCGCTTCGAGTTAGGTAGTTTTGCTCTTGGAACCCTTATTGCTTAGCAAGTGGGTCCCTTCTTAGCCATTCACCGAGTTGGTCTTCCTCTTTAGCTTGACAACTTTGTTTGCCTCCTACACTCCACGAGTTAGTTGGTGGTGTTTGTTACCTATCAATTGATAATGTTGCATTGACAATGGTGACAAATTTTGTCACGATTCCATGCAAGTATTTTGTACATGCTTCAAGCCTATCCATATGGGTTGAATGCCTTGGAATACACCGCATTCTTCTTCTTTGTTTGGTTGTATCGTCGCCCATGTGTGCACGTATGTGATTGAGTTTGTTTCCACCATAAATCCTGTTGTGCCTATCCACACTAGTCAAGGATTGCTGTGGTTGTCGTGTCTTTCCTCCTTGGTTAGCCAAGCCACCTTCCACTTGGATTTGCTTGAAGCGTTGATTCCCACTTGAAATGTTCTTTCTTACCATTTGGTTGGAAGATTGACGAAGAGAAAAAATTAAATGCCGGTGAAAGCTTTAGATGTTAATCGCACAAGGCCTTCCTTCTAGCGTCAAAATGTTGGAGCAAAATTTCGTCCAATACCAAATGAACGTTCATGAATTAGAAAACAAGATCAAACGAATGAAATAATCAAGAATGTTAATCAAGAACACAAGAAAACACAATAACCTTAAAAACAATATAGAGCAAACCAGAGTCCGGTATAATTACCTCAAGGCTTTATATTGAGAATTGTGTCTTATTTTTTTCCTCTCAATTCGAGAGAATTTATAGTACATTAGGAATAAAGGAGTTTAATTCTCTTATTAATTTGAGAGTTTATTCTCTCTTTAATTGCAATGAAACCTTCACATTCCAATGATTTGATATGTAATAAATTTGAACATTTAACATCTTTGATATTAAATATGGACGATTGAGTTCCCTTTATAAACTCCTATTAATTGTCGACCGTTATTCTCTTGTAGATGCTTGAACTTCTCCCTCTAACGTCTGATATATCCTTAGGCAGACTCCTACTTAGGTGAACTTCTTCCTCATAAATAGGTAGACATTTATTGTAACGACCCGACTTTTCGGACCGTTAACTAACTTACTTATTCTTATCTAATTTAGTCATAATACTTATTTATGTTCGGTTCTAAAAAAAATACAAAATTTTTTTTTATTATATTCGTACTACAAAAGTTAGACTCATTAAAAATTTTTAACTGAGGAATTTGAAAACCTCTAGCAACTAATTAACCAATTTAAAATCGTAACTAGATGATATTTTAAAAAGTTATAACTTCATAAAAATTATACGGAAAGAGTCTAAAGTCTTTTTCTCATAAAGTACTCAGACTAATATAGTAGTACCAAAACATTGGGACATAACTATAAGTATAGTCATTACAAAATAAATTACGAAGTCTAAATGCGGAAATTAATTTCGTGGTGGTATCCCACTCCCGTCCTTCATCGCCTCCGCACAGTTTCGCCAGTCCATAAGACATCTAAGTAATGAGCTGCTTACCCGCGTTACCTACAGCATGAACACACAATGATGAGCTTTCGCTCAGCAAGTACAAACAATATCTCACAAATCGTTTTCATAAAATTCATATCATCACATGTAACATTATGAATGCTTATAAATGCATGTGAACTATATGTGTTCAATTATGCTTTATTATTTACATGTATTGTCTACTTAAGGGCCCCTATGTCGTACCCATATGCGCGCAACCAATGGGGAGTTAGGGGAGCGACCCTCCAACAACCTCCAAGGTCATATATTATAACTTTCGTTCTTATCATATCCTCTCACTAGTTGGAGGTTGGTATGACACTTAGTCCTATCTTTCGTTAGCCTCATTCTTATTCTTTGTGACAATATATGGGTTTATATATCACTATGCATCTATCATTATTGCATACGTACTTATGAGGCATGTCAATCATATCAGTGCATGAAAATTTATGCATGTTAAATGCTTAATTAATACAGTACATATAACTCATATATTCATCACTTCATCAAGGTAAATCATAGAAAACATAGAACACCAACAACAAAAACATTTTATTTCATGCTGTAGGTGAGGTTTGTACTTACTTGTCTTATATGCTTAAACTTCCGGAGTTGTATCTCCTACTATGCAGATTTGAGAAATTGGCCTGATTAACAATATCTCATTATTAGATAGAGTTATAGTAATATTACTTTATTTTTTATTTTTTTATAAACTATAGTGAACTTAATTTACTTACATCATAATTAACCTTAACAATTAATCCTTATTAATTATTAAGTGTTAAATAAATTTCGATTAATTATTATTTAATTAATTTAATTTAATTTAATTATTTTAATTAATTAATTAATCAATTAATTAATTAATTGGTTAATTAATTAATTAAGTAATATTAATTATTACTTTATTTAATTAAGAAATTATAATTAAATTATATAATTTTAATTGACTTATTAATAATTATCTTGTTAATAATTTAATTATGTTACTTAAATATTCATCCTCATATAATAATTATTAATTATCAATTCTAATATTAATAAGTAAAAATTTGATTTATTCAATAATTGATGTTTGGTTAATCTCTAGTTAATTATCCATAATTATTTTGATGATTAAATCAATTATTAATAATTAATGATTAATTAATCTTGATTATTATATACTAACCCTTATAATTAATTAATTAATTAATTAATTATTAATCAGTTAATTAATTAATTACTTTATTAATTACATTAATTAATTAATTAATTAATTAATTAATCCATCAAGGTGATAATGGGTCACCTAAGGGTATACCTCTCTTTGATTATTGGGCTAGTCCAATCCCCTTAGTTATGTTCATTTAGTTGGGCTAAAGTAATCTCTTGGTATATGTATAGTAACCCTCTAGTATACTTTATCTTGGCCCATTTAAAACTTATGATTTAATTTTATAAAGTTAGGGTTTTCACGTTATTTGATCATACGATTAAAATCAATTCATTTCATAACTAAATACGTTCATATGTCAAAACTTACTCTTGTGTTACTATTTTAATGTTTAATCGTTTTATCGGTGTAGGATTTTAACTTGTAAGATTTATTTAGATTTGAGTATAATTCCGTTTTCGACACTTGATAACTTATTGTAAAGTTTGAAATATCTATTTTCTGTCTTTATAACTTGTTTTCCAAGATTTCAAGTATTTCAAATATTAATGTGGACGTTTTTCTAAGTGTCTTATGGTAAAATCTTAGATTACCAGATTACACTACAATCTTAAGAGATTTATTAAAATTTATGTACATATCCGTTTTAAACATATAATATCTCGATTTGAAGCTTAAGATGTCTACTTTACAGTGATAAAGTTATTTCCTTTAGTGCTTGAGTATTTCACATCATAAACTTAGGTTTTGTCACTGCTGGTCTCACATTTATACAATAAGTCCAGATTCATTGGTAAGTTTAGAAAAATCATAACAATTTGCTTACAAGTCCAAATAAGACAAAAGATATGTCATTGGGAAGCTTATAATGTCTATCTTATATGACAAAAACAGTTTTGTAAAAAGATATGGTTTACTAACTCAAAATCTACAAAACCCGTGGCTAACATAGGGTTCCAGTAAGGATTTTCGGTTCGTAGCCCAAACTTGTAAAATTCGTCAAAATTTGTACATTTATCCGTTCAAGGCGTAAGATACCTTGTTGGAAAGCTTAAAGAGTCTAGTTTTTAGATCTAAAACTTATAATCCAAAATTTTGAGTCTAAAGGGTTCGGAGTACAGTAAACCCGTGGCTATGCTGTGGCTCGGAGGTTCATTTTCTCATTATTTTTGTGTCACAACTTCAAAGGCACATAACTTTTTTACATATAAAAGCAAATCAAGTGATTCCAAAGCCTAAAATGAAGCTTATCCTCTGTAGAATCTTAATATATAGTTTATTTTTCATACCAAACTTTCTAATGTATACTATATCATCACAACAACTACGAACTTCAACAAGATTCATAAATCTTACCGAAATGCTCCGGGGATCCTTTGAGATCTCGAACCTCCCGAGTTCTTCTCAAAACTTTTTCCTAAGTAAGAAAAGTCTATCATTAAGATCAGAACTAAATATCATGCTTTAGTTCTCCAAAAAGACTAAAAACACGAAGAGTACCACTAGGTTACCTTTAGTATAACGTCTCTAACTCCGTTTCTCACCTCTTCGGTTTTGGTGACGGGGTTTCTTAGAGCTTGTAAATGGATTGAGGAGAGTGCTTGAGGGGTGTTGGAGATGGAGAATAGTGTTGGTGGTTCTTGGTTTGTTTAGAGCTTGGTAGTGGTTAGAGAGTTAGGGTTTGAGAGCTTCACTTGTGTGAGAAAGAAAATGGGGTGTTAGGGGTTTGTGCTTAGCCAACTTTGGCCTTGAGAGAGCTGTCTTTTGGGGGAGGAAATTTGAAAAATACTTGGCTGAATCAACCCTTGAATGGCCGGCACATTGGGGAGGGTTTTTGGGTGAAATTTGGTTCAATAAAGTTGAGATGAAATGTCACTTTCACTTGTCATTTCCTTAAGTCAACTTGCCAAAATAAACCATGCCATCTCTTACATGTGGTTGCATGCATGCACCACTTTCTTCTTTTCTCCTTTGTTCACATTTTCCTTTGCTTTGCACTTCAAAAACTGACCACCCCCCCTTGCTAGTCAATTTTGTTTTGTTTTTCTCTCTTTCAATTTCCCACCCTTGATCCAAGTTATCATCTTTATTCTCACCCATTTGATCTTCCATCACACCTATCCTCACCCTAAGTTCTCATTTGTCACTTATCACTCAAAGCTTAGCTATTGATTTGCCTAGGATCTCTTAACATAAAATCTCCACCATTGATTTCAAATCAAGCAAAATTTTTGATCAATTATCCACCTTTGGATTTCCTAAGAGTAAATACTAATAATTCATCTTTTACCTATGTGACACATTAATTCTTAATCACACCTCCAAAACTTAGCTATTAGTATGATCAAAATAAATTCTAAGATCATTAAATTGACCTACCAATAAAAATCAGGGTCCTTCCCAAAAATTATCGTTATCCCCCCCTAATACGACACAATAAGTTTTTCGCATAAATTTATATGTCGTTCATGATCTTGAAATTTGATATTCATCAAAACAATTTATTAGAAGCATATCAATGAAGAGATCATAATAATAATTCATGAATTAAGATTATGAATTTCTAAGGCATCACATTTATCTAGGTTGTCTCTTACCTTATAATTAGGTAAACTTCTACCTCGTTGCTAGGTAGGCTTTCTACCTAAATAGACTCCTACCTCATAGCTAGGTAGACTCCTACCTTATAGCTAGATAGGCTTCTATCTTATAACTAGGTAGACTCTTACATCGTTACTAGGTAAACTTCTACTTTATAATAGGTAGACTCCTACCTCAATACTAGGTAGGCTTCTACCTAGATAGACTCCTACTTGGGTTCGGATCAAAGTTCAACCTATTATTAATAACTTTCATATAATTATGAAAAATTACCTAACACTTACATTAATTATTTTCTGAAAACTATTATTTACTTCTTTCTTCGCTCCGTTTGGTGAAACATTTTGAGTTGAAATTTTTAAGTTTGAGTTGGTTGACTTTTTAAAAACTAGTTATAATTTTTGTTGATTTTTCAGAAAAAGACAAAAACTGAGATGAAAAATTTAAGTTTAAGATGTTTCAGCAAATAAACTATTGGAGAAAAAATTTGCTAGGCAAAAACAATATAAGCAAATGCTCGTCTCTCAAGATATATATATATAAGCAGCTGTTCATAAAGAACACAAGAATATATATATATATATATATATAATATGCTATCTTTTTTGTTTTTTGGGTTATTCTCTCACTCATTTTTCACTTTGTTGTCCCTTCCTCGTTTTCTTGTCTCGATTTTTTAACAAGTCGTTACATTAAATCACAGTCGTTTGTCCTTTATTGTCACAACTAGTTGTTCTTGTCGTTTTTCCGCTTATTCTCTCGTTCCCTTAGGCCGATGTCGTTGTTTCAGCTTTGGTTGTCGTTTTAACTTTTATCTAAGTATTGTTCTTTTTATTTGTCACCTATATCTACTTTTCGTTTTTGTCCAGTAATATAGGGTTTTTTTTTTTTTTTTTTTTTCATATTATGAAAGTTGTCCGACTTATAAAATGTAAAGCATTTTTACCTGAAAACAAGTTAAAAGAAAATAATTGTTATAATTAAGATAACCAAAGGTAAAGGTTTCTCTACTCGGGCACTTGAACATTTGGTAGTTTAGCATTGTTTCATTCTTGAACTTTTCTTCTTCTTCTTCTTTAGTTTAGTCCATGAGTTAACTCTTATAATCATTAACAAGACTTAAATTTAAGGAATTCTATGACTCAATGAGGGACTAAATTATAAAAAAAGCTAAACTATCTTAGTGCCAAATTAAAGAAGTCCATATAGGTATATGGTAAAAGATTGTAACATTATTCGGTCCAAATATAATCTCTAGTAATATTAGAATATAATTTTGTTATTGTCTCACCTCTTAATAGCTTAAATTTAAAATAGATTGGTTGCAATCATGTAAATCCAATGACTAACTTAAGGATTTTAAGCCCAAAAAAAAAAAAAAAAAAAAAAAGAAAAGAAGAAGAAGAAGAAGACTAACTTATGGATTAAAAAAAAAAAAAAAAAAAAAGAGAAAGACCAAAGTGTAAAGTTTCTGGATATAGGTGCTAAAAGAAATACTTGTGTTAATTATTAAAAACTTGGCAAAATCCCACATAATGGGAATTAATTTGAGTTTCACTTTTTGAACGCAAGATGAAATCTCCATTGCATATGATATCGGTCATCAAGGTCCACTAATCATCCAGTGTTTATATTTATATATATATATATATATAAATCAACATTGTTATCAACATGGTAGGTTGTTACAAATTTTCAAATTTAAGGTGTAAATTATCAAAACCAAAAGTTTAAAGTATAAATTATAAATTATAAGCACATGATAAATTCAAAGGTACTGGTGCAATTTAACCTTTTTGATAAAAATCTCAAATCTTGATAAATTAAAAAAAATGATCACTTTCTTAAAAATAGTTTAAAAAAATTGTCAATGAATATTTGACCAATTGATTGACTGACGTGAATATGTGTTTTAACCAATGCATTAATAATTTACGAGTTAATTAGATGATTAACCGGATCGTATTGGCCATTTCATCAACCATTTAAAGTTCACCGACTCACTGACCATTTTTCTTTTAAAAAAAAAATCAATTATTTTTAAAATAAATGTTCAAAACCAGCCATCATGCTTAATATCTCTCTCTCTTTTTTAAGTATCTAATTTCTCTGTATTATTGTTAGCAAGTACAATAATTATTTCTTCGACAAAAGAAAAAAGTAGAAATAATTAATAATTTTTTCAAGAAATTATTTACGATAACTATTAACGTGAAAAATGAGGTCCACGTAAATAAAAGTAAAATTAAAAAAAAATGGCGGGAGCCACGGCCGTTGACAGTTTTGTCCCTAACTCTACTGTATAAGTACTGTCCGTTTCTTGACTCCTACGGAAACAAAAAAAAGCTTCATAATTGTTTGCTTTTTTTTTTTTTTTTTTTTTTGAAATAATATACTAATGATTAATTTCACTCTTTTTTATTTTATTTTGTTTAAATGAGTGTGTTTGCCATTGGAATTTGATCGAAGTCAGAACGTTCATCAGCTTCTCCGATCATATCGACATGATCCTGTCGGCTCTGTTGGTCTCGGTTGGGATCAACCTCGGCCTCTGCTTCCTCAATGTCACTCTCTACTCCGTCCTGAGGAGGCAGCCCTTCACCGTCCCCGTCTACGCCCCGCGGTTGCTCGCCAACGAAGAGTTTCGGCGGCGCTGGGGCCGCCACCACCATTACAGCCTCGAGAGGCTGCTGCCTTCGACTGGCTGGATCATGACTGCCTGGAAGCCTACCGACCAAGAGCTCTTGTCCACCCTTGGCGTCGATGCTGTGGTTTTCATGCGCATTTTCGTCTTCAGGTAATTATTATATAATTATTATTTTTTCAAAATTTCACTTAAATTTAGTGAAAATTTTGAAATTTTAACTAGTCATTTTTGTTATAATATATTATTGTTATTAATTTTGGTTGCAGTGTGAAAGTGTTCAGTGTTGCTGGTTTTATTGGCATTTTCATTCTTCTGCCGATAAATTATCTGGGAAGCCAGCTTGAAATTGACATTTCTGACTTTACTAACTTGCCAAACCAGTCTATAGAGTCCTTCTCCATTGCAAATGTCAATAATGGCTCAAAGTGGTGAGTTTTCTTTTTTTTTTTTTTTTTTAATTATAAGAGAAAAAAATGCTAAGTTTTTACATAGAAATCTTCTTTTTCAACTTGCTTATTAGTCTGATGGGAAAAAAAAAAAAAAAAAAAAGTGTCAGAGATAACTGGAATTTAGATTTTAGTTTGCTGAAATTGTCTCTTTGTTGAAAAATCTGAAAGGTGGAATTAGATTTGAAGTTTAAGAAACCTTTATGTGGAATATATATAGTATGTGTTTTGCTGAAAATTGAAAATTGTCTTTTTTGTTGTACTTTTTCACTATGAAATTTTTTTAAAGTTATGCTGGGGCTAGCTCAGCTGATGGTATTTTCAAGTAGGTTTGATAGCGTTTTGAATATAACTTTTTTTAGTATGAAAAATAAAAATGATTTTTTTTATAAAAAAAAATGACACTGAGATCGTTCCTAAGATTATGTTTGATTGTATTTCTATAAAGACTAATTTGAGTATAAGGAAAATAAAAAAAGAAAAAAAAGTGAAATTATATCCAGGTACGTTTCTTAAATGCTGTTCTAAATTATGAGCCATTGGAAATAAAAATGGAAAAAGGGAAAACAACTTAAAAGTCAATTTCAATTTGCTTAAAAAAATTCATTGTCATATATATATATATATATATTTTTTTTTTTTCCGTTACTGTTTTCAAAGTATTTGATAAATAAAAACGATTTAGGAAATGCTTTGAGTATCATTTCCAAAACAATCCGAGAACAATACAAATACCCCAATTCATTTCTTATTAACAATCGTACTAGAATCTTTTTAAGTAAAAAAATGTGGAAAATTATCTGAGTGAGAAATTTCTGATTGTTTCTTATTTTGTTGGCCCCTTACAAGGTTGTGGGTTCACTTTTCTGCTATATATGTATTTTCTGGAGCAGTCTGCTACTTTCTTTATACTGTAAGTAACATCCTGTTTCTGCAAGTACATCCTTTCAACAGAAACAAAAGAAAACTCACTGTGATGGCTTTGTGTTTTGAAGGAATTTGGATATATCTCGTCGATAAGAGTTGAGCACTACAACTCAACCCCGCCTCAGCCTCATCAGTTTTCGGTATTAGTTCGAGGCATTCCTGTGTCACCTGATGAGAGCAGCTGCAGTGACACAGTTGAGAATTTTTTTAAAGAGAATCATCCTTCAACGTATCTTTCGCACGCAGTTGTTCGTCGAACTCGTGAACTTCAAAGTCTCATTGTAAGGATTTCCTGTTTTTATTAAATTTTTTTTTTTTTTTTGGTTTATCGCTCGTAACTATTTTAAGGTTTTGACTACTTGTGAAATTTAAGTAAAAAAAAAAAAAGGTTATCAGTGTGACATATCATTGTTATGGAACATGACATTTAGATGCTTCTGCTGTTTCGTTCTTTGATTCCATCAGTATTAAATTAGCCTGTTACCACATTGCGGTTTTTTGTTTCCGACATTTATGTCCTCAACCTTTTCTTTGGTTCTTCTTGTTTCTTTAGTTGGGAATGTATGTTCTGTACCTTAGGTGCCTGGAAAAAGTGAAGAATGTAAAAGTTTAAGTGTGGTTGTAATTTATGGTTTACGGTGAAAAACAACGGTTTTCTCTCTTTGTAGCGTGATGCGAACGCGATGTACAACAAGATTTCCAACCTAAAACTCAAAGATCTGCCGGAGCAAAGGTTCGTTCGTGAGGGGTTGTTGGGGATATTCGGACCAAAAGTTGATGTTTTATTTAAATATGAAGAGAAATTGAAAGAGATGGAGGAAAATGTGAGAAAGGAGCGAGCTTCATTGATAGAAAAGGTGAGATTACTCTTTCAATAAATTTTTAAGGAATAACCTTTTTTTTTTTTTTTTTTAATTTTGTAATTTTTTAAAAATGACCGATCATGTTTTAACGTATTTTTCATTGATTAACTATGATCAATCACTGATTTTTCTAAATTAAAAAAATGTCAATATTTTTTTTTAGAGAAGTATTTAAAAAAACTGCCTATTTGCCTAACTTTTCTTCGATTTCAAATTTTCAAATTCAACAGGAAGTTCCGGCCGCCTTTGTTTCATTCAAGACGCGACTTGGTGCTGCAGTCGCTTTGCACATCCAACAAGGCATCAATCCAACAGAGTGGATCACAGAGAGAGCTCCTGAACCACAGGAGATTCACTGGCCTTTCTTTACGACCTCATTCGTTCAGAGATGGCTCTGCCAGCTAGTCGTGTTCATTGCGACTGTCGCTCTTATTATTCTCTTCCTCATTCCGGTTGTTCTAGTGCAAGGTCTTACTCATCTTGACGAGTTAAAGGCCTTGTTCCCTTTTCTAAAAGACATATTGGATGTGTAAGTAGGAGATTTTACTACATATAAACTTTTTGTTTTTTGTTGAAAGTATAAATTGGTTATAGCGGAAGAAGTAGAGATTGTACTAAACTGTTCAATTTCTTGAGCTGCAGAGCGATTATCGGTCAGGTCATAACGGGATATCTTCCCAGTCTCATTCTTTACTTATTCCAATCTCTAGTTCCGCCCATCATGATGTTGTTTTCTTCCATGCAAGGATTCATCTCGACTAGTCAGACCGAACTGACCGCGTGTCACAAAGTATTGATGTTTACTGTTTGGAACGTTTTCTTTGCAAATGTACTATCAGGATCGTTTCTCGATCAGGTTAACGTCCTTCTTGAGCCGAAAGAAATTCCACATGTGCTTGCTCAAGCAGTTCCGGTCCAGGTGAGTAAGTTTACAGTCTGAAGATTACATTCGGTTCGCAAGTTACTTCCAAATACTCAAATGTTAAGTTTTTTGGTTGCAGGCAGCATTTTTCATTTCATATGTTGTGACTTCGGGATGGACCACTCTGTCATCGGAACTTTGTCGACTGAAACCGCTGCTTTACTATAGTCTAGGAAGACTCTGTTCAGGAGAATCTAGTTCTGAAGTTGAGGCTCCATCAATTCCTTATCACGCCGAAATTCCCACAATTCTCTTGTTTGGACTCCTCGGTGTGACGTACTTTTTCCTATCTCCATTGATTCTACCGTTCGTTTTGGTTTACTTCTGCTTCGGATACATCATCTTCCGCAACCAGGTTAGTCAAAAGGCATAATCCTTACAAAGACGGAGAAAAAACCGTCTACATGTGTACTTCATCCATCAACTTAAATATGTTTGGTTAGGATCCTTACTTGTACCGAATATGTAGGCCGAAATTTCATAATTCTGTGTTTCAAGTGAACTTTTTTGATTGGCATTGTTCTTCTTGGCAGGTAATGAATGTGTACTATCCCAAATACGAAAGTGTGGGAAAGTTTTGGCCAATCGTGCACTACTCAACCATTTTTTCTCTGGTACTGATGCAAACTATTGCGATCGGTGTATTTGGGCTTAAAAAGGTTTCCTCAGCTGCAACTTGGACCATTCCTCTTCCAATTCTAACACTCCTTTTCAACGAGTACTGCCGGAAAAGATTCATGTCAATGTTCAAAGATTATCCTCTAGAGGTACGTTGGCAGCTCGATGTCATGACATTTATCTCGTGTACATTTCTTACTCCTGAATTATGAAAAATTGAAATTCTAAAGCATGTGTCAGATTCAGCATTTAAGTATAACATTGTATTGGACAATAATTCTATTTTTTCCTTGGCGTGGAAATTTGACATTGCGTTGGACCTAGCTCTATACTGTAATGCCGAGTACGGAAAAACTCACTTTTCCTCTTCAAGGAATCCTATTACCAATCTGTTTATACGAACCGCATGGTAAACGAACTGTGTTTTTATGCAGCAGTGTTTGGCGAAGAAAGATCAAGAGGAACAAGGTACTGCTTCCATGCATGAATTCCACGATAAACTTGTGACCGCATATCAACATCCGTCTTTGTCAGCCAGATTTTCAAGAAGCAGAGATGATCTCCACTCTCCTCTTCTTCCCCGCTCGGCTTCGGCTTGAAACCAAGGATTTGTCTGCATTGCCTCTCCAGATTTTTCTTTGGCGGATTGGATTTTTTTTTAGTGTGTATTCAAGTACTTTCAGAAGTTACTTTTATTTCCAATGTAAAAAGTTATTACCTACCGTCCTAGGATTTTTCAAATGGATTAGCCGGTTTCGACATGTTGAGAAAATTTCGGCGTACTAAGTTTGTTTATGAATTTCCTGATACAACCTAGTCTAATAAAATGCATTAATTTATAAGGAAGTGTCAAGTTTAAGGAAACCAAAAGCGTAATTTGCTCTAGGCCTGCAATTCAAAAACATGGGAAAATATATAGCTGCCCCAGAAAGTAGTTTACCAAATACAAATATCTTACTAAGCAGCTTATTCAATTTGGTTTCCAAAGTTTTGGAACCAGTCTAGTTTGACCACATAAAAAAAATCATCACTCACTATTTTTACTCTTATTTTTTTCGTTGCTTATGAAAATAGGATGCTGTTTCTTATTCTATTAATTTATTTTCATTATATTACTTTTGTATTCTGCAAAAATTTCTATTACAGATGCCGATGACCAATAAGGTCAAACGATATGGGTAGAAGGGATGGGGCTCGAGTTTGGAAAGATGTAGATTCAATCTCGCATTATTTGAAAAAAAAAAATTTTAATAAATAGTTTTTAAACACTTATCTAATAAATGATCGAATTTTTTTTTATTTAAAAAAATGACTGATAATCAATAATTGACTATGATCGTATATCAGTTACTGACCATAATTAATTAGTAAAAAATATATATTAATATTAGTCAATCGTTAATTAATCATTAATTATTTTTATTTAAAAAATAATTATTTTTTTAATTTTACAAAACTTTGATAATTTATTAAAAAACTTCTCAATAAAAGACAATTTACCCGCACGTCCCTTAAAAGTAAAAATCTAGTACAGGTTGTTTTGAGAAGCTATGCTTTAAAATAGACAACAAATGGCATCTGATTAAGCCCCCTAATAATTGATTAGAGCTTCCAATGTTGAAAAACTTGTCAACTTTAAACGTACTTATCTGAAAATTATTGCATCTAAAAAGAGTCTGAGTTAGTTTCTTTCTTGTCTTGACAATGACATAGCCAGAATTTTATTGTTACGGCTGGGACCTCCACGTGGAGTCTTGAGAATGGCCATTGACAGCTTCCTGTAGATGACGAAATTTCAAAGTTCAATAGTATCCAATTACCAAGTCTTTATTTAGTTTTTTCTTTCTTATTCTTCTTACTTAATTAAATGTAAAGATTAATCAAATAAAAAAATGAAAAGGTTATGACAGAGATTTTTTAGAATAATTATCAATAGATATTGTTTTTAAGCTATTTTGATTTAATGGAATGACATAAAAAATTATGTGTATTTAAATTATTGTATGTATTATCACGTAATATTACTTTCTTGTAAGTCACATCTTCTTCTTATTACCAAATCAATTTTTTTTATTCTTTTTCTTTTTCTTAGTCCGGATGATTTTTTTTTAATTTTTTGGTTGAATTTGCTGACGTTTTGATGAATCGGTTTCGACGAATTTCTTTTTTGTGATGAAATCTGTTTGACCATGATCTTGATTGATAAAATTCATGGTCGGAGAAAAAAATAATATGGTTGTGATTCTATGCCTATAATTTCCACGAATTTGCATTTATGATGAAGTTACTCTGTATGGCCAAGCTCTTGATCAAATTCTTGGCTGGAGCGAGATAATTTGGCTCTGATTTTAGGCCTCGAATTTCAACGAATTTGCATTTCTGATGAAGCAACATCTGAATTTCAGCTTTTTAGGGAAAAAAAATTTGGAAAAAAGCTGTGAGGTTTTGAAATTTTTTCCGACAATGCCACGTGAAGAAGACAAAGATCTGGAGTTGGGTACCGGCCTCCCCAAGCTCGGAGTCGTCGGATGTTGCTCAACTCGTGCTATCGCCGGCCATCGCACAACGAAGCCGGAGAAGAAGCCTCATGCTGATCGTCGCTCAATCGCCAGCCATCACTCGACGGCGAATCTGAGAGGTTTGCGAAAGTCGATATCCTCTTTGCCATTTTTTCCGGTGGGGTGTATGGAGGGGACGAAGCAAATTCAGAAGTTTAGCAAAAAAAAAATAAATAAATAAATAAAGCATCACTAACGAAGTCATAGAAGAGCCTCACGCTGACCATCTCCGGTGGGTTGCTCGGAGGGGACGAAGCATATTCGAAAGATTACCCAAAAAAAAAAAAAAAAAAAAAAAAATCTGCTACTTGTTACCTCAAACAAAAACCTCTATCTCACCGTCCATCTGAAGTGAACATCAATTAATAACCATTTAATGAGTAAGTACAGGTAGCGTCTCTTTAGAGACTCTACCACGAATTCTTCCTAAAAGAAATAGTAAATTCATGATTTTAATATTTTTTTTAATTAAAAAATTAGGAAAATTGGAAAGGTGCTCTTTGGACTTGTGTTCACACTAGTAAATTAGTTATATATATATATATATATATATGTGTGTGTGTGTGTGTGCGTGGGGGTGCAATTTCAAGGTTACTTCAATATTTACCTATCGATAAGTACGTTTTTTTAATCGTACAATATAGATCAAACAATTCTAATTATTTACACCGTAGGTCAAAAATATTGATGGCAATTAATGAACATTAAATTTAAAGAGTTCATTAAATTTGATTTTGAATGAACAACTTATTCTTAACCTGTTTATTTATTTTTGTTAATATTTTTTAAATTAAATGGAATCTAAATTAAAAACTCACTCCATTATTTTTGCATCTCATTCTTTACTCTTTTTCATTCCGGAGTTTTTCTTTTAAATTTTTTATAAAAAAACACTAGGCACCCTAATATTCTCACGATCCCATAGTATAATGAAAAGAAATAAAAATTAAAAAACCAGGGACATAAAAAAGCAAAAACTGATAATAATTATATGAACACTATCTCATGATATGCATCGGAAAGTAGAAATCTAGAATAAAAATAAGATGAGTAAATTTATATTTGCATTAACAGATTATATAATGTTAGAAGGAAAAAAAAAAAAAAAAAACCCACACACGATATAATATCCTTTTATTGAACTATGCACTCTACACGTGTACTATTTAATAAACCAATTAAGAAGTTTCTATTTAACTAAAATGAAAAAAAAAAAAAAAAAAAGAAAGAAAGAAAAGAGATAGATATGCATGAGTTAAGAAAATGTCAAGCGTAACTAGCAGTTAATTAGCAGTATACCGCGTAATGCCATGGCAGTTGTTGAAAATTTTAAGAGAAATTTGAAAGGGAAAAAAAAAACAATAAAAGGCCATTAATTTTTTTTTTATAGGAAAAATTCTATTCCATAAATCAGAATTTTGTTTTAAAGTGAATATATTACTTAACTTGCTATAACAGGTCATATATTATGACATATCATCAAATATAATTAAAAAATATAACCATTTATGTTTCAAAAAAATAATAATAATAACCATCGAGAACTCCTTTATATATCTATAAATAATTTTTAGTAAATTAGTTATAATGTCATTTCAATTTCACGCTGGTGACCGTTCATTCCAAAGTCCAAACAAAAACGTAATTGCAACAAAACCTCATGCTGACATCTGGCTCTCCTCATCTCATATTTTATTATACACATGCAATTATATAATCATTATTTATACATGCATAAAGTGTTCATTTGGATTTATTCGCCAAATTTAAAAATTAAAAAAAAGGTCAACGTAAGAAATGCTAAGCTGAAAAAATTATCAGCGTTATTACTTATGAAAAATTATGTGATTGGTATGAAAAAAAAAAATACCTTATTGATAGATTACAATTTTTAACGGTTTATTTTCGTTACAATTCGTTATCATATTGTGATTTATCGATTTAAAATATTGTCATCCTTCGTTAAAAATAATTTTCCATAGCTAATTATTTGTCTCTTCTTTTGTTATGGCTGCCGTAGCAATCTCCACAAGATTTGATTCTGTTATTCCTTTGTTTTCATTTATAGTTTGTTTGCTTTTGTTGTGTAGATAAATAAACTCTTTTAACTTTGTCTTCCATAATGTTTTGTTCTATCCAACATCTTCCTATAGTTTTTGAGATCTTATTTGCGGGCCATTTCGTAAATAATTTCTGAAACTCTTAGATTTGGCACTAGATAGTATGAATTTTTGCCCGGTCAATAATTTCTTCTATTTATTTTTAAATTTTTAATTGATTTAAACAGTCAGGACACCTTATTATATCCAGAGTAAATCGAAGAAAAATACTGCAAAAATATCAAACTCAGCGAGTGAAATACAATCAAAATATTCCTTCATATTGCGTAAGGAACCAGAGCATTATATATATATATATATATATATGTATACATAATATAACCATTTCAATAATTTGAGAAAAAGTCCACAGAATGTCATTGTCGCTTCCTTTTTGAGTGACGATAATAAATCAAATAAAAGATTAAGACAGAAAACATAGTTAATGATTTGAATAACAAGTTGATTTAAATATGGATTTCGAAGTTAAAAAAAAATATGATTAAAAAAACTTGTTAGCGTGAGGTTAAGTGGACTAGATTTTCTCATTGTGGTGGGGCTTTGGAGAAACCGTTTTTCTTGCCTTGCTAGTCGTTGAAGACAACTGCAAAATGGCGAAAATGATTTTTTTGGTTAATTATCCAAGGCAATGTTATTTAACCTTTTTATTTAAAAGATGAAAAGGACTTGTTCGGTCTGTGATTTTTTTTTTTTTCACGTAAATCAACATAAGATATTTTGCATTTTTTTTCTTTTGGTAAATAAGATATTTTGCATTTTGCATCTTTAGTTCTTGAACGTTTTTACAAATAAAAACAAAAATAAAACAATGGCTTTGTTTTACATAGGACTTTATTGTGCTTGGATCTTAAGTTAATTTCTTTCTCCAGAGCTACTTGGGGTAATTTGAGAAGAATTAGGATAATTGGCCAAATTCACAAGATTTAAATAGTTTTTTTTTTTAAGGATGAAATGCGTCGGCAAAGTTTCTCTCAAGATTTCTGACACTTGCTCCAAGTTTGGGATTGTTGTGCTTTAGAAATTTTGGGGATTATTGTACTTTTAGTATTTCTAATTTTACATATAGCAAGAGAAGAAGTTGAAGCATACAACTCAAAAGGTTTTAGAAATCTAACTTCTTAAAATAACTACGAAAGTGTATCAATATCTAAACACAAAGGAATTTTATCCATTTTTATCAAACACACACTTGCATCATATTACTTGCAAATGACTTTTATGGTCTCCAAAAGTAATATTAGACTCGTCTAACATAGTTTGTTACTTTTTATCCCCTCAATTTTGAAGTTTTAATTTTTCATGTCCTATTGATTGTCCCTCCAATTAAATTTTGACATCTAAGTGAACGATCAAATATTTTTAATATTAAACTTCTATTTATATGATCAGATTACTAAATTCAGATTAAATGATAAATTAATAATTGAGTGACAACAGAGGGGACGGAAAAATGGGAACATCATATCCATACCCTCAGTTTGATATGCAAATATGTATAATCATGACTCATGAAACCTCACTGAAAAAAAAAAAAAAAGGTTTTGTGAAGTAGCATTAAATTATTGCAGTTTGCAGTACTTATTTGCAGCATCCCTGGTTATTTTTTGTTTTCATTTGTTGGGGAATAATATTGGTTGCATAAACCAATGACATTTGTTGCCATGTAATACAATGAAAAAAGTACAACATATGCTTTTTCACAATTCCCCACAGCGATGAATTCAATGTCTCCATGTCCTTTTTGCTAAATTTTAAAAAATAAATAAATAAGATTAAAAAATAAATAAATTTACTCACACTGATGATTTCCATGAAAGATAAAGAAGTAATGACTCATTCAGTCTAGCATCTCCATGTAAAATAAAAATTAAAAATTAAACTATGTTTAGTTTTTTTTTTATTGCATTAAGAGAGATCTAGACATCTTTGGCCAGGTCAAAGAAAAATTAATTTAATTGCTAAACTCCATATGGCTTCTGATATGGAGCTGAAATTAAAAACAAACAAAGAAATAAGAACAAGAAATAGAAGTAGACTTTTTCAAAGCTTCATTTTTATTTTGACAAGATCATCATTTCATCATTTTTCCCTGCATATAAATATGCATGCCAACAGAGAACTTAGGTTCACAACATCTAAACTTTCAAGTACTTTACCATCTTCAGCCAAAAAAGAAACCAAAAAAAAACTCAAGAACTGAAAAAATCTCAAAGTGATCCTCTCAAAGTGATCTACTAAAGATCAACTAAGGAGAACCTCAAAAAGGGAAACAAAAAAAAAAAAAAACAAAAAAAGGATTTGGAGAGATATGGCAAGGAAGAGAAAGGCAGCTGGTGAAGGAGTGGAGGACAAAAGTTCAAGTGAGGGAGCTATGGCTTGGGACGAGATGGTGAAGGAAGCTGCGGCGGCTGCTGCGCTAGGGGGAGCGCGAAGAGCACGAAAGCGCTTCGTTGGGGTGCGGCAAAGGCCATCGGGAAGATGGGTGGCTGAGATCAAGGACACAATTCAGAAGATAAGGGTATGGTTAGGCACATTTGACACGGCAGAAGAAGCAGCCAGGGCCTATGATGAGGCTGCTTGCTTGCTCCGCGGGGCCAACACTCGCACAAACTTCTGGCCTTGTTCACCTTCGCCTTCCTCAACCCCGGCTCTCCCCTCAAAGATCACAAACCTTCTTCTCCAGAGGCTCAAGGCAAGAAACAACAGCATCATCAACTCTAGTGCTGCTGCTGCTGCTGCTGCTGTTGCTTCGTCTTCGCCTTCTTTGCCCATCATCCATCAGCAAAAGCCGCAGCATGTTGAGGAGGAGCCGATGGACTTCTCGGACACCCAGTTCACCGATTTCCTCAATGATCCAGATGATGATTACACCACAAGCAACAACGACATGGCTGGGAGTAACAACATTAGTGCAGCCACCATTGACTTCATGACATCAAGCTTTGAGTCATGTTTGACTGATGGGGAAGGTTGCGGAGAGAGAGAAGCGGAATTGGATTGCAATTTTAGCGATGGATCGGGACAGAGTTCGAGTGTGGAGTACGGACACTCTGGAGGTGAAGGAGAGGAAGAAGATGATGGAGAGGAACAAGGAACAGACCTGAGTGCCTTGGACTTCCAGTTTTTGGATGATGTCAAGTCAGATTGCTACTACTCGCCTTTCGAGATTGCCGGGGAGATAGAGGAGCCAATGATGGAGTCCGAGGCCTATTCGGACGAGCCTTCCATGCTTAGAGAAACCATGAAGAGGATGAAGTATGAGAGGAAATTCTCAGCCTCTCTCTACGCCTTCAATGGGATACCCGAGTGCTTGAGGGTGAGGATTGGAGCAGCTACTGTCAATGGAAGATCGGGAAGGTCTGATCATCTGAGGAACCTTCAAAATGCTTGCGACAACAACAAGAACAAAGAGGAGATGGCAAAGAAAGAAGATGAGAAAGTGACAGAGGAAGAAGACCCGGAAAGCTCAAACGATACTGGATCATCTTCCTCCGCTTTCGGTGCCGATGGTGAACTGTCCCTTTGGAGCTCACTTGATCTTCCACCCATCTGCTTTGTTAACTGATTCATCTTTAACATTCCATTTTTTTTTTTTATTCATGTCAAGACTCTAGAATACACAATCATTTTTACAATGCTAATCCTTATAATATATGTTAATCAAATAAAAAATTACACGTTCTTCTATATGTGAAGTTTCTTTTTCTTTCATGCACAAAACTATGTTCTTTCTCTTTCACTTTTGTTCTCATGTCTTGAATGCTTCGAGTTTTTTTTTTTTTTTTTTTTCCTGAGATGAATGCTTCGGGTTGTTTGTCCGTATTTATCACAGCAATAATAAGAAATGTACGTAAAAAGGTTCTAGACTTGATTTTAACAAATATGGCTTAGCCAAGTTGAAGCATTTACCCGTGCAATGTGTTTTGCTTTCTCGTAGTCTTCGAAGGAAATTGCTGATGTCTAGGTGACGTTTGGTTTATGGATTTGAACATAAAGTTTTTACTTGACTCAAACTTTTACGAGGAAAAAAACCGTTGAAAAAATTTTGAGTTGTGTTTCAAACCCATAAAACAAACGACACTTTGTTGTATTGTATGATCAAATCAAAGGTTGTCACTTTCGAATGGCAATAGTATTTGAGCTGGCCCTCTTTAATATCTCGAATTAAAGAATGCGCTTGTTTGTTTGCTTTTAGGTTGTCTTTCTAGTTTTCGTTTTCGCTTTCATCTTAAAAAAATAACAATAAATAAATAAATAAATAAATAAAAGGGGGAATGCACTTGAATTCAATTGTCCATTTTTCCTCGTATTAGTTGTGGCACTGTCTTCAAGTGAGAACAGGACTTTCACAAAGTCAAGTGACTCAAAACCTTCAGCAAAATCAGGTTCAAAGTTATAACTTAAAAACTACTTTTAACATACAAAGGATTAAAAAGCAAATAAACTTCAAAGGGTTAAATCTGTAGAGCAGGAATTCAGTGTCAGAAAACCCTGAAAAATTTTGACGCAATACGCACACAACATAACCCTACACTGAGTGATTTCGCTAGTACTGGCGCCGAAGATCAGTTTGAAGTTCGAACAACTATTACCATATAAAACCGGTAATAATAAGAAACGGACCCAAAACCAAAGGATAGGTTATTTACAATGTTATTTTTTTTTTTTTTTTGTTGGCTTTATTCACATGTGTAGCAGTAGTTTCCACTATCTAAGAAATCGTCAGCCAGGGCACTGCTACACTATAGGACCCGCAGCTGTGCAAGGAAGGCGGCACAAAGATCCAAGAACAGAAATTGCGGTCCCTGAACCCGCTGCAGATCAAGCAGATACTTCTCTTCCCTAGTTTTGTAAAGCTGTCAAGACCCAGAAATCAGCACAATATTAGCATTTCAGTTGGGCCAAGTTATTCGAGTAAATTGGCAGAACAGTGGTTTCCCTTGTCCAAGTTTAATTTCCAGGCGTACCAAGAATGTTGAAACCATCCAAGTAAAAGATTTTTACTAGTCCATAAGAAGAGTTCCATAATTTGCAGCAACAAAAGCAGTGATATGGTAGAAACATTACCTGCACTTCGAACTTGACCACATTGGGTGACTTCATAACACCATCGGTTTCGATGATGCTGGAATCATCCCCAAAGTAATTGTTATTGTGCACAACATTGTTAATCATTCCGTCATGGTGCCCAGGAACCCACCTACACTTCATGTTATATTGGCCTATCTTTTTCCAACCCACGCGTAATTCTTGCAGAGCTTTTAGGACTTCCGTCATTATTTCACGAGGATGGGCTCGAGACTGTCAAGATGAAGGCAAATTATATGAACAGTGATAAAAATTATGCTTCTCTCAAGCTGTAACTCAAACCTGCTTTGCATATCTTACGAGAACTCAACATAAGTCCTAAGACCTATCTATCGATGGATTTTAACAGGCAGTTCTACAGATTGAAACATAAAACTAATTTCAAGAAGCCAGGAAGGAGTTAGAAGCTATGAGTCTATGAACTTTTCAAAACTGATAGACAAAAAAAAAAATGCATGTTGGCTTCCTAAGTTCTGCTTCGATAATTACTTAAAACGAGATAAAACCTAACCTGAAGTCCAAGAGCCCATTTTCTTTCAGCGGGAAACTGTGGTCTCAAACCCATCCCTTGATAATCCATATAACCCAGAAGCCGATGCCCCACGGGTGAAGAAGCAGGCTCACTCTGTTGCATTCGGTTGAAACCACCTTCCTGTCAGCATAAAATACAAACTTACTCACAATGACTCCAACGAGAGCAACGATAACCAAAATACAGAAACAGGGTTTGGTTGTATTTGTACTCCCTTGTAACATTATAGTTGAGGAAGGTAACAAACCAAAAGTGCCACATAACATAACTATTCTAGATTCTTCTTTTTGTCCGTAAACCTGCTTTAGCAATCAGAACTTTTTTATTCTATTTACATGGTTAAATAAGACTTGAGGGGATGGTCCCTCCAAGGTACTACGGCCTTGGCTAACAAAAGAAAATATCGTGATTATACCTTGCTACAAAAAGTAGCCAGGACAACAGAAACTTTCTGAGCACCAAGTAAACTTACAGAGAAAAAATAAATTAATAAGAGAAGAAAGTACCATAGTTTCCTGAAACTCAGCCCCAAGATAGCCACTCGAGACGCGGAACCGGTTATCCAATAACAAATAGTATGCAACAGTTGCCTGAGATACTCCAAGAAATGAGAAAAAAGTTGGGGACTATAATAAAAACGAGTTTCAAAGATGCGAACCTCATTTTGTACTCTGTTGCGAAGTGATTCGATCAGTTGGTTACTGTCAAATCCCATCTTAACCACCTCCTTAAGAATATCTTCATCAACCTGCATGAAGCATGGAAATGATTGAAAAGAACGAGATAAGAGAATGACCAGGATACAAATGCAGGAAAAAAAAGTAAAAAAGTAAAAAAAATAAAAGATTTGATTAATCCCCACGATTCTCTGACAGAACAGTGTGAAAAGTAATTGAATCAAAAGTAAACAAAAATAAAAGCCTACAGAAATCATAAACCAAAGAACAAGGGACCAACAAAGAAAAATGCAACCATTTGTGTGCCATTAAATTGGATTTGGCACATAAATATATGGCAAAAAAGTATATTGAATACATCCCATATCAAGGACAGCAAAGCCACAATTGACGTTGTAAGCCTGTAAAAACCTTTTTTGCTTGTTGCATAGTGTCTGGTGGGGGCACAGCTAAATAACGGGGAAGATGAGCCTGGAACCATGGATGCTGGCGAATCTCGGGAATGGTCATTCGCTTCATTGGATCAACCACAAGCATCCTTGGGATCAAGTCTCTTGCACCAGGTGATAAATGACTAGGTAGAGTGTAAATCCCACCCTGCAGACAAAATTATGTAGGTTCAGTTGACAATCAAAGTCCAGAAATATACAGTAGAGAAAAATATATTCAACAACAGAGAAAATAAAAGGGCAAAAAAAAAAAAAGTGTTTTGTAGAATCTGGACTAGGGACAAGAGAATGGGAAGGATGACGTGGACAGAACAAATTTAGCAAGAAACACAGAACAGGGTCGTGGTTCCAGAATTAGTCTGAACAAGTATATTCACTACATGACTAGCTAAACAGGAGGAAAAGGAATGTCATTCACGAACTACCGATCACTCAGATTAATTTGGGACACAGTTTAGTGTTAACCAAAGGACTCCACAATCATTTGCAGATTAGATGAGCTGACATAATAGACTCAACCAAAGCAGACCTAGGCATCTAGCAATACCTTTATTTTCTTAAATAAGTTAGGAATGTTTTCATCATCAAAGGGAAGCGTGCCACAGAGAAGAGCATACAATATAACACCACAGCTCCAGACATCCACTTCAGGCCCAGCATACAATTTTCCAGAGATAACCTAACAAAAGACAGAAACTGTTACTTTGAAGATTCAATGAAGAAAAAATGCAATTAAAGAAACTCAAATTTCCTACTAAATAAAACTTGCAACACATTTCCAATTATAACGCCAAACATGACATACCTCTGGAGCAGCATAGTTTGGGCTTCCACAACTAGTCTTCAAAAAATGGCCATCACGCATTATATTACTCAGACCAAAATCAGCAATCTTCACATTGCATTTGGAATCCAGAAGCAAATTCTCAGGCTTAAGGTCTCTGTGAACCACCATATTTCTGTGGCAGTACTCCACACCAGAAATTATCTGTCACATGCAAATTATCAAGCTGTTATAACTTATTCAGAGACGATGAAACAAATGCCAAATGAAATCTAGAGAGAGAGGGGGGAAAAAAAAACTACTAGAAAATACCTGCTGAAAAAAGTTGCGAGCTTCATCCTCCTGCAGCCTACCTTTCTCCACAATATAGTCAAAAAGCTCTCCAGACTTCACATACTCCATCACAACAAAAATGTCTGTAGATGATTCTACGACCTCATATAGTCTGATAATGTGAGGGTGCATGAATAGTCTTAATATTTTAATTTCCCTTCGCACTGCACAATATTTCAGTTAAAAAAAAAAAAACAATAAGCCACTTACAATTAACCAAAACAAAGTACATACAAACATAAGAAAAACAGACAGAAAACGTTTATATTTCCCAAGAAAGGAAAATGAAGATCAAAGACAGACATTATTTGGTGACCCGATCATGAATGAGTAATACAGACCGGGCCATCATCTGAGAAAACAAGACAGGCCTTTTTCTTCCATTTCTTTAAAAATAGTCTTACCTTTTTCTTCCATTTCCATGTTTTTTATCTTGCGACGGTTAAGGATCTTAATAGCCACTTTGTGACCAGTCAATGTGTGCTCTGCTATTTTGACCTTGCCAAACGATCCAATACCAAGCGTTTTACCAAGTTTGTAATTTGCTAAAATCATATCCACACTGGTACTTCCTCGGCCACTTGATCCATCCATTTTTACTAACCTAAGAGGCAAAGTCATAAAAATTGAGATAAACAAAGAAGATGCGGCAGCATTCAACAAGCACAAGGAGATTGTATAATCACTGTACATAGATATACTTGAAGACAACCCCAAAAACAATAAAATTTACAATACTAGTATGCCAGGGCTCAGCACAATTTGCATAAAATTGTAAAAGGCCTCTTAACTAAAAAACGTTCAACCAAAAATACCCGTACAAAATAGCAAGCTTGGGAATTTACAAAATACCATAGTATTGCTCATGGCACAAAAACAAAAATAAAAACAAAAACAATAAAGGAAAAGAAAGACGAAAAAAAAATACACACACCCACACATATATACAAACACCTAAAAAGTAATTTATTATATCATTTCAACTTTTTTCTTGGGAAAAAAAGTTTCGATTCAAAGAAAATTTTCAGCTTTAGATTATTCATTTCATAGACCGCATAAAGATCAAAACTTTCTCGCTCGCGCTTATCGATTTCCCTTTGAATCGATAAACTCGTATTCATTCAAGATCTAAATTGTCCCTTGCCCCAAATTTTGCAAGAACAATTTTCTTTTTCTAAATAATTTTCACCACCAACACTAGAAAAAGTCATTTGCTGGGAAAAGATACACTCACACAACCAGTAAATTGGCCGGATAACCAAAACAATCATCCCAAAAAAAAAAAAAAAAAAGCAGAATAAGAATAAATCAACCAAAAAAAGAAAAAGAAAAAGAAAACTGCAGATGAGAATCATTTGAAAGCAAGAGAACAGACGAGATTCGACGCACAAAAAGAAAGACGAAAATTTGTCATTTCGATCAGAAATTTCGACGGCGATAAACAGATTAGAAATATACAGATCTGAAAAAAGAAAACCAAAAAAAAAAAAAAAAAACAAAATCAAAAATCAGGGCGGGGAAAAGCCTCACCGGACGCAAATTACGCGAATTCGTGGTCGCCGGAGATGAAGGCAAAACCGCGGAAGACGACGGCGATTAGGTGGCTCCGACTTCTTCTCCGAATACTCACTCTTTCTTTCTAGCTCTCTCTCTCTCTCTCTCCTCTCTCCCTTATCAGACGTTGATCTACGAACACAACGTCCTCATATTGTCATTCCCTTCATCTAATTTCCTATTTTTCTGATAGTGTTATTTCTTTTTATAACTTAAAAATTAAATATATGTTTTTTTATAACCGGGGATAAGAAATCCACGCCAGGGATAGCTTAATTCGCGTTGGGGATTATAGTGGCGGACCAAAATGCTAAATTCCAAAATTGACGTCCACCGTTCACGGGCATGAGATTAATCTTATTTTGTGTTAATATTCTTCTTTTATGACTTCTTCTTTTTTTTTAAAGCATATGCCTTCAAGAAAAAAAAATTCTTGGTAAAGCGTTGGATAAGAATAAATTTAAGCTGATGTTTTATTGAAATGATTATTAAAACAAAAACGGAAGAGAAGTCGGTAGATTAGAGAACGATAACGGATAGTTGCAGTAAAAGCTGTGAAAATTATAGAAAGTTAACTGTTAAAAAGTTTAAACAATTATAGAAAGAAAATAGAATGTTGTGCTTAAAAAAATTAAGGGTTAAATGCATTTTTTTTCTTTTTAATGAATATGAATAAAAACGAAAATGAGTATTAAAACGAAAATGAATATTTGGTAAAGCAACAAATATGAATAAAAAAACTAAGCTGATGTAGTTGAATGAGTATTAAAACGAAAATGAAAAGTGAAGACGGTAGATCAGAGAAAGATAATAGATAGTTACATGAAGAGCTGTGAAAGTTATAGAAAGTTAACCGATTAACCGAAGAGTCGCGTAAAAAGTTCAAACAATTATAGAAAGGAAACATAATTTTGCGTTCCGAAAATTATGGGAAGTTTGTAATGCTTTATTTATTTATTTTTTTTTTTTTTCATACGCCTTGAATAGAAAAATCGTGTTAAAGCACTGAATATGAATAAAACTAAGTTGATGTTCATTGAATAATGGTAAAAACAAAAATGAAAAGAAAAATCAATGGATGCAAGAAAAGTAACAAATAGTTGTATGAAGAGCTACGAAGTTATATAGAATCCTAATCAATTAACAGTAAAGTTGTGTGCTTTTGAAAATTTATAAGTGTTAACTGTAACAAGTCAATACAATGATAGAAAGTTAACGGAAAATTACATAAACAAGTAATAACCAGACAACAAGTTCTTCATTGAGATGAGCTCATACACTGATTAAGAAGCTGACGTTTTATCGAAATTTGCCATCTAAAACAACGTAGGATTTCTTATTGGAAATTTATGCCTTTGCCTGATCAAATAACCATAATTTTGTCATTTGGATTTTTGTAGTTATTATCCCCCAGAATTTTCATAACTTCCTAGCAAAAATTGTAAGTTGCCTAAATATTTTACAAAAGAAAAACAGTAGAACTTCTTTGATCTTTCGACAGCCCAATTTTAACTTATCTAAATCCTAAGAGAAAATTTAACAGAAAATCGTTTTTATCAATATATAATAACAACTCCATAAAGAGTTTTATATAAACATGAAAGGTTACCTAAAGAAATCATTGAGTTGATATAAATATGTAACTTAAATAAGCTGTCACACCCCACCATCTTTTTCATATTTCTCCAGTCAATGTATCATCAATTTTCCTTTCCATTTAGTTGTCCATAATTAGCTCCATGATTTTAACAACTTTTAAGAAGAAAAATAATCGAATTAATGGATTTTGGATTAATCTCACCTATATCACTCACCTATATCGCTTGAATGATAAGGTCATTTTAATTTTGTTCTTAAATTCAAAAACTCTCACTTAACCGTTATATTAGAACTTTTATTAAAACAGACAAAACAAAAAGGAAATCAATCTCACATAACACTTATAATAGAATTTCTGTTTTTTTTTTTTTTTTTTAACATTTGACCACTTGCAACCCCTTCTTTTTCCGTTACGAAGAAGAAGAAGATCGTATATTGAAACATAGAAGAACGAAGCCAAGTGATTCAAAATGTCAAAATTAAGACTAATCAGCAAAACAATAAATTTAGGGTCTAAACTGTCACTTCTCAAAAAGTTCAGGGACCAATATCATTAAAAACTTGTGTCTCAAGAGTTGATAATTATCTGGTTTTTGCCTGGACTTTCGGTGGGACTTTTTCCTGACCCCTAAATTTCATAATCTACTTGCAAGTATCTTTAAAGATGATTGAGTTCAATGGCTCCCACAATCCGAATTCCAGGTGATTTGAATTCCTGTTTTGACTTAAACAAAGAAAATATGAACGTATGCATTTAAATAGCAAATCCGAAACAATTTAGATATCATGAGACTTTTTTTCCCCATTCGACGGTCTGGTTACAGAAATATCACATGTCAAGTTCTCAATCTGCTTCATCAATTGATCTGTTCTGTAACAAGTCCCAAACATTTCTCACTTCAGAATTAGTATGTTCCATCCTATATGATTTAATACACTGAAGCTAAGCAAAACAAAACATTGTGTATTATTCAGACTAGAAAAGAAAAGACAAAAAAAAGAAGCAAAACATTGTGTACACTGGAGAAGTGGCAAACGTGCAAGTTACAACGACGAGGAAGATTACAAAGGATGGAGCACATCCTTAGTAATCAGGAATGGAAGCAAAGCGATATCCTTTGGCACCTCTCCAGGAGTAATACGCAATCCGTGTCTCGTAAAAGCCTGCAGACAAGTTGAGGAACATGTATGAAGGGCTTAAATGTATACCATTAATATTACTTTGTGGTCTATTTGCACAAATTCAATTGAAGTTTGTTTAAAACAGTTCAAGAGAGAACAAAACACAAGTTCACGAGAAAAACACACATCCCCACCCCCCGAGAAACAAGAGCAAAGATACTTTAGTTCTACCACCCAACATAGTTCAGGTTCTGGCAATCCAGATGCTGTTTTATCGAAGATCAGAGTGAATAAATACAGCAGCACAGTTGTAGAACAGCCTATTGGGGTTATGCCAGAAGAACATGGTGATCGAATGAAGTCTGGTTGAAGGATTATGGTATCGGATAGTGGTGGTTGTGGCAGAATCTAGTGGCACAGTGGCAATATCACTGGTGGTAAAAGCCAAAAGGGATAATTGTGGCAGCAGATATAAGGGGTTGTTATGAGGATGTTTAAATTGCTTAACCATTTAAGAGGCTAGTTTCATTGAAAAAAACATCAACTTATGCCTTTCTACAAATATTTCATCTTCATGCTTATTAGATAATGAATGATCACTCATTATCTACAACTTATTACATTTTAATAAGTTACTTGAAACTTCCACTTACAGCAGAAGTAGAAACAAAAGTCAAATGTGCAAAAATCAAGCTTGTATTTTTTTGCGGGAAAAATGTCTGGGAAGGAGGAGACTGGCGTTAGCATACCCCCAGAAAGGGGCTCCCCATACTCAAAAAAATCATACTTGTTAAATTCAATATTGTGCACTTTTACTAAACACACTACTTGCATTACTTGATGTACATGGTTAGTTTTAAAGATGCCAAAAGCAATACCAAACTAGCCCAATTATGTGTATAGCACAACTGAACAGTAAGACTAAAAACAAAAACAAAAAAAGAAGGAAAAAATGTTTGCATACCCGGGAGAAAGGTGAGAATCCCCAAAGCTAAGAGGCCATAGGCTTGGGACCGCTCTCCTCCCATGTGACCAGTAAAAATGAAATACGAAAGGAAGAGAAGTGTTAATCCAAGAAACAGCAGGAAAAGGGCAAGAACAATGGATTTCCAGGGGATCCTATCGAAGGATTTCGGTGTGTAGTCGAACCGAGGGTCGTATTGCCTCACATTACCATCACCATCATAATCCTCATCGTCGGGAAGACGGGTGTATTGAACATTGCGCCTTGTAGTCATGCCTAAGAATGTTAACTAATACCTGAAGCATTCAAAGTCCCAAGAAAACTGATTAGATCAAGAACCAACAAGTTAAATAAAAGGTAAAAACAATGTTGATAAAAGTAGAATCCTAAAGGGCTATGATCAATAACAAAGCAACATGAAATGAATCCGAAAATGGGAATCAGATAACAATTTCTTTTCGAACATAAATTTGGATTATATACAGAAAGAAAACATATATACACACACACATACATACATTATATATATGTATGTATGTGTATATGTATATGATCACCTGGCCTTATTGTGAAAAATGAACCAACCAGAGGTCATATTAGTGTTAGTCGGAGATAAATAATAATGTAATCTAAAATTTTTAAAAAAACTTGAACCTCTCTCAACTGGTACTACAAAACCCTAAACTTAGCAGTAAATTAAGAGAAAAATAATTTCTACAATATGATAAATCTGCATAAACATTATGTTCGATAATATTTATATGAAGAGACAGCTTTTGTGCATCGATTAGGAGACACAAATATAAAGAAGCCTTTTGCGTTAAATCTTTACTCAATTTGGTGTTTGGCTCTCTCTATAAATCTGAGAACAACCATTTTCGTTTCTAATTGTTTTGATTCTCGAAAGAAAATGGGGGAGAATTCTCACCTTTGCAAAGAACCAAATCGCTGAATGGATCGGGGATGAAAGAGAGGGATGATTTTTCTTCTTACTTTCTTGCGTTTTCTCGGAACCCAAACAAGCAAAATAGGAACGCCGGGGCTCTTGGAATGTCGTGGTCGATGGAGAGGACTCTCTGTCTTTGTGAGCTGGTCCGTTCTGGCGACTGAAGTGCAAAATGATTAAAACGGCAGCGTTTTGCAAATTTAACACTGATTCCCCTAAACTTGTTACCCTTTGTCAACTTGTCCCTCAAACTTTTAATTTTGATAATTTATCCCCTTAACTTGCTAAATTATTGTAATATACTCATTTTAATTAATTTTACACTTAATTGAAAATGGGTTTTTCTGATATTCACATGAGACGTACATGGGTATTCCATAATCAATTTAACAGAAAATTAATTGATAAGGGATACATTGTTATAATTTAATAAGTTCTTAGGGTAAATTATCAAAATTAGAAATTTAAGAGGTAAGTTATCAAAAAGTGATAAATTTGAAGGGCATCGATACTAAATATCTCAAAGAAGGGTCCGTTTGGTTCATGAGTTTGAGTTGAAATTTTTAAGTTTAAATAGTAAAATTTTTTAGGGGGTGTTTGGTGAATGAGTTTAGTTTAAGATTTTTAAGTTTCAATAGTAATTTTTCTTGAAAAGACAAAAACCTTTTTAAAAAAAGACAAAAAACTTTCAGAAAAGATAAAAATCATGATGAAAAAAGTACAATTTAGTTTAAAATGAGTGTGAAACCAATTAAATTTTCAGAAAAGACAAAAAAAAATTTGAGAAAAAGATAAAAAAATTTTAGAAAAAAGACAAAAAAAAGTTTGAAAATGTTAGTTTAAACTTGTGAACCAAACAAGCAAATGTACAAATGGGAACGGCTGTGGTAGTGTGCGCCTGAGATGCACAATAATACCAGTATGTTACCGATCCGAGGGTTGTAGGTCAAATGAAGCTAACGTGTAGAACCAAAATCTCATACTGCATCGATTGTATCTTTGACCATCACAGAGCTGCATCAACTACTGATTTTGCGTATGAAGCATGTCCTACCACACGCACTTTACATAAATAAACCTAAGGACATTTCACTGAAGCGACGCTGTTTATCCAAATACATTTCATAATATTTCTTTTCTTTTTTCTTCTTTTTATTTTTACATAAAACTGTAAAAATTAAAAAATTCATGCAGAAGCACTTTTCCTTTTTATGTTTTTCCCCCTACTTGTGAAAAATATGACTTAAGTAAAATTACAATTACATTGTATTCAAATTAGACAGTTATTAATTCATAAACATTTCATAATTTGAAGTACAAGATATTTTTGTATATTAATTGACAAGCACATATGTAGCAATAAAAAAAATCACGAGATGATTTAGGACCTACCACGTGACATTGACGTGACCGTCACGTGGCAATCAAATAAAGGGACGAAAGAGCCTATCGACTCTTTTATATGCATATACATATATATATTTATATTATATATATTGTATTGTATTATATTTTATATACATGTAATCGATATTCTTTAAATCATCATTCATTTATCAAGTGATTAATTACTGATCGAGCGATATTGATATTTATAATCATTTGATTACTTATTGACAATCAATCAACATTTCAATAAACATTTCGGTTATTTTCTTTTTAAAAAAAATTGGCTATTTTTAAATAAGAGTGTGTTTAGTATGAGAGAAAAATGGAATGAAGGGGAAGGGTGAAGGGATTGGTGGAAGACAATTATAGTTGTTTGGTAAGAGAGAAGAGAGGAATGAAGGGATTAGGGTAGGGACTCTCAATCCTTCAAAAAACCTCAATTCTAATTCCTCTAAATTTGAGAGATTTTTGGAGGGATTCAATATATCTCATTGGTTAGAGATGATATAGTCATCTTACAAATAAAATATATTCTTTCATTTCCCTTGTATCTCTATACCAAACAAGATAAATGATTTTTGCTTTTTTTTCTTCTTGTCATACCAAACATCATGAAAGAAAAGACATCTATCTCCTTCACTGTCTCTCTCACCTAGATAATGTACCACTCCCTCCTTTAAATTTTCTCTCCCTCCTACCAAATGTGGCCTAAGTATTCAAAAACTGCCACAAACCTAATTTCTCTAATAATTGTAGGCAAAGTTAAGAAAAGTAAACAAAGAAAAAACATTGGAAACCTAGAGTTGATCACCAAAATCAGTCACAGGTAGAAGAGCAAACTTCTTAATGAAATATTATATGGTCTTCGTGCACCCTCTAAGCTTTTGTGGGCCCTACTTGATAGTTACACCTTTAAAGCATGGACGTTGTTGAACTAATACAACCAAACAAGATAAGTATGAAGATTAATTAAATTCCTAAACTTGGTGGAAATCTACGAATCATAACCACTAAAAGTGTTTCTCACATGTTTTTGGATTAGGGATTTGACAAAAAGAGGCATCTTCACAGCCATCAAAGTTGGATTTTTCCTTTTTGCCTTGCTTGCGTAGGTCACTCCAAAAGAAGTAATGTAGTACAATTCTTAATCTCCGTCAAAAAGAATGTTATTTGGAGAATTCTATGATAGAATATGAAAAAATACTCTATCGATAAGATTCTGTTTTAAATCATCATATTTATATTAGACACTGTTAATTATATATATATAACTATTATTTTCACTTGATTTTGATCTGATGTATTATTTAGAAACATATTGCTAGACACCCGTCCGTAGAAGATAAATTTGGAAATAACACTAAAAATTGAGCTCAAATAATTAGGTAGAAATAAAGAAAGGCCTTTGTCTTGGCAGTTTTTAGTGGTTAGTTTCTGGTAGTTGAAATTTTGACAAACTAGCTTGGTGAAAGATATCAATATTTGATTCTCTCTAATTTCCAAGACCAAACATAGAAGTTCACATATGGAAGAATTCCCATATGAAACAATGAAGAGAACAGGAAAAATCATGAGGAAATCAGTCGCAACTTTTCTCAAACATTTTCAGTACTTCACCACCACACCAGTCCTTCTTTTGCTTCCCTTTTCATCCTCAGTTCTTATCTCTCAACCCCTTTTCACCTCTTCTGATTCTAGATTTTCTACCTCATCAAATTACTTCTCTCAAACCTTTATTTCTTCTTCGTCAATAATCTTGATCACAGCCTTTGCTCTCTCCTCTCTTCTCATCGCTAAAGCGTCCGTGATCCGATGTCTAAATCGCCCCAAATCGCCGTCTTTCTCCTCTTGCTTGCCCCTCTACAAGCCTCTCGTCCTAACACACCTCTTCAACATAACTCTTTGCACCTCCATCAACATTACTTGCATCTTTCTCCTCTCGAGGATCTTTAGTCCCTCGGGCTCTTTAGGATTTTTCAACGCCACCATTCAAACAGTTTGCGGGCTTGTTCTCTACGCCTTTTTAGCCAACATAATACTTCTTTGCAACTTGGCTTTGGTAGTGGCAGGAATGGAGAATTGCAGTGGCTACAAAGCCATACACAAAGCTTATTTGTTGAGGAAGGGACGGAATTCAACGGTTCTCGTTTCGGCTTTCGCTTCCAATTTAGGCCTTGCTTCTGTAGAGGCCTTGTTCAGGTTCAGGCTTGTGAGATCTCAACACCTTAATGAAAGGCCAAATATTAGTCTGTCCATGGCTTTGGAGGGAATTTTGATTGCTTATTTATTTTCCATAATTATTGTGCTTGACACAATTGCTTGTTACTATTTCATCAAAAGCTGCAGATCAGATTCTTCAGCAGAAAATTCAAATGGGTTTTCTAATCAGATTGAGCTTGTTTAGAATTCCATACAAAGAGGAAATCACAAGTAAGCCACTATATCTTCAACATTGACTTTGTTCTTTGCCTGGTTTTCTTTCATGTATAGTCAGTTCTTTCTTAACTTCCCTAGTCTAAGCAAATGAAGGGAAAATTAAGAGAGGTTATTTTCAAGTCAAAGTACATGTATAACATGAACTCATATAAACAACTGCGATTAAGAGAGACTAGGTTGTAAAGAGATTCGAACTCTACATAAGAGATAAAGTCAGATATAAAATTATTATTAGATTATGTCTATAACCGTTACAGAGTTTCGACTTACGATTATCTTGATGGTAATGAACATTCTATGTTTCATTTTTTTTTTTTAACTTAGAGATAAAAAGATTTAAATTCTGTATTTTTAGGTGGATTTAGATGTGATATTACTCTGCAACCATCGTCAACATTCCGTGGTGATTGTTTCTTTTGTTACTATTTTGGTGGGTGGACCTAAAAGTTTGAAGTTGGACATGAGTGGAAGCATTAGACCAACCCAATCAAATCGTGGGCCGTGCTAAGCCCATTTGTTTAGAAAAATGATTGTGGGCTATTTGGGTCACTCTGATGAGGTAAGGTCAAAGATGTGCATGAGATGGGATTCTAGATCACTCAAAGGTAAGACACAGGGAAATATAGATTTACATAGCCATGCCTTTTACTTCACGACAAAGATAATGTTGAATATTTTGAGACAGAGAAACCGAAAAAATAAAAAAACTAAAAAAAAAATTCCACATAAGAGCAATTTCATGTAGAGGGTGGTTTTCAGTGTCGAAAACTGCTTTTCAATGTGGGTCCGATATATCTCTCGCAGAGCTGGTTCCGTGCTGAGTTCCACAATTTTTTTGTAATCTTAATCCTGATTTGATTAGGTTATAATTGATATTGGCTCTTATAAGATCCGACATGAAGCTTCTAAGCAACCACTATAACGTAGCTTATTTCCCTTTTGGCATGAAAAGCTAGCCTTTTTCTTCCATAGACATGTGCATAAGGTATGTTTTTGCCTTGCATTATACAAACACAATGTGTAAGTACCAACAAAAGGATATAATATATATCTATATATATGTAACATTGAACCTGAAAGCACCTACTACTTTATATATATATATATATATATATCTTCTTCCTCAAAGGACCATGCATTTGGTTCGGTGCAGTTCCAGCCATATCTGAACAAACCCATACAATAAAAAGGTAGACCAAGAAAAAGTAAACCAAAACAAATGTATTTAAAGTTCAAGAGACATGTGAAGGTGGTAACTAGTTATTTATATCATGGTTTCAATTGTTACTCTAATATTTACTATATGATTGTAATAAATTGGGTAGTTGGTAAAAAAAATATATGATAATTAATGAGCATTAAACTAATAAAACTCATTAAATGTAATTTTTTAATTTATTAGGTTGCTATTAATTTCTATCTAATTGCTTTTCATCCGGAGAAAACTTCTATAAATTTATTGGTTGTAGCATCAAATAAGTTTCTCCATAATGGAGTTCTTACAACGAAATTTACAAAATAATAATAATAAATAACATAACATAACATTAAAAATAAGGAAGAAAACAAATGCAGAATATGAAGTAACAAAAGAAAATAAATTGAAAAGAAAAAAATCTGGAATGGAAGTGAATCAAGAATGATATATATTCAAAAATTAGAGAATGAATAATTAGTTTAGATTTTTTTTAAGGAATTAATTTAGATTTCACTTTAAATATAAGAAGTCATTTAAATAATCATATCAATATATTAATAATAAGTCATAAAATATACCATATATCATCAAATACAATTAAAATATGCACGATTTTTTATAATTTTGTCTAATAATCATCCATTATTATAAAAACAAAGTAACTAATAAAAACTCTTCCATGTATGTTAATATTCAGTTCCAATAATCTTCCTAACAAGAATTATTATAAACAAACATGCAGCTTCACTTTTTCTATAATTCTGCATTGTAATTTGAGATACAGAGAGAGTGTTTATGCCTTCAACGTGTAAATGCATTAATCCACGTGAACAGATCGTCGTTTCTTTAAGTTCTAAGATTCACTTTTTGGATTTTTTTTTCTTTTTTTTTTTTTTAGTGTTGTTTCTATAATTGCATTAGGTTTATCTTCCTAGTTCCTTCTAAACTAAAGCTGTTCTTGTTTTCTCTTACTTTTAAAATTTTTTTTTAAAATTTTTTGTGGACTTCGATAATTCCGATGGTTAGTTTCCAAGCTCCTTCCTAAATACCCAACTAACTTTTCATTATTATAAGTAATAAATTAATAATATTGATTAGCTAATCCGATATCTTTAGCTTGGTGCAAGTTTCGAGTAAGTTATCAAATTCATATATAATTGACATGCATTAATTGTTCTCTATCGGTTCATCACTCTTCACATGCTTTGTCTGTTTTTATATAATATAAATACATTCTACGAGTACTTTAGATATTTCAACATAGAAAAACTCCTTGCAGACGAATGGTGAATTTGTCAAAGACTTGAAAAATCTACTTTTTTAAACAATCCTTTTTCCCCCTCTCAACAAAAGTTTCATATCTAGCTCATAAATTCTTCTATGGAGAATTCTGTCAGAAATATAAATAAAAAAATAAAAAAAAAGTCGATAATCACAATTTAAAATGTCATATCACATCAGAATCCAACTAGATTTCTTTTTTTTTTTTTTTAAACATTATGATGTGATTAAAATTGTATCATCTCTTTTTAACATATTAAAGACTTCTATTTTGTTTGATGTTTAAGTTTAATTTCAACTAAATTGTATCTTTTCATCTTAATTTTTATCTTTTTCTGAAAAGTCAACAAAATTATAACTAATTTTTAAAAAATCAATCAACTCCAATTTAAAAATTTCATCTCCAACCAACGAACCTAATACAAGCTATCTACCAAAAATTTTCATTTAGTTAAAGGAGCAGATTATGAGAAACAAATCTAGTAAGTTGATTTTTTTTAAAGATATGATTTGATGTGATTAAATATTTTAAACTGTCTTATCAATTCAGATTTTTTTTTTTTTTTTGCCTTTTCATATCTACCACAGGTTTTTCTGCACAGAAGAATTTGATGAAATATCTAGTAAGTTAATCATGTCTTGTTCTGTCCACATATATATATATATGTGTGTGTGTGTGTGTGTGTATATTATTTATATATGCTAGTATTTCAAGATAGAAACTCCAAGTTCAAACAGATGATGATGTTGTATCATGTTTTGAGGGACCATAGAAGGAGGCCAAAGAATTATGAACACACCAATATTCCAAAAAAGGAGGTAAAAAAAAAAATCGTACTCCCCAGAAATAATTATAATTAGTAGCTTTAGCAAATAACTTGTATCCATGTTGGAACACTTTCTCAAAGAGCTAGAGACCATAAAGCCACTATTTTGCTTTTGTACAAAGTGGCTACAATTATGGGCGTGTGGAAGTGAGCCAAACCAATTACAAAAGAGATCAGATTCCATTTATGCAACCATTTTGTCGTTTTCTTTTTTGGCATGACAAAAAAATCATAAGGGAACAACCAAACGTATATCTTGCGATGTTGATGATGTTGCTTCGGATTGTATTGGTTCGTACTCATACGATATTTTAAATAGACATGTTTATATTTTTTTTTATCTTTTATTTAAATTTACTTTTTAACTCTTTATATTTATCTAATTAGAAAAAAAAAAAAAAAAAAAAAAAAAAACTCTTATAACAAAACAATTAATTATTCATAAATGTATTTTTTAAGGGTCTGTTTGGTGTATGAGTTTGAGTTAAGATTTTTAAGTTTCAATAGTAAATGACAGTTTGGTGTGTAAGTTTGAGTTAAGATTTATAAATTTAAATAGTAAATTTTGTTGACTTTTCAGAAAAGACAAAAAACTTTTGGGAAAAAGACAAAAAATTTTGAGGAAAAAGACAAAAAAAAATTTGAACTAAACTCATGGCCAAACAGACCCTAATTTTTGTTAACTTTTTCAGAAAAGACAAAAAACTTTTCAAAAAAAGATAAAAATTAAGTTTAAATCTATGAGTTTGAGTTTGGTATCCAAACTCACCCTAAGGGTCGATAATCCATGGCCGGGGACAAAAGGATTTACATCCTAAAAAGCAGATTATTCCTTGTTACCCACTTTTAAAAGTAACCCGATCATGTTAATATTTAAAGTCAATACAATAATTACACCACAAACAAATAGTTAAGAAATGGATGGGAGCAATATGGGTCGAGAATCTTCTCATCTCCTTTAATTTTTTTTTTAATAGGATAGGGTTACTTTAACTATTTCTTAACTATTTGTTTGTGGTGTAATTATTGTATGACTTTTAATATTAACATGATTAATTTTCATAACTATTGACAGAGCCTTGATTAAAAAAAATGAAAATGAAAAGCAATGCTATACCTGTATATGAATTTTATTTTTTTATTTTTTTATATTTTTGTTTTAAGTTCTACAAATATAAATGAACTAAAACCCTAATTTTTTCAAGATATAGGGTATGGAAAATATTGCTTCACTAATGCCTTAGCATCTTTAGAGTTTAATCTAGTATATCTCATTATGTTTATATGTTTGTTGGTTGTAATTATGTTTCAATCCCGCTAATATCATTTTAATTTTGTATTATAAACAAGTATTTCAAACCACATTAACCCGTAATTTCCCTAAACCATGGTATTTAATTTACATGGGGCTTCTTCTTTTTATTTTATTTTTTTTTTTTGGGTGGGTTTCATAGCTTTTTGTATAGTCTTTAAGTGGAAGTGACACGACATGACAGTCATTAAAACATAGACAAGAACAAAACACCCAAATAGGACAAAGTATTTACATTTTAAATTGATCATCTTTATTCCTTTTTAAATGCTAGTTCTTTTCAAATGGAGGTCGTTATTAGTAGAAAAAGATTATGCAACTGTAGATTAATACCTAATTTTTGAAGTTTAGGAGCTCCTCATTTGATAGTTTATAGTTAAAACAAAGATTAGGGCTCTTCTTCTCCATTCAAACGTGTTAGAATCTCTAATAAAATGGATTAAAAAAACAAGAGAAAATTATGAATAAATGTTCATCCGTAGAGGCAAACAACTTTTTAATATGTGGCCAAGAAAGTCAGAGATGCTACTTAATATCACGATGTCCTTTTTTACTTTACAGTCGTGTAAAAGATCTTCGAAATAATTGGTGACAACTGTTTAGTCACCAAAGTTTTCAATTTTGATATAATTATTTATTTCCAACTAAAATTAGGTCACAAAAGTTTTCACCAATTTGGAATTATCTTAAATCAATGTTAGAAAGTCAAATATTAAAATAGAGTCCATTTACGGCACGTCTTTTTTTTTTTTTTTTGTATTTTTTTTGTCCTTCCTCCACATATCGTACACGTCAAAAGAAGCCACGATAAGGGCTTTGTAAATTCCAAACCGTTAGATTAAACGCATTTTATGATATGGCCAATATATAAGGATATTATAGACGTAATATAATCAATAAAAAATAAAACGTTACAAAAAGAAATCCTTGTTAAAACCCATGATTAAAAAACCTAATAACTCAATAATATATTTTTCTTTTTTAAGATATGAGGTTTATAACTCTGTTAAAAACAAAAACAAAAACACTTTAGGTTTTGAAATTGAGAACTGCAACCTCCAACAACGATATTATTACATAACAAATTATTAAAAAATATATATATATATATTTTTCCTCCCCAAATAATACTTCCGAATATTTTATTTTTAAATTGGTATGAAAACTAGTTTTCTAAAAAAATTAAAAAAAATAAATAAATAAAAGGAGGAGACAGAATTGTGAGACAAAACAGTCGCATCAAACTGGGTACAAACAAAAACAGGAATAGTGGGGACAGACAAAGAATTTCACTCTCTGCAGGAGCTCATATTATATATTGTATCAATATATTTCTGTATTACCAAACATGAGGTACAACTCATCGTCATCAAGTCCACCACATTCATATACAGTGAAAGGTTTCCATCTCTCTTTTTCAACGAAAATAAGTTTAATTAATAACTACAAATAAAAAAAATATTAATTTGCATGATTATTGGAATTACTTGACTAATTACAGCGTTCATTTACCTTAATCGTGTACTAATTGACATAGTGATAATTTCGCATTCACCTCAGATATTTAATCCTAAATCTCAAAATATTCTTTCGAATATTAATACCTACCCAGTCTTTATCCATACAATCACGAAAAGTGAATTGTGCTTGTGATATTTAAGTGCTCACAATACCTGTTCAACAATTATAGTTAACTACATTTAATAATGTCACTTTATGAATGATCACAGTGTTACCTTTTTCTTGAAATGTTTATAAAATAAACGTCCCTTTTATTTCAGTATATAGGTAAAAAAGTCAATAGTTTTTATACATATATAGCCGCCAAAAGCCACCTGTAACATTCATATTGGATGAATGGACTGAGCTCGATACTCACGTGAGATCGTTTAAAATATACAATGAACACGTAAATTTCTTTAGGATAACCATTATCCAAATTTCACTCACGATTTTCCTTTCACTATCAACGTGATTCAAATATATATATATATATATATATACACACACACACACACACAGACACATCTGAATACCCAATCAGGTTTGGACACCTTGTCTAATTACACGTGGTTGAAAGATAAGAGAAAAATTGAAATTACACAAAAGTGACAAATCTATTTTCTTCTTTTTTCCCTCTAATTTATTTTCCTTGAGAAGAAAGAAAATACTATCACACTAGAAAAAAGAAAAAAAAAAAAAAAAAAAGAAGATGTTATGTCTATAACCACATATTTTAATGTAACTCTAATAAAATTAAACGTTAAAAGTATGCATTATTAATAGTGATATCCAACTATTGATAGTTTATTAAAATCAAATGCAATCTTTTTTTTTTTTTTTTTTTTGGGTTACAATAGTCACATGGAATTTTAATCTTGAAGATACTGACTTGTAGACCATTATGACAGTGAATGAGATTTACAAATTTCCAGGAGAGTTGACTTATTGCATAATTAGAAGAGAGTCAAACTATTAGTTTAATTATGATAGTTCGATTACCGTGCATAATGCATCCTTCCTTATGACTAATCGAGATTGCTGTGTCGAAATTACTATCTTATTAGTTGTCTATTTAATAATATCATGTCATATAATATGAATTTAAGAATTTAGTCACATAAAAATACTAAATATTTAAAATGTTTAAACAAATTGATGAGTTGTAAAAACTCTAGTAAAGAGATAGTTTTTGAGACAGAAAAATAAAACACCAAATTTGGACTCCCTTAATGGGTGGCCTTTTTTTTAATTCTTTTTTAATTGGAAACTTATCAAAACCTTATTACAACAAAAAAGAAACGACCCAAACACAAAATAAAGGGGGTTAAAATAGAGGTAGTTAGCCATTCCAAAATCCAAGCAAAAAGAAAATAGAAAGATTATCTAGTCCAAATAACAGTTGGACTGAATAAATGTGACAATCCTAAATAAGAAAAAGAAACAGTTAGACAGTTTTTTTTTTTTTTTTCTCTCTCTCGACTAAATCAGTTATTTTTTAAATATATATAATTCAGATTTTCGTTATGAATTAGACAGCTGTTTGCAAAAAAAAAAAAAAAAAAAAAAAAAAAAAAAAAGCCTTCAATCTTGCACTTATTTTTCTTAGAGCCTGTTTGGTGCACAAGTTCAGTTTGAGTTGAGTTGAAATTTTAAGTTTGAATAGTAATTTTTGTTGACTTTTTCAGAAAAGACAAAAAACTTTTGGGGAAAAGACAAAAAACATGATGAAAAAAATACAGTTTAGTTTAAACCAAACGGGCCCTTAGATTATCGACCAATGCGGACTTTATCCGCAATTCTAGTCAATTTGCTATCTGAGACAATAATAGACTCAGATGCAAAACCAACAATAATAAAACTTTCCATAATTAGTATTTAGTTATTCACATAAATGCAAAAACCTACAATAGTATATTTCAGGGGAGGGAAAAACCCACAATAGTAGAAAAATTATCCAAAAAATAGTAGAAAAAAGGCTAACGTAAATTACTTTTTCATGATTAACATTGAACTTCAATTATTATTGGACAGATCATAAATATGTATTTTTGGAAATAGAACAGCTCACTGATGAAATAAACAAATAACCTGAAAGAGTTTGTTTTTTGTTTTTTGTTTTTCTGATGGGAATAACTTGATCAAAGAGTTAAATTAAGCACTTTCAAATAAGTAGTTTTATATACACACACATTGTTCTAGCTGTTAAATTACAAGTAGTTGTTATAATTAAGAAAATATTTAGTGACCTTAAAAAAAAAAAAAGGAACGTGTTATCAAATAAATATAGAAGAAAAATAAAATAAAACAAAGATTACAAGTGTGATCGATTTTTATTTTTTATTTTTAAATAAATGTTATCAAACTTACAACTCAACCCATCTTTCTGACGAGTCATGCCAATATCAACATTACAATCAATAACCTAATTTAGTAGCCCATCTCTAATTAATAATAAGATCTTTCTCACGAGTCATGCCAATTTCAATATTACAATTAATAACCTAATTTAGTAGTCCATCTCTGATTAATAATAAGTTTAAGTACCACGTGAGTGGTCCACGAGTCTAACGACAAAGTGTTGTGAGATAAAATGGACAATTGACATGATTAGTCCATCGTAATTACATAATTAGGTCATTATACTTTTAATTTTGATAATCAAGTCTATGAGATCAATTTCTTTGTAATATTGGTAAATTTGACAAAGTCCATACAATTTTTGGAAAAATCATCACCTTCATAAAACCGGACTTAATTTAATATTAAATTTCCTAATAGAGCCTTTGAATTGAAGAAAAATCTAAGGTTAATTTACTTTTCTTTTTTTTTTTTTAATTGAAAAAAAGAACTTGGGGGTTGGAGACGCCATAATTGCGTGTTGCAGGCATGAGAGGGAGGGGAGACCAAGCGAGGGTTTGGCAGTTTAAGAGGTAGAGTGATGATTAGGATTAAGGTTAATTTACTAATTTATTTTCCCTTCAAAATCATTTACGATATGATCATGTGTAGAAAAAAGTGAAATTTTTGATATCCGTCCTTTTTTTTAAAATTTTATTTTTAAAATTAAAGATAAGTATTTGAATTATACACCTTATAATACAGTATGTGTAAAATTATTACAAAGTTATGACCATAATCACTCACTAATTTTCCTATGATTGCAAAGAAACCAATAATTTAATAACTTCATTGTGTGATTAATAATATAAAGACGAGACTCTTAGATTGTGTTTAGTGTACGAGTTTGGAATAAAATTTTTATATTGAAGTTGTTGACTTTTCAAATTAATTATAATTTTTGTTGATTTAAAAAAAAAATGACAAAAACTGAGATAAAAACTTTAACTTCAAACCTAAAAGCCAAACCCATTCTGTGAAAGAAAACACGGTGCTAAAACATTTGAAGAGTAAGTTAAGGGTTATTTGGACAGAAAGTTTAAACTTAAGTTTTTAGGTTCATTTTTGTCTTTTTTTGAAAAAGTCAATAAAAATTATAATTAATTTTTTAAAAGTCAACTAATTTTAACATAAAAATTACCTCTCAAATCCGTGGTGTAAATGCTAAATGATTCAAGGACTAATAGTGTTATTTACCTAATTAAAATTCAGTTAGGAGGATAAATACATTTCCTTTTATTTATTTATTTATTTATTTTATAATAATAACTTTTATAACCAAAGCCCCGCGCTTTTTCTTTCTCTCTCTTAATTGTCTGTCTGTCTCTTTCTTTCTCATCCCCCAGATATATATATATATATATATATATATAGAGAGAGAGAGAGAGAGAGAGGCTTGGCTTCGCTTCGCTAGCGAAATCTCGGACCCAATAAAAAAAGAAAAAAAAAAGAAGCTAAACTTAGAAAGGAGAAAAGGCCATGCCAACATCAACAAACAACCATGAGGATTACGAGACCCTTCCTCTCTCTCTTCTCTCTCTCTAAATATAACAAGATAGGAGGAGCGAGAGAGCCGGTTCTGGCATTGTAACCCGGATCCGACTTTGTCGGACCCACCTTCCTCCATTGTTATATCCAATGTAAGCTAGCTTTTTTCTTCTTCTTCTTCTACTTCTTCTTCTTCTTCTTCTTCTTTCCCTCTCTCTCCTCTCTTTGATTGCCTTCAACGGAGGTCATCTGTCTTGTCGTCGTTGCAGTTGCAGAGGGAGATATTTTTCGAACCGTTTCCGATTCCGAGATCTGTTTTACAATCGGTAACACCTTCTTCTTCTCTGTTAATTTTCTTTTCGCTGCGTGCACGTCTTTAGCTTCTGCAATGGAATTTTCCTCTGTCTCTTCCTCGAGTTTTTGAATTTCATTTCATTTTCTAGCTTTATCTTCTATGTTTCTGCCCAATGCGGATTCGGATTAGGAAGAAGAACTCGAAATATATAATATTTATATATGTGTATTTATGTATAAATGTATGTATTTTGTTTTCCTCGTCTTCGCTCGTTGTGTTTTATTTTGGTTTCTCTTTCTCTGTCCACTTTTGATCTTCTCTCTCTATATAACACATACAATGTTCTCGTTTTTTGTCTTCTTGTACCTCCTTGGATATGGACCATTGAGCGATTTTTCTTCAACTTTTTTCCCAATTTTTAATTATTTTTCCTTTTCAATAATAAATACAGCGTCTAGATTCCTTGAAACTTCACAAAGTTGAAAATCCTCTGTTTTTCTCTCTCAATTTGGAAATTTGTAAGAGCCTCTTGAAACTTTAGATGTTTTTCCTCTTTTAATTTTTGTAGGTTTCTCGGTTTACATTAAAAATTGAGTGGTTGTTTCTTCCATAATTTTTTCTTTATAATTTTTTCATGGTAGTAGCATTATTTGCAAGTTTAACTTCTATGTCTTTATTAATTTTCTCTATATGAACATAAGAATTCAATAATACGTAGCTATTCTCTTCTTGAAATCAAAATCACAAAGTCCTGATTTTGTTAACAAACTTTAGCACATCAACCATTGAAACAGCCATTAAAAAAAAAAATTGACCTGAAAAAAAAAAAAATTGACCTGTGTTTTTTTAATCGTTGGATGTTTTCGTCAACAAAATCTGGTCCTTTTATCAATATGTTGATTTTATCCAGTGTCATCAGGAGTTGCATGATTGAGGAGTAATGGGCGGATGTGTATCAACGCCGTCGAAAAATATTAGATCGAGAAGAAAGCGCCGTCACCATTTTAACAAACGCCGCGGGAAGATCTCCCTCTCACTAGCTGACGGTACCAAGAAAAGAAACAGCGATACAGGATCACGGTTGACGGATTATGCTGTGAGTGAGTTTGTTCGTATGGACTTTGAGAAGGGTGAGACTACTACTTGCAGAAGATCCGAGGTTACAAATACAACATTCCATCTCTCTCAGTTGCAATGGCACCGCAGTCAATGCGACTCTAATGGTGTGCCCTTTCTTCTTCTTCTTCTTCTTCTGTCCATTATTCAATAGTCTTTCATATTCACTTTCACAAAGAACAAACAATTTTCAGAATCTCATTTCGACGTTCCCGTTAATTAATCGCATTATCTTGTACTTGTCTGCTCTCAACGTTTGCGAATCGGAAATCTGTAGGAAAATACTGATGTTTTTTAGCATTATATTATTTCCTTGTATATTTGGCCTTGGTGTCCTAAGAGAGTGTTGGAAAGACCAGCTCTACTTTTTTTTTTTTTTTTTTTTTAAGTCTATATCCTTGTGATGATCATATGGTCCGATAAACTTTGTTATTCAACTGGAAAATTTGTTTTGTACCAGTTTCTTATTTGCCAACTTTGTAAAAAATTTATTGACCCTTATAAATATATTTTTTTTCTCAGTCATTTGCCAAGAGGAAGCTTGGTTTGACTCGGTCAGCATATTGGAGTCCGACTTGGATGATGACTTCAGCAGCGTACATGGAGGGTAACAAGCGACAGCCAAGCTCATCCACAAAAATTTGTTCACTTTCCTCTTCACAGAATTAGGATATCTATATGCTGTTAACACAAGAAAGTGGTTCTCTGTTGAACAAAAATTTTGCATCAGACAAAACATTTATGTTGGTAATCTTGAGTAATTTTACCCCTATACTAGGTTTCTTGGCTTGCCTTTTGTTTTGATTTTGTTTCCTTTCCATTTTGTAGATGGATTCCCAATAGTAGGTAATGCAATTGGGAACATCTCATCTGGTCAAGTGGTTCAATATGAAAGATCGACATGCTTTGTCGATAACACGTGCACGTATGAAGAGTATCAGAGCTTTGTGAAAATCGATGGAGGTAAACCAGATATATATATATATATATATATGTATGTGTGTGTGTGTGTGTGTGTGTGTGTGTGTATATTTTTTTTTGCCAAAGATGAAAGCATGGAATGAAATGAATTTTCCCTAATTAGTACCCCGGGGTTTTAATTTTATTGCTTAGGGAAGACTGATGAAGTATGCAACAAGAGGAAGAAGATTTTAGACCATTCTCTTGGAAGCTTCAAAGGTTTCAAGGAGGAAAGACATGATTCGGACGAGAAAACTAACAGGAAATCAGGCTTAACTAAATTATTACCCGCCGTAAGCTTCAATGAGAAGCTTCTTCATCCGTCAAGTATGGGTCCACAGCCACAGAAAAAACCGTCAGCTGTTTTCAGGCTTTCTTTCAAAAGGAGGTCCTGTGAAAGAGAAGAAACCATTGAACATTGTAAGTTGTGTTAATTTTAACTCTTTAGTTAGTATATTCATGTAAGGTTGTGCTTTCTTTTCTTAGTTTGTTTCTTTTATCGCTTAACTAAATTACTATCAAGTGTTTTTGTTAAATGATTTTTTCCGGAGATTTGTTCAACATATCAATCATGTATATGCAGGTCAATCAAAAAGGTATCTGTACCACCCGAGAGCAGGACATATCATTCCATGCTGTACAGGAGAGAAGCTAACCCCAGGATGTTGGGCTGAGATTCCACCCTCAAACTTCAAACTCCGCGGCGAGAACTATTTCAAGTATGTCGTCGTTTTTTCTTCTAAACATGATTGAAGAGATGTAGATAATTGCATAATGTCACTCTGACTTTATTGTTCTTTTCCCTCTCTTTCCTATACAAGAATGTAATGCCGTTTCATCTACCACGCAGGGATAAACGAAGTCACCTGCTCCAAATTACTGCCCATATACTCCAATTGGCGTCGATTTATTTGTCTGTTCGAAAAAGATTGATCATATTGCTCAACACCTTGAGCTTCCAAATATAAAAGCTGATGGAGTAGTACCTCCCCTCCTCATTGTGAATATCCAGGTGCTTTCTCTTGGAATTATTTGCATCAATTTTATTCTTCAAGTTTGTCTTCATTACTTCACGCACTTATTGTACTAAAAGATCTGTTCCTCAACAGTTTCTAATGTTGTATCTTTGCAATCTTTGCTCTGATCATTACTTGCAGTTGCCCACTTATCCCGCTGCGATGTTCCTTGGTGATAGCGATGGAGAGGGTATGAGTCTGGTATTGTATTTCAAAGTATCTGAAACTTTCGATAAAGACATCTCTCCCCAATGTCAGGATAACATCAAGGTAACTTTTTTTCTTCTTATATTTACTTTCTCCTCTCACCGTTCGCCTTTTCCTATAGGCACTGAGAAGGACTAGTGAATTACCATCCATGTGATTAGGATTTACTAAGGACATAAGTTTTATTGATGCTACAGAAATTGATTGAAGATGAGATGGAAAAGGTCAAAGGATTCGCAAAAGAGTCCACCGTCCCGTTTAGAGAAAGGCTAAAGATCATGGCTGGTTTGGTTAATCCTGAGGATCTTCAGTTGAGTTCCACTGAGAAGAAGCTTATAAACGCTTATAACGAAAAACCAGTCCTTTCACGCCCTCAGCACAACTTTTATAAGGTAACGTACAGCGAATTAGTCCTTGGTAGAACTTTCAATTTGTACGACACACTTGTTCACCACTTGATTAGTTACTGTTTGTACATAAGCACACATTTACTTTTTAATTGGTGCTTAAGGTTGATATTTCTTAACGAATTCTTGAAGACTATTGTATTGCTAGAGCTCTAATTGTCACATTATTATGCTTTTAAGCATATATGTTAAGAAAATTTCTTGATTCAATATTCTCAAATGCAGTTCTGACTGGCTTTTTTCTCTCTTATTATAAACGCAGGGTCCTAATTACTTTGAGATCGATCTAGACATTCACCGTTTCAGCTACATAGCGAGGAAGGGACTCGAATCGTTCAGAGAACGCTTGAAGAACGGAATACTCGATCTAGGCCTAACAATTCAGGTAATCTAGAACACATGTTACAGGCCTTTTTTTTTTTTTTTTTTTTTTTTTTAAAGCATAAATTTAGTTCAGACTAACACTCTTAATGATGTCAAACAGGCGCAAAAACCCGAAGAACTGCCGGAGAAAATGTTGTGCTGTGTGAGGTTGAGCAAGATTGATTTTGTTGATCAAGATCATAGCAGAATACCGACACTGGTGACACTAGATGATGATTGATGAAGATGGTGTAATTGGCAAGAATCAGGACGTCCGTTTCTGTATACATTTTTAGCCTTTTGTAAATCAAAAAGAAAAATAAATAAATTTGTTATTCAAAAAGGACATATAAATTGTGGCTGTGATTGCACCTTTCTACAGCTTCAATCTGTTTTAACTTTTCAGTTAGTAAGAATCAAGACATGTCGTTTTTACCTTGCAGCAAATAAGAAACGAGATGTCGTCGGCTACCCCCAAACACAGAGAATCAAATGATGTTTCATGACGGACGACATGTCGTTTACATTGAAAGACGGTGACTTAAGCTGTCAAGCTTTTGTAACGGGTAAACGACATGTCATTTCTATAATTGAAAACGACAAACTTTTAGGCTTTGTTTGGTATTCAAGTTTAACTTCATTTAAACTGTATTTTTCATCTTAATTTTTGTCATTTTCTGAAAAGTTAACAAAATTTATAATTAGTGTTGAAAAATCAACTAAATCCAACTTAAAAATTTCATCTCCAATCGGCGAATCAAACACAAGCTTAGTTAACCGACGCGATGTCAGCTTTTAAATAAAAAGGTTCAAGGACGGAAGACAAGTGTTTCTTGTTAAACTAAGGACATCGAATCTTTTTAAACTACTAGTTTGTGTACGTGCGTGCACGTGTTATATATATTATAACAATTAATAGTGTAGATTTTATAACTATTATATGTTGTGAATAACTCTCAAATGTCTTTAATTTAGTATAAATTTACTGATCTAAAGTTAGAAAGAGTAATTTTAATAAAATGTTTTTGTATTTCTTAAAAAATCTTCTAATCTAATAGTTTAGGGAAAAAAAAAAAAGAAGACCACTTATGTTATATTAGGACAATATTTGTTTCGGTAGCAAAGTAAAATAAATAAAATGATAACTTGATTAATAATGATAGTACATTATATCAAGATTTACATAATGATAATACAGTACAATGTAATGTTCATATAAGTAGAAATTTATATATTCAAATTTAAGTTGTTTTCTTAATCTAATGGTTCATTCTATTATCAAAACTCATGTTCATCTTCTTCATTTTTCTTGGGATATTCAAAGTTAAGTTTGTTTTCTCATGGTCATCAAAACTCATGCATATTTAGTTATATGAATCTAATGGTTCATTTTTCTTCAAAACTCATGGTCATCTTATAATATCGTCTGGAAGAGCAAATGAAGAACCTCAGAAAGAGAAATTATACTTTTAAGTTAAAAAAAGGGATCGGTGTATTTTTTTTTTTATTAAAGAAATATTAAGTACACTGTTTGGAAGAAAGTTATAAAATAGAGGAAGAAGAGCAGTAAATTGGATCGGTGTATTCATTACAATATTTTGAATAAGGGTTTATAATTTAAACGTTCTCTTAAAAAAAAATATGGAAGAAGAGCAGTAAATTAAGTTTAGAGTAAATTGGATACAAAAGTTTAAAAAAAAAAAAAAAAAAACCTTAGTAGTAAAATACAATCATCATAAGAAAGTAGAAGGCAATCAATACTTTGACAGGAAAAAATTCAAAAAAGACGATGAATTACTATCCAAAGTCACCCTTTAACATTATGAGCAAAAAAAAAAAAAAAAAAATTCACTTTTTAACAGGTAAAGACTGTATCAATATTGTGGAAACGTCAATTCAAAAAAGACAAAAAGATAATCCTAGACATTTGTTTTGGACGATCTTAATGGAACATTTCAAACGTAAAAATTTGCTCTTTTATTTTTAGTAGGGTATATAGAGAGATGTTAGTGCATACCAATTATTTGTGAGAAGGATTGTATGTAAAAGTCTAGTTTCTTATAAATGTTAGATATTCAGAAGCCTAAATTTGATTCTCCCACAATTGTTTTGAATGTTGGAGAACCGAAGAGCACACAAATACACTTATAATTGTTGTTAATATTTTTTAAAGTTTTCTTGAACAGTTACAACCGAAAATTAAATAGATTACGAATGATTATAACCTTTCAACAATGATGATGATAATAATAATAATTCATGATTATTATCACAGAGCATTTAAGTAAAATGTTACAACCATTTACATATATATATATATATATATTTAGAAATATGAAATTCACCGTTTGAAAGAATAATCACCCAAGCGATGTTTAGAGGAGCCTTTTATAAGGCCCATTATAAGACGGCAATAAAAGAATACCAATCCTCATAAGAATGGAGTAAAACAACCGACAACATCTAGATGTCGTTTTGGACGACCTATTAACCCACACCAACTTTTGAAGGAGTACAAAGAGGTTTTACAAGTGCCGTTTAACGTCCATTAAATAAAGAGTGAAAAAAACGACAATATTTAGATGTCAATTTAGACGACCCATTATTTTGGACGACGCACCAACTCACACCAACTATTTTAGTATTGTCAGGAAGGACATGTTAATTAAAACGACAACAATTTTGGACGAACAACGACATGTCTTTTTTGCTCTTTAACTACCCAAACATCTAACGGTTATAATACGGTCGTTAAAATGGTGGAAACTTGGGGGGCAAAACAGGAAAAAGGCTGTTAGGGTTCATAGATTGTTGTGATATATAAAAGGAGGAAAGAGAGGAAATCGGAGGCAAAGAAAAGCGTCCAAGGCCGAGCGCTTCCCTCTTGAGGAAGGGGTGGCGTGGTATTTCCACGAGAGAGGTTTCAAATATTCGTGGCGCACGTTAGTGCGATGGGCGCACATTAGCAACATCTTCTTGTTGGGGGCTACTTGGCCGCTCTGCTGCCCTAGTCTTTGCAGCCTGAGCGAGGAGTTTTGCCCTACATCTTCTTCTTCTACCTTTTCTCCCCATTTTTTTTTTTTTTTTTTTTGGCCCTTTATAAAAGTTTCGATTTTTCCTTTCTCTTCTCTATAATAACTTATCTTTCTCCTTTTTTTTATTTTTATTTTTTTGTAACCCAAATGATCATATGCGATCTGTTCTTGATTGATGAAACATCGACTTGTTCTTTTGGTTTTTCTTGTCTTTTCTATCTCCCAAATCATATTGTTGAACTTTTTATTTATTAATTTATTTATTTATGTTAAAGACAGATTAGTTAAAGTTTTGGCCTTAACCTACAAATATGACTTACAGATTAATTTCTCTTCATTTTCTTTTTGAAAATTTTATTTGTTAAAAATGAGATTTCGTGAAGCCATAAAAACTCTTAAAATTTTATTTCTATTAAAGATAATCTCATAAAATTTTATTTCTTAAACATAAAGCCATAATTACTCTTTAAAATTTTATTTGTTAAAAAATGAGATCATATGAAAATTTTATTTGATTTTATTTGGTTCTTTTTTCGTTGTTCTGATAACTTAAAAAATCTTTTGTATCGAATTTTTGTCCATTGTCATCATTAAATTTTTAATCATTCATGTGAAGCCACATAATTACGTGAGTGAGTTCTTAATTCTTAAATTGAGTGGCTAAGAATTAGAATTGCCAACAAAATTAGGAACTAATTAAGAAAATGTTTAAAATCAAACCGCAACAAACACTGAAAAAACTTGATGATGAGCAGAACTCTCCTTTCAATTTGATTAAACCAATGTGTGTACAATCTGTATCAACTTTTTTGCTTTCTTCTGTGTGTAAAACAATGGAGGTGACAATTGTGTTGGGCTAAAAATAAAAACCGAAGCCTTGAAAGGATTTTGCTTGCAAGCAGAGGATGATGTTAACAAATGGGCACAGCCGCCATCTGAGCTCACACGATTTGGGGAGGTCAAATATAAATTTGTCTATGAATTAAATTCCCTCTTTCGACCCACAAAACAAGTATTTACACTTCCTCGAGTTGGTTGCCACGATACCAAATCGTTTGATATTAATTCCTCTTGCATCATTTCTCTGCCCAAAAAAAAAAAAAAAAAACCATCTTTCTGAAATCTGAAAACAAAAACAGAATTTTGCCCAGACTAGCAAAAATCAGTTTCTCTTATTTTACCTCTTTCAAATCTTGATTTCCGATTCGCCTGACGTATCTGATTCTCGTTCTTATGCAGGAGTTCATCCATTCTATGCGGTCGTAACAACAGAGGTCCTGAGAACTCGATATGGTTTTCTTCATCCTCGTAATCCTATAAACACAATTCATCATGTGGGCAAATTTGTATTTGAAAAAAATAATGCTTAAAAGAAAGAAAATGAAGAATGTGTTTATTTTGTAAACTACCATGCTTTTTGCCAAAGCAGCCATTTTTGATATATCTTGAGAATGATATAGATCAGCGGAGTCAAAAGACTCCGGCGGATTGCTTAGGTTCCTCAGCTGCTTACGCATCTCACGCTTGGAATCAGCTCTGTGCAAAAAATGGTCTTGATTCCCCAATTTTGGTAAGCCGTAGGTGGACTTTGCAAATGACGGATCTAAGGCACTGAACTGGCTTTTGGAGCCGTCTGATATCACGGATGTGATGTCGTCTTTTCGCCTTACAGCTGCCCATGCAAAGCCGCTTGATGCTGAGACCGGTATTGGCCCTGAAAATGTGCTGTCCCCTTGTTGTGTGCTCATCGCCTGGTAAGTCTCCGACACCGTATCGAATGATGGCTTGAATGAGTCTCTACGCGTATGACCTCCTTTTCCCATCAGCATCTGTGCATCATTGTTGCTGACATTGTTTCTACGACCAATAGTATTCTCTTGCGCTTCCTGATTTTAAAGACAAGATCAGTGAAATCTAGCTTGCTTGTACAACAGTCAGTGTGAGACTCAGATTGAGTGGGAGAGAGAAAGAGAACCTCTTTTAATGCTAATTTAGCGATTAAGGTTTGTTGTTGCAAGGTCTTACGAGCTCGCCTTGGTTTTCTTGATGCTCCAGTTTGTTTAGTGCCCGGTTTTCTCCTGTTCAAGTAGTATAATACAGTGATTGGTAATGCAACAAATATCAAAGTGGCTCATAACTAAATCCATTAAAGTTCTAAAATTCTAATTTATTGATCAAACCAGTTGATTCGAGTTTTGAATTTTGTTAGAACAAACATATTTGAACCACAACCAAAACATATCACAAATGAGGGGGAAAAAAATTAGAAAATAGAAAATACCTTAGCTCGTCCTCGCGATTTTTAGCATCAATTTCCTTGTTTGGTGGATACTTTGGCAGAGTTGATGGATCACATGCTAAAGGCTGTGTTCTAAAGTACTGGAAATGAGATATGAAACGTATTTGGATCAACAAAGAGAGATAAAAATAGAGGTGAGAACAACGGGTGTCAAATGGCATATTAGCGTGTGCGATATCGGAGAACGTATCATAGAAGTTACCTGAGAAATAAGGGCAGAGGAGGCAGTGCCACGCTGATAAGGTTCTACAGAAAGAAAGGTTTCGATCAGGTCAATAGCTGTTGTTGGAATGTCTTTACACCTTTCCCTTAGAGAACTTTCATAAGGGTGTTGTGGTTTGAACATGGTTGCGTGAGGAAGCTTAGACTTTCTCCAGTATTCCTCGGCTGGAGAACCGCAAAGCTTGAAGATTTTATGCAATTGTTCAACCTGGAAATTGAAAGAATTCAACATCAACTTCAATTTCAACTTCCAACAATCAAAATATGACCACGAAGCACATATGAACGAAGGAGCACCTCAGTTCTTCCTTTAAGAATAGGCTTCTTTAGAAAAAGTTCTGCAAATACACAACCCACACTCCAGAGATCCACAGACACTCCGTAGCTTGTCGAACCCATTAAAAGTTCAGGAGGACGATACCATAACGTTACAACGCGGCTGGTTAGCGACTGCTTGTTCTTCGAGTTGACGATGTTTGCCAAACCAAAATCTCCCAACTTAAGAATTCCTTCGTTATTTACCAAAATATTGGATACTTTAATGTCTCTATGCATTATTCCTCTTAAATGGCAATGCTCAATAGCAGATAATAGCTGCCTCATATAACACTTAACCTGTCCAAAAGAGCAACAAACAAACTTAAAGTTACACTGGTTTATGAAGCAGAAAGTGATTGGGGGTAGAAAATAAAATAAAATAAAGTAACACAAATTAAACTAAACCTGAGCTTCACTGAATTTAATCTCAGGAGAAGATACTAGACCAGCAAGATCATGTTCCATGTAATCAAACACAAGGTATATACTGGTTGATGATCCGGATGTGATTAGCCCCTCCAATTTCATGATATTTGGATGGTCAAGCCTCCGGAGGATCAATATTTCTCTTGCCATAAACCTAACGCTTTCCGGCTGAAAATTATCAAAGCGGACCTTCTTCAGGGCTACCATCCTTCCGGTTTCTACTTCGCGCGCTCGGAACACGCTACTGTATGTGCCTTGCCCAATCTTACATTACCAGAAGAAAAAAAGGGGCGAAAAACCAGTCAGAAATCATTGCAACCGCAAGGAAATTGATCAATACTTAACTACAATGAGTTCACTTAACAGTCGAATCTAAAAACGCGACACGACAATTACGCTCTCACTTAACAGTCGAATCTAAGTCGAATCTAAAAACGTGACACGACAATTACGCTCTCACTTAACAGTCGAATCTAAAAACGTGACACGACAATTACGCTCTAAGTTTTAACATTCGGTTGCTTTCAAATTTAGTACCATAGTTTTGCATAAAGGATTAATTTTTCCCTTGAAGTAATAAGAATGCAGAACAAATTCAACAGACAGGCATAGTTATCATACACACACACATATATATATTTCCTATAATTTTCATCTACGATAGTTGCTAAATTAAAGAAGAACTTGTTTTTGTTCAATAAATGTTGTCTAATTTATCTACTATTTCGTTAATGCTCATTAATTAACATTTTAATATCGCAAATACTGTCCAACAGTAGCTGAGCTGAGACCCATTTTTCTCGCATCAATTATTAAATTATTATAGGAGCAAAATGAGTTTTTTACGTTAAAGTCACGAACTTGATTAATTAATTGATATAAAACTTTATTAGTCTTTGATTAAATCATAAATACGCATTAAAGTTATCAGGAAAAAAATGCTTATTCTTGATCCAGGAATCTTCCAGAAAACGATAGAAGATTCACATTGAAGTCCGTACCTTTTCCAATTTCTCAAAGGAATCGGCTCTAAGCGGGAACCAGCCGTGAATGGCTTCGCCGGCGGCGGCGCTGAGCCACGGCGGCCAGCCGGCGGAGACCTGCTCGGCGTCGACGTAGCGATGAGAAAAGCCTAACCTGAAGCTGAACGAGCCCCGTCCATGGGAAGCGGTGCTCTCCTTCCTCGATTTCCTCAGCTCCCATCCGCGATCCTCCGCTCTCTCTTCCTTCCGACTCTCGCCGTCCGACGGATTCCCCAGCCTCCTCCCCGACCCCGACCGGCCAAAACCTCCCCTCACCGCCGCCGCCTCCTCCTCCGGCTCCTCCACGTTCTTCGAGTTCACGCAACCCATCCGCCGATCGAAAAATCAAACGAAAAAAAAAAATATAAATTTCCAGTCGATAATGGATTGATTAGACGAAGGAAGAAAATCAGCAAAAAAAGAAAAGAGATTCGGAGAATCGAATTCTCTCTCTTTCTCTCTCCGCCTTCGCCTCCCTACATGACCGCGGCCAATGGGATCGCGTTTGGGAAGCTGGAAAATCGAGAGAAAAAAATTATTTTTCCTTTCCTTCTGGAAGAGAGAGAGAGAGACAGAGAGAGAGAGAGAGAGAGAAAGGAAAATTGGGTTTCGTCCAGGGAAGCGGCGAGATGTGCGGAGAAGACGAGAAGGAGAAAAAAAGGAAAGGAAAGGAAAGGAAAGGAAAACGGTCCGAAAGGAAAGGGAAGGAGAAGGGAGAAGGAGAAGAAGAGAACATAACGTGGGACCAAACTGCTCCATTGTTAGGAGGTGTGGGGTTTGGTTGCCTTTTTTATTTTTGGGGAATTGGTGTTTGGGTTTCGTTGATAGATTTCATTTAGAAGACGGCTTTTGCTTTTCTCTTCTCTTTTCCTTCCTTTTCTTTTCTTTTCTTTTCTTTTCTTGGTTTTGGAAAAGGTGGGAAAAGGTGAAATGTAACCGTTTGAGGGGTTTTGATGGAGCTTCTTCTTCTGTCATTGTTCTCCGTTTGTTTGCATGCTTTCACTGCTATTGCTCGAGAGGAGAGAGAAAGTTGAGAGTAAGAGAGTAGAGAGGAGAGAGAAGAGAGAGAGAGAGAAGAGAAGCATGGTGAATGGTGGTTGCAGACCAACTGCCCAACAGCTCCACTGCAACACCTCCTCGACATTTTTGTATTTAGGAGCACGACAGGTCGCTTCTTTGGATTTATACACTCTATTATTCTTAAAATTATAATGTCAAACACATATAAATTATATGTATATATAACGAATACAGTTGGAAATAACTGCTCTTTTTTGGGTCGGGGTTTAGTTGGGCAGTGTTTGGGTTGGAGTTGGACTTTCTTTATGCTTCCTTTTTCTTCTTCGATTTTTTTTTTTTTAATTTTAAATTCTGTTTCTTTATAAGGAAAACATATCTTTGGCCCATTCTCAGGATGAAATTAAGGCCATAATTGTCGTTTGCATAGGAATTTCTAAATTAGGATCATCTTATGTGAGTTGTCTACTGAACATGCTCAATAACGCTTTTCTTTTGCAAAGAAAATGTAGAAATATCCAAGTTTAAGTATAATAATATGAACTAGGATTAACACTTTAATTTATTGCTAATGAAGTTTTTTTTTTTTTTTTTTTTACCTGAGATGTGAAGTATTAATGGCTGTTTAGATCTTAACAGTAAATTTAAATTTTTATATGAGAAAACATTATTAAAACTTTTTAAATAATTATCCAAACAAACACTAAAAAGTTATGATATGAATAATCTGAACTATATCTTTTTTTTTTTTTTTTTTCCCTTCAAATCCAAACGGTGGATAAATACATTTCTGCTTTAAAAGGTTCATATGGGATTCTTTTCACCATCATCATCTTGGAAATGTGAGGCCCAAATTTCCATAATTTGTCTAGCCAAAATAATTAGGTTTAAAATGCTTATTGATGACCTCGTGATCTAACACAGTTGGGGGTTGGAATGCGAAATTATTCATTTATCTCTTTATTTTCTTTTTATTTATTTTAAAAGTTAAAGATTAGGAGATTCAAATTCTACTTATTTTAATAAAATTTAAATATAAAATTATTGTTAAATTATATCTGTAATCACTGTATATCTTTTTATTTGTCTTATTTGTGTCTATTTTTTTTAATAGATTTTTTGTGTCTCATTTTATATCATATCATATATTTAATTAATATGGATTTTTAATTAATATGATATGATAATTTACAAGACACAAAAACCAATATTGATTTTTAATTAATATGATATGATAATTTACAAGACACAAAAACCGAATCCAGTGGAATGGGAGTCACTTTTGCCGTTAAATCACCCTTACAGTTTGGTCTTCCACTTTTCTCTCTCTTTTTTGCAATTCTTTTTCTTTTTGGTCACTATAAATGGATGTGTTTTCAACTTTTTCCGTTTTTTAAACTATAGATTTGAACCTGCTGACTCGATCTGATTTGGCCTCAAAAACACAAGGGTGTGCTGGCAAATATCAAGAGCAGATTGGATCTATTTACCAAAACTTAAAAGAAAAAAAAAGAAAAAGAAAAAAAGATCCAAACAATTTTGCAGAATAATAATAATAATAATTAAAAAAAAAAAGAAATTAAAACATTTTAAAACATTGTGCAAATGTAAACCAGGATCTGGATAGAAGAAATATTAATAATCACAGCCCCAAAGGAGAGAGATTAAAAAAATAATAGTAAGACCAAGAAAAGCCTGGTAAAATTATATTTATATATAGATATTGGTTGCAACCGTTTCCCATTCAAGTGGGTAATAATAATAATAATAATAATATAAACATAATTTATGAATTTAAATGTACAAAAACTCACGTAGGGTATCATACCTGTGCAGCAAAAAGGAGAGAAACAAAACAAAACAACCAAAAAAAATAGTGGGAGTGAAAGAAACAAAATACAAACAAAACAGCAAAATATTACTACTTCCTTAGAAACCTGTCAAATGATCTCTTTATCTCCTACATTTCTTCATTTTGCACCATGTTAGTTGATCGAATCGACTGCTGACCTTATTGTTACAAGAAAGAGCAACTTACAGAGTGATTTGCTCTTTCTTCTTTAGCTGCAGAAGCAATGGCGTCTGATCCTTGTTTTTCCTTCCAAATTCAATCCGTTTGAAGTATGAGCGGATGCTTCTCAGCAAAAACCTTGATCCGTTTTAACTATGTGCATTATTGTTAGCGGTATTGTGGCTGCTATTTCTAGCAGCCGGGACGTCATGGTTATGTTTTCCCTCATAGGTAGTAATGACAGCTTTGGGGTCTGTCGAAGCTCTTTCAACATGTTTACGCACGTTGCATCCCGGGTGAGTGCATTTGTAGTAACTCCTGTATTCACACATTATAGTATTGTAAGCGGCCTGAAAAATTCATACCTCACGTTTACAGAAATATGCTGTACAAAAAAGTTAAAAAAAAAAAAAAAATCACGGAAATCATGCCAAGTTACAACAAGCTAAAGCGGTTACTCCATTAACAACTTTTGGGAGCCACCATAAGAAGTGAGGTCATTGTCGATGGTGACATCAAACCACATGGATAAAACAAGGTAGCAAACTAACATTGGTCTAAATGTTGTGCTCAGCGAAGAAAGTGAGAAATAACTAAGTCACGTTACACATGTGCGTCCATTTGCATAACAAAACTTCAACTTGCAAGTATGGGAAATCTCAGATTCTCAAGACATTGTCAAAGTTTCGCCAGAAAAAAAAAAAAAAAAGGAACAAGAACTTAACTCCAAGATAACGTTAAAGACACCCTTCATTGTTACGAGAGCTATAGTGCTAAATAATGATGCTTATTAACGGCCCAAAGACGTAGTTGGTGCTAAATTAAGAAACAAAATCTATGTAACCTGTTGGGGCTAGCTCAACGGATGGGAAGGTAGGAGTTTAAGTAGGACCTCACAGGTTTGAAACTTGAGTGTTTTCATTTCTCTTTAATTATTGAGAGCCAAAAAAACAATCAAAACAAAATCTATACCTGCTTTTGACAAATTTATTTAATTAGGTTTTGTTCCTTTCAGAACCATTCAATTGATTGTGCTAACTCTAGAGAGTGTGTTACTACCAGGAAAAAGAAACTGTTGAACTGGAAGTATATACTGGTAGAAACAAATTAACTGTACAGTCCCATTGAAGTTACTGGTCCATCTATTTCTTTCCTACACTGACCTCACTTTTTTCATCTCTTTTTATTTCTCTGTATTTAGTCAATTGAAACTTAACAGCTTACTCTTCTTAACACCTTCAAACTTCACTCCACGTACAACTTTAAACTTCACCCCAGGTACAACTTCATTCGTTCTTTTAATTGGTTACAGGATCTAATCCTATCAATTAAAACGATGTTAAAAGAAAACTAACGACTGAAGAGAAAATTTCATAGCCAGTCAACTGGGGTCAAAGAAGATTGTTTTAACTTATGAAACATCAATAAATTAATACCTTGATAACTCTACTTAGATCATTACTAATTAAAAAAAAAAAACTATACTTAGATCATGCAAAAGTAAAACATAAAAGTAAATATCACTGGAAAATAAAAAATGGAAAAGAACCACCCAAGAGACGCAGAATATAAATATAAGGGACACATATTTATGAAGTGCTAACCTCGGATGAGGATTGCCTTTGACCACTTTCTGCCCATACTTGCGCCATCTATAACCGTCATCTAAAAGGTCGACTTCACTTCTTGTTTGGACGATGATTTTCGGTTCTGTAACTGTCTTGTGTGACAAAGACACCTCAGATGTCCCAACATCTATGTTCCTGCACCACAAATCAAAGATTTAATTTTTTTTTTTTTTTTAATGTAAAGTAGCAGAAAAGAAACAAAGGAGCTAATTTATAAGGTTTAAGGTTCAAATTCTAAGTTAGAGTATTGCCTTCTCTTTGCATTTGGTTCATCAGCATCCGCGTCGTCTTCTCTAACTTCTCCGTCAACCAATTCTTCACTATCACTTGTGCCAGGTACTGGCACAAGAGCTCCTGGTGCGGATTCATGATCCCTTTCAGAAACTGACTGTGAAGGTGCAGTTTCGTTTGACCTGAGTAAGCTCCCGGCCCTATTTTCAGATTTAACCTGAAAATTTGCACTTCCATTCGAATCACCACCGTCTTTGGCACGCTTACTGGGTTGAGGCTTTTCATGATTATGCTGTCCTTTATAGATAATCTCAGTAATTTGCCCATCCGGGGAACGTTCGACCTTCTTTTTAACAGGGCAATTCAAGTGCGTACACTTGTAGTAGCTCCGCGGAAATTCACTACCCTTAACCTGCTTCTGCCCGTATTTCCGCCAATTGTAGCCGTCTTCTGCAGGCTTATCAGTGGCAAGGGAAGGAGCCTGGTATTTCCTTTCGGAATGAGATGCCACAGACGATTCCACGGCAGAACTTCTGGGATCGGACGTTGATGATACCGCCTGTTGTTGTGAAGCTCCATTGGATACATATGATGTATTAAGTGTCTGTGTCTCCGTCGAAGCCGGTGCTAGAGAAGGTTGATGGTATTCAGCTTGCAAGGGCAAATGCGAATGCGCGAAAGCAGCTTGGGCTGTAACTTGAGCCAAGGCCTGTTGGTGCGAAATCCCAAAGGGACTCTACACCAATATTTTCAAAAACAAACAAAATCAAAAAACAGATTCTAATGGCTTTCTTTGGCAACATTTCAACTTTTTTTTTTCTCTCTTACAAACAAAAGTGAAATCAAAAGTGGAATCTTTCATAATTAATCACAATTTCTGAGGTAGTTTGGACAAAAATAAATCTCCATGCATCAAAAGATGTAAAGTGAAACCCTCTAGTTTCCAAAAAAAAAGTCCCAATTTTTCAGATTCTGAAACACAACGAAATTCCAAAATTACTTGTGAATTAGCATAAAGACTATAAATCGAAGGTGAATTGAACAAATTACCGGCGGCGAAAAGAACCCAGGCGAGTTCAAGAGCCCAGAGGGGCTCATACCAGGAGGAACCATGAACAATGGCGGGTTAGCCACGACCAAATTCACCGGCCTGCTCTGCTTAAACCCCGAATCCTTGTCCGAGCCTCCCTTGGGGAAATTCTCGGCTAAACTATCGGCGAAAAAGCTCGGCGGCCTAGCCAACGGCGACGCAATAGCTCCGGCGAGGAGCTGAGTGAAGGACCTGTACTCCGAATCGGGGTTGCCGTCGGAGAAGAATCTGGAAACGAGAGTCAACGGCCCGGGGCTCGCCCCGGTCCCGGCGGAGAAGAAGGTGTCCATGGACGGCCTCGGAGGAAGCGTTATCGTCGGACGCCCCGCCACCGCCGGAGGCACCGCCGGTCGGCCGGTAAAGGAAAATCTCTCTGGGTCTTCGTTCTTCGCCATTGATAAATATCACATAAAACACAAAAAAGCAAAAACAAAAACAAGAACAAGAAAGAAATTTCTCTTCTTTTCTCTGAAAACCTTTAATCCCAGAACTTCTCGTTCTCTGTTTCTCTCTCTAGACGGTGCTTAAACAACTGCCTTTCTCTCTCTCTCTCTAGTTTCTCTTCTTCTCTGTCTAGGAAATGTTGAAGAGCTTTTTGGTGGTTTCGTGCTATCCTGAAATTCAAGTGGAAAGTCCACCAAGTAATTATGTTGAAACTGACATTTTTAATTTTTTAATTTTTCCTTTGTTTTTTTTTTTTTTTTTTTTTAATTTTTACATAGAAGAAAAAAAGGTTTGTCGGTAATTGGCGGCTTGTCTTTTTTATTTATTTTTTATTTAAATAAATTTAACGTGAATGATTTTTTTTTTTTTTTTTTAAGGATAAACGTGAGTGATTTTAAGACTAGAAAGAAAAAAAGGAATTAGACAACAGAGCATAATAATATTTGATGAAAAATTTCAAGAGAGATTTGACAAAAGGGAAAAGTAATAAATGTGAGAGAGAATGGAATTGACTTTGTTACCCTATAAAACAGGCTCATATGTAATAATAACTAAGGATTCTAATTTTCTAATCTATTAATCTAAAGTCTCCTCTCAAGACAAAGGGGCTGTCCACCGCCAAACCAAAGTTTATGTTTTATAATTTCTTTCTCTACTCTCTTGCCTTGCCTAATTCTAGAATACTCGCTTCTATTTAATCGACAGATAAAAAATAAAATTTTTATCTGTAATTTTATTAACAACCTTTTTCATGGAATTTAATAAAATTGGATGGTAAAAAAGAAAAGAAAAAGACAGTACAGATAAATGTGCTTTTAGATATAAAAAAAAATTTTAAGGGTATTATATTCATTTGCAAGAATAATAATTTAATATAAGTTTTTTTATGTGGCCGCGTGTAAAGCGAGTATGAGCTGCGAGTACGGATAGGGGCTTGTAATAGTAGGGACAAAGACAACGCCGTCACATGAGCAAGTGGGGGGATAATAACTAATAAGAGAGTTAACCAAACCCCGAATGAAAAGCCAGGATATCAGTGGGACCCACCCAGAAAAAAAGGGGGACCCATTTCGTAATGCCGTGTACTCCCGTCAAAGCCCAAAATCTACGATTGCTGGGCCTCTCCTCACCAGAAGAACTGTTTTTCAACCCTTTTTTAACGAGACAGACATGACTAGAACGATATCATGGGTCGCGATATTATAACACGATAACTTGATTCTTGCGCATTGGTGTTAGAAAAAAATATGAACGGGTTGATTTTGGGTTCAATCTCATTTAATTCGAACATAACCTGTTTTTCTTGTATGAGTTAATTTCGGATTCAATCCGTATGAACCCGTAAAAAATTAAAAATTAAAAATTATTATTTATTTATGGTATGATATACATGGAGATATTTATTATTTCTGTAAAATTTTTTATGAATTTGATATGATTTACTTATTTGAATTAAATTTGATGTATGTATTTAGATTAGTTTGATTAAATTGGGATGTTAATTTATAAATTTCGTGTCAACTTCAATTTATGGGTAAATAACGTGTCACGGGTTAATTTTGGTTCATGTCATGTCAACCCGTTTCGGGTTCGTATTGTGTCCGTGTCACGGTTTTAAAAAAATTTATTGTCATGGGTCGAGTGCGGGTTGGGAAAAAATTAGATCGGCAAGAGTTGAACACGACATGAACATGACCCGCGACACGAATTGTCACCCCTAGACATAGCATTTTTAACATTTAATAAAATAAAATAATATAAATAAACAAAAATTATAACAAATAACATTTTTAAATGATTATAGGCACGACTTAATAGTAATTCCACACCTAACTTCACAAAAAGATAGTTCGAATCTTCCACCCCAAATTAAGTACGTAAATAAAATAAGGAAATAATCCTTTTTTCCAAAAAAAAAAAAAGTAAGATTTTAATGTCTCTATATGACATTTTATTATCTCGATTTTAGGACCCGTTTGGGGTGTAAGTTTAAACTTACACCCATTAACTTAATTTTTGTCTTTTTCTGAAAAAGTTTTTTGTCTTTTCTGAAAAAATCAACAAAAATTACTATTTAAACTTATCGATTTCAACTCAAACTTACACACCAAACACCCCCTTAAATTCTCAACTTTATATCAAACTTTCTCTCTTTTATTTAAAAAAAAAAACTCAAAATTTAAAAATCCATAACTTTCTCATTTCAAATCGAAATGAGATATTTTTTTATGTCAAAATGCTTGTAACGAGAAAACGAACAAAATAAGATCCAATTTTGCATATTTTTTTCAAAACACATTTCAAATTTTTGTACTATGTTCTATATTACATAACTTTTCTATAAATCCTCCCATCCTAAAACATACATTTTCAACCCAACCTTCAAAATATTCATCTCCAGATATCTCTCAAAACGAACCCTTAAAATATTTGAATTTTTTTTTTAAGTTATATTTGTTTTTGACTTGGATATCAAATTATACAATACATTTTGTATGCGTAATGTAACAAGACTGATGTCAATAGAACATAATGTCAACTTAAAGAAAAATAACCTTATTAAATACTAAATTTAAATAATAACCTTAAAATATTTGAATTTAATTAAAATATCCCTCAAAACGAACCCTTAAAATATTTGAATTTAATTACAATACATAGAAATTTTAGTTGATAAATGAAGATGACCAATTTATTATTTATCAAGTAAATTTGTTATTTATTATCATTTATTTTAATTATATGTAAAAATATGTTATACTTTTTAATTTTTTTCAGTAAAAAGGCTACTTGTTTCTTTCTTTTTTTGTTTTTTTTTTTTTTTTTGTTTTAGTAAGTTAGGAAATGGGTTTAATTTTTGTTTCTTTGGATCGCAACGTTATGTACAGTAACGAGTTATAACTGATAAGATATAATATTAAGTAGAGCCATTGACAAATTTTGGTGTAAATTTTTTATTTTTTTTTAAGTTATATTTGTTTTTGACTTGGATATCAAATTATACAATACATTTTGTATGCGTAATGTAACAAGACTGATGTCAATAGTACATAATGTCAACTTAAAGAAAAATAACCTTATAAAATACTAAATTTAAATAATAAATCAATCGGTTGGCATTTGCAAATCATTCTTTCACTTTTGATGTTGTGCATGATCATAAGCAACGTTTTTGTATTCCTAAAATACGAGACAAACGTATTATAGTTATTACCCAAAAATAAAAAAAACTTTGGTCAAACTCATTTTTTGTTTGAAAAACATTAGAAAAAGCTTCAGTTTTTGGATTTCCCATGTCATGATCACAGGTAGGCCAGTAGACAAAAACAAAGCACAAATAATTCAGATCATAAAGTCAAATTTTAGAGACGAAGTACAGAAACCCTTTGAGACATACAGAGTGCGTTTGGTTCACCATTTCAATCTCAACTTTTCAACTCAAATTTTGTCTTTTCCTCAAAAGTCTTTGTCTTTTTTCCAAAAGTTTTTTGTCTTTTCTGAAAAGTCAACAAAATTTTGTTTTGCTTTTTTTTTTTATTAAAATTTAAAGATTTAAAATATGAATTTACCGTTAAATTATACCTAATTTTTTTTTTTTTTTTTCGTTCTTCCGTGGGAAGCAACTAGGAAACATAATAACATGAACATAAATTTTGCCTAATTTGAGGTACTTTCATTTGGCAACCCCACCTTTTTAAGCCAACACCTGTTTGTATTAGAAATTGACGCCCATATTATACAAACACAAAGTCCACTTTTTGGTTTAGATGATCATATACCAGAAAGGCATATTATAATATTAAAACTGCAAATACGTGCTTACTTGAACTTGGGTGATGCAAAGCATAACAACAAAGTGCCGTGAATGAGGCCACTATCATAATAAAAATAATAATAAATAATAACTAAATAAATAAATAAAAACCAGCTGGCGATTACTTGCATTGGTTCTCATATCCATCGCTAAATCATCATCCAAGATTGTTAAACTTAATATGCTATTAAAGTTGATTACGCTAGAACTATTGGATTATAGTTTAACATTTTAATTATGATGTCACAATTTTGTTTTAAGGTTTTCAGTATTTGTGTTCTGAATTTTTAATAGTTTGATACTTGAACTTTGTTCTTAGTAAATTAGTCCCTGAATTTACAAAAGAGTAACAATTAACTCAATTTTGTTAACGCAAATTAAACAGTAGAGAATCCCATCACCAATTTATGGACTAAATTGATAGTATATATTTTCTGCAGAGCAAAGTTTTAAATTACAAGAAATTTAAGGCAGGATGAGTGAAGAAAAAAAGAATAGTTATTCCGTCTAAATCTAACTCGTAAATAATTAAAGTTAATTGCTACCAAACAACAAGAAATTCAGGGGTACATATGCCAAAAGCCCTTTATTTATGACAGTACTAGGTACTCGCAAGAATTTCATGTTAATTGTTGTGCATTTCTCAGCCAGAATAACTTTAAGCAAAAATCTCTCTTTTTACCCACGCTCAGACTGAGAAGAAATGGATAAGTAGAAAATGTTCAAAAAATAAAAAAAAATAAAAAATAAAAAATAAAAAGAGGAAATAATAAAAAAAACCCTTTTTTCTTTGGCTCAAATCCCAAAAAAGAGACTTGGAATACGCCAACAACCAAATGGAGCCCTATTAAAAGAGAAGGACAAATTGACAAAGCTGATTGCAGTTTATGTTCCCAGAAATTTTATTTTTGGTAGTTGGAGGCAAGTAATAGAAAAGACATTGTAGCGCATTGCTTTATGTATTTAAGGGCACACTACAGAGAGGATCCGAATCATACTCCCGCGACTTGACAACTTGATTTTTTGTTTTTTGTTTTTTCTAAATCAAGTAGTTTGACAACATTTGCAAAAAAATTTTTTTTTTTTTTTGTCAGAATAACAAGGATACGGTGGTGATTATATTATTTTTAAATTTTTCAGTCTCATATATAGAAGTACTATCTTATACATGACAGAGTCAGATATTTCATATTAGCTTCTTTTAATTGTTCAGAAGGGGTTAACCCTGTCATCACCAAGTCAAGTATCAACAGTTGAAGTTGGAACAGGTTCTAAAAAGGAGTCAGTGAAACTCGAATCCGGATATATAAAGGGAGATACCTAACAAAAATATCCAGTCACTTTATCATTTCATCCACCTTTTGCAGTTTACAACTATCATTTACAACTAAACTTTAGTTTGAGACATTAAAATCCGAAAGCCTAAGTTAGGTAGATTCAATTTCTATATCCCTATATTTTTATCTCTTTTATGTCTCTCTAACAATGTCACGATACTCGGAGAAGGATATAGAGAGGAAAGAAATCGGAGTAGACCTTATAAAAGAGAAAAAGGAAATCTTGAGGGTTTTTTTTTTTCTTTTTTTTTTTTTTAGGAAAGGAAATTAGAGTGAAAAAATAAAATAACTCACCGATTTCCAGCGATCTCAACTTTCAAAAGAAAAAGAAAAAGAAAAAAATATTTTTAAATGTCAAATAACCATTTTGATCCTGATCACACCTTATCTTCTTAGTCCATAAAGGCATAATTTGAAAATAAATTAAATCGAACTTTTCTTTTTTTTTTTTTCTCATTTTCTTTTTCTTTTTCTTTTTCTTCTACCAAATTATAGGGGGAAAAAAAGGCTATCTCATTTCCTTTGTTTTCCTCGAAAGTAAATGGACCCCATTGGAGCAAATCAGAGATATGCTTTCTGGTTAGTAGCAAACTCTATTGACTTTCTATTTTGTTTTTAAAATATACCTAACCAATGTGAATGATGAGGCAACGGTATATTCAAGGTGACAAGATAACATCAATGTAAATTACATATATATATATATATATATATTTTGTATATGACGAAAAATATAATAAGGAAATGCTTTTGAAATTGGACAATTTGCAAGAACTAACATTGCTTTCTTAATTGCATACACGTTTCCTCAATGACATATGAATACAAATTATATGGCTCTATCAATCAAAATGGAATCTTTTGCCCAAGATTTTGCAATGCCCACGAAAGCAAAAGCTTTAACAAGGCCATTCCGCAAGATGAAAGTAAACACAGGCTCTATTCCGAGAACCACATCGTTAATGAAACAGAAAGAGGGGCTCACAGTTTAGTCTCGTAGAAATAAGTCGTCGAGACGGCCAAGCCTTCCACATCGTAAGTGCGAACTAGTCTCTGTCTCTTGCCAGGTGACTCAAGCCAGCAGAACTCCAAATGGAATGACTTAGACTCAGCCACACTCTTTGCCACATCACACGGGCATCCCATGTACATACCGCCGGGCAACAGTGTAATCTGGTAACCTCCGTCGAAGATTACCAAATTGTTCAACATGATGCCGGTCCAAGGCACAGTTGTGGTAACATTGCCCCCGGTAGACGTTGAAACAATGTCCTGTGATTGGTTTTTGAACATTACAAAAATGAATTGAAGTTGGAATTAAACAGAGAGGAGGAGGTTAAGCCAACGTTTGATTTGGCGGCATGTTCCTGAATCCGACCACATTAATTGTCACAAAGTAAAATTCAAAAAGGAAAATAACTACGATATCGATAACAAAACTGCATGCTCAGAGTCGGTATTTCTTCCAAGGAACATTAGTAAACATTCAATGTTTCATTATATTTAGAATACGAATAATGAACGAACTTTTTTGGAGCATGGATGTAAACTACTTAAACAGTTACACAGAATCAAGATAATGGCAATTATTGTCTCTCATCATCAACATTTTCAAAAACCTAAACCACTATCCCTTTTCCGTTTTTCGATATCATGTCGCGTGTCAATTAGGTTCAAGTGGATATTCGTATACCTGGATGACTTGACCCTTGTCGTCCATTTCAAGTGACGCTACTATATCAGCTTCGGCAATTGTTGCTCCATAAACACCACTCCGTTTTGTTATAGAGTGACCTTTCCACTTGCCAAGAAATGGTGAAATCCTATTTGTGTTGCCCTGACACCCAAAAAAAAAAAAAAAGATTTTGAAAAAGAAAACATGGACGAAGATGTAAACAAAATAATGAACAAAAACTCCCCCGCTGTTAGCTAGTTTGTAGCAGTATGTGGAATTTACCATATTAGGACTAATTAAAGGATGAGAGGCCAACCCTTCACCTCTTTCCTCAAGGAAGATCAGAAGCATTTCTATAACACCTTTTGGGTCCATGATGTGGAACGCTCTCGCTCGCACATCTTTCTCTAGTGAATACAGGCAGCTTTCACATACTATAGAAGGGCGACGGGAAGGAAGCTTGAGATTTCTGCATGATGAAAATGAAAATTATACAAGTGGAAGCAAAAAACAGGAAAACATTTAAAATTTAAGGAAAATAAAAACAAAAAAGGCTTTTTTTTATAAGAACCGTTTTTCAACTTAAGCACTAATTAGCACTTACCTAGGTGATTCTTCGCCAGTGTCGTCTTCTCCTAGAACCCCTTGTCTTAGAACATTTTCTAACATGCCAGCTGTCTGGTACCTCAGTGAAAATGCTCTCTCGTTTGGAAAGAAGCCAATCTGCAGGCTAATTACAATGGATATTCAACAGAAAACAAGGGATCACAAAGACTAAGCTATAAGCTATTTCTCCATTGAAACTAACCACTTATAGAAGTAAACTCCAAATCTCTCCGAGTGTCGGAAAATTTCACCTGTTGATATTTGTCTGCAGTAAACATGTTGGTTTCTTTGATTTTGTATTCCGCCCATTCCACCTCATCATCTTCGTCATCAAATCCAGAAACCGAACTACTTGATGGAGGTTGCTTAATGTATAATCTACAAAAATTTGTCAAATTTAACTTAATGGGAATAAAACAGAAGAAAATGAAATGCCATTAATATTAACTATAGTTTCTTGTTAGTGGCCAATGTTAAATTTGGCATTTGATTTATATCGGTTGTGTCTCAACTGTTTCATCGAATCACTTATAGTCATCTTTAAATTATTTAAATTTAAAAACAAGAACTTTACTTTTATGAATTTAAAACTTAATATTATGATAAAATGTAGATATAGCATTACATATTGGAGCACAAATCTCAAATATGCAATTTTTTTTTTTCGTATTATTATATAACAAATATAGCAATGACATGAACATCTACATTGGAGATGGTCATAGACACAATCTGATGCTTAGTAAAATTAACCAAAAAAGAACAAAATTTGTTCATGAACTGTGCTAATATTAAAATTGGTCATAAAAAAAAATAAAAAAAAAAATCTAAAACTAAAGCTTACGTCTGAATAAGGCTGATGAGTTCATCTTCTCCATATGAACTAACCGCAAGCTTTGTATCAATTTTATGCAATAGTCTCCCATCAGCATCAAATTGCTGAAAAATAAATTTTAAAAATAAGTCAGTTTTTCAGAAACCAACACAAGAAGCAGATTTTAAGAGCCTCTCGGTTTAAATTTTCGTAGAAAATTCATGGAAAGCGAAGGAAAATCTATAATAAAACAGAGACAAAAACTTATTTTCCGGAATTTTCTCGGAAACCAAACGGAATCCAAACCATCACAGACGGCAAAGTTGACACTTACAAAGAAAGAACCGGTCCATTTGCCCAAATTGAGATTGAAGAAGCTGTTAAGATTGTCGATACTCATGGATTCGTCGGTGGGTCTCTGAGCTCCTTGTTGGTCGCGGACTGTGGAGGAAGACCCTGAGTTCGTGGCTCGGATTCCGGAGCTCCATGAGTTGAGAATAGGTCGAGAAAATGGGTAAGGTTTGGGAAGAATGGTGGGGAAGTGACGGAGTAAGCTGGGTTTGGGGGAATTGTGTAATGGAGGGAGAGAAAGTGAGTGGCAGCAAATGGAAGCCATTGCAAAGGAGCTTGGATTTGGCGGATGGACTTGCTTATTTTATCTCGTTTCAAATTACCCGGAAAAAAGAAAAAAAAGAAAGAAAAACCAAAACGATGTGTCGTTTCTTCATTAAAAATTTGTGCCCTTTGTGTTTGTGATCTAAAATCATTTTCAATAAAAACAAATATCGTATTAATCATTGATTATTGATTTTACACGTCAGACTTGCTCGAATTTTTTTATTCATACGCACACGATCTTTGAACATATTCTAATTAATGAAAAAATTGTAACTTAGTATATTCTTATGGGTAAATTGCACCTCTAAAATATAAATTTTTAGGGAATGTATAATTTACTTAAAAAATCTCTAAAGGAAGTATAATTTCCCTCTAAAAAGTTTAATTATGATTATAAATTTAACTAAAACTTATGTGATCAGATTGTATTCAATTTTTATCTAATTTTGATGGAATACTGACAAAAAGATCGCTTGTATAATAGTAGAGAAGTTCATAGTAGTGTTATATGTAAAACTAAAAGTTAAGAGCCATCATGTGAGATAGTGTATGATTTGGGAGCTATTTATAAAATAATAATAATAGTAATAGTATTAAAATTTTATTTTCTTAATTATTAGTTATATTTCTCCACAATTACCATTTGCATGTAGCACTTGCACCACAATTAACAGATATGATTTACAATATTTCTTTTATTTAGTTTAACAAACGACATGTAGTTTTTTTTATTTGCTGTCGTTGGAAGGGAAAGCAGGCTGTCGTTTTAGTTTGTTGTTTATGTTTAAACAGTCCACACCACCCACCTTAGCCCACAAACGACAATATCTAGAAAACGACAAAAAGTTTTACAAACGACAGCCTTTTCATAAAATGTCAATATCTTCTACAGTAGAACTGAAGGTGACATTGAATTGCTACAAGTCTAGAACAACAACAGGTTATCAAATAAGCAGCATCCTGAAGATGACAAATTTTAAAACGACATTCCTAGGAAAACGACAATAATTAAAAACGACGTTAAAACTGCAAACAACGGTTCGAATCATATAGATCCCGAATCAAAGTCTTCCAAAGACGAGAACACATAACACTGCTAGTAATCTCCAAGTCCCAATAGACCTAGTAAACGACAGTCGTCGAAGAAGGAAAATATGCCCAACAAACTGCAATGTTCTGAGAACATGTTTCAAAACGACGACAATTCTCAAAACGGCAACACGATTCAAAAGCATTCACCATAACTTTTGAATACCAATCTAAATTAAGAAAACAAAAAAAACAAAAGGTAAGAGACAATTAAAGTCAGTTCTACCAGGCTGGCTTTGAACTAGCACATTCAAAAAAGAGCAATGAAACGCAATTATCAACTCCAACAAACGAGCAAAAATTGATATTTACAAAATAGTTTTTAGTCTCCTCCTAACAACTCACTTCAGAAACCAACATGGCGAAAACAAAGATACTTGATCTCACCTAGGAAGTTTCCTCTCTTTAGCTTTTTGAGTACATAGAAAATAACTCACTACTCAGATATAAAAAAGTAATCACTAGTGACCTTACTATCTAGAATTCTCATCGGGGACGAAGAATTCGAATTGAACATCAACAGATTCGGATCCTTCTCCGGTGTCCTCGTACTCGACATTAGTTATGGTACCAAATTCATCCACATCTTGGTATGCAGGCTTGACACGCCGCACAGGGACTGTGACAGAGTAGACAGTGCCCGAATCTGTATCAGTCGAGACACTAAGCTGAACTTTGTCCTGGGAATCGATCTCCACGAAATCTGACAGAGTATCCACAATGTTGCTCACGATCTTCTGCTTTGCCTCGTCGCTCACCGCGCATCGATCGGCGAAGAGGATCATCTTCAACCGCTGCTTGGCAATCTTTGCGTTGGAGTTCCTTTTGATTGATGGTGAGGGGAACAATACCTTCCACGCCAAGTTCAGACGCTCAAAGAAGTTCATGTTCACCGCATTGAGAAGAAGGTTTTCTGCTTCTTGGATTGCGGGTTCGGGCGAAAGATCATTATTGTCACTAGAAATACCAAATGATTGATGATAATTACACTTTAACTTGTGGCCTTCCAGATCTGAGTATGACCATTTGGAAGTTTTGAAACCTACCTGCAGAGTTGGAAAGCGTGATGGCCATGAAATAGCTTAAAGCATCGAAAACGAAACATTTTTTTTCAAACCAAGTTCTTTTTATACCACTAAATCCCATTCTAAAACTGCCCTCTTTATCTTCTAATTGTGAATTTTGTGATAGTTTATTAAATACCGTCACATCATATCAAATATTACGATAATTTAACGGAATTTGATAAAGAATTTACCGTTAAAAACTGTGTCCTAATAGTAGATAATTGTTTTGCTTTTAGTAAGGCTTGAGTTTTAGTGGGAACCACACAAGAGTAGAGAAAAATTAGAAGAGGCCCAAAAAATAAAAACACACGAAATCTGCAACAAGATTGGAAGATGCCCAGTAAAATGTCCAACAGAATTGAAGCGAAAATACAATATTTTAGTACACCGTGCATAGAAATATGAGATTTTGGAGCTGAAAACTGATATGGGTAATGGAAAGTTAAATCAACGGCAAACCTTGGAAGGTAGGAAGAGAGAGTTTCCCAAATAGTGGTGCTTAAAAGGATAAGAACCCATTGTTGCGAAGACCCTCAAATCCCCAGAAACCGCCATTTTTCCTTTTTCTCCTTCTCCAGGAGAAGCCTGTTTCAAGTTTGAAAATTTTTGTGGGTTTTAGGTGGTTTTGGACCTGCGTGGTGGGTAGGTGGTAGGTTTAGACTTGACACTTGTAGGATGAAGAGTCGCAGGAATGTAGTGAAGCTCGAAGATGGCATTTTCGTGATTTAAGGCCTGGAGGAGGGTAGTTTAGACACTGCAAATTTGGTGGCATTACCGACGTTATCTTTGGTCTTTATTTGGTATATTAATTTTCAACTCAAATTTATCAACGTCAATTTTTATCTTTTTTTTAATTAATAAAAATTATAATTAATTTTTAAAAAATTAATTAATTACAATTTAAATTTTTTATTTTAATCATCATACCAACAAACATTAACACTTTTTTTTAGTTAACAAACTATTAAGTCAAATCCTACTTGAATCCTTCCTAATCTCAACGAATATACAGAGAAACATAATATCTTCTTTCATCAAGATTTTAACGGTCAAATGTATAAAAAAAAATTAATGGGAAACGATCTTCTTTTGGTATCATTTTGTTTTTAACTTTTTTAAACAGAAAACAAAAAATGTTTTCTCTTGTTTGTTTTTAAATTTTTTTAACAAAAAACATGTTTGACAATATTTTTTTTTTTTGGCTTTCTAAAGACTTAAAAAAAAAAAAAAAAACCATTAGGTAACTAGGATTTTTTTTTTAGGGAAAAAAAAAAAATCTTTTGTTCATTCTCTCAGTTCATCTTCTCCTATTACTTTCTCCCTCTTATTCTCTCGCCTCACTTTTCTCCCCTCATTCTCTCTTGTTACTTTCTCTCTCCTCGATTTCTCTCAACTCATTATATCTGGTCATTCTCTCTCCGGACTAATGGGTTTGATCCAAGCACAAATCCTAACTCATGAACCCGTCTATGAGGTTTTATATTTTTCTATCTTTTCCCTCTTATAAAAACCATATTATTCTTCACGCTCATAACTACTCATGTGACTTTTTTTTTTTTTTTTTGGCTGAAACTACTTGTGTGACTTGAACGTCGGAGTACCGGAGTACCTTCTTCATATGTACATCATCAGTGAGTGACGAAAAAAAAAAAAAAAAGAAAAAAAAAAAGGAACGATGTCGTAATTGAGAAAATCACTCTATAAAGTTGTTTGCTAGTTATATTTTTCCAAAGTACAAACAAACACAAGACAAGTCAAGCAAAATGACCATACCTTTTTCATTATTCATAAGAATCCCAAATCATATACATATATATAAATCCACATTAATCTTTTGTACTTTTCTTCAATTATAACTAAGTTTATTTGTGTCCCAATACACTAATTATATGGTTTAAAACAGGATGAAAAAATTAAAAGTAACGGAAAGTACAACATACAAAAACATTTTATCAACCGGGCAAGTCATTGAAATTGGAGAAGCGTTTTGAGCAGGGGCAAGAGCAACAACGCTGTTATGATCAGAAGCAGGAGCAGCAGCAGCAGCAGGAGATGGGGCAGGAACAGCGGCGGATTGTCGGACATCGACAAAGACGGCGACACGCATTCCGTGGTAGCAGTAGCCGCCACCGGAGAGGAAGTAATAAGGCCGAGCCTCCGTGAGCTCATACACATCCCGACCACCCCGAGTTATGTTCTTAATGAAGCCTTTGTCAATGCAGTTCTCATAACTTGTTCTGTTCACTTCCAACACATTGTAGTACCGCTTGTCAAAGTGAAAATCTGATTAAAAACAAAAACGAAAACGAAATTAGGCCAAACATTAATCTTAATTAGCAACTTATAATTACCAACCACAAGAAGTTCAACAAGAACTACAATATATTGTACGAGTATTAGAGAGAGAGAGAGAGAGAGAGAAAAGGGTTATTACAAAGCCAGTCTCCGACGAAGACGTGCTGAGAAGAGGACCATAGAGTGTAGTTTAAGTCCTGGTTCCAGCCTAGTGAGCCTCCGACCTTGTGCAATGTCGTTTTTGCTGCGGCTGTTGTCGTCAGCCACACCAACGACATCATGACCGATATAATTACAACCATCGCCAACTTCCCTCTCTCTCCTCTTCTTATTCTCATCATCGAGCCCTCTATTCTTCTCTCTCTACACACACACACACACACACACATATATATATATATATGCATGCACATATAAAAGAGCAAATTGTAAACATGGCTGCAATTGTTATATATTCTTTGATGCTCTTTAACGGCCTCCAGGACTAGAGAGTATCACAGTCAAACAAAGCAAAGTGCACATCCTTATTTTACACAACTAATAATGGAATTCACCGTTTTTTGCCATTGCTCTTTAATTTGGGAATTGTACGAAGATGAGGAGGGATTATTATCTACCAATGCAATATTATACATCATTATCCGTCGAATAATCATCCACATGAAATAGGGTGAAATCGGAACAATATTAAAAAGTACCGGTGATATTGAGTACCATTATAAATAAAAAGCAAGTTTCATGATATGAAGCATGTATATAAGGTCCACCTTTAATTAGTTATGGTGTTTAGCACTGGTCCGTCTATGGGTGCAGCGAGATGCAATGCGTCCATGTGTCGGAACGCTATTCGTTTTGTTGCAAAGACGGTTACTCTGGGGGGGGGGGGGGACTGTGATGCGTCTGTCAGCAAAAGCTTACAAAGATTTGTAATTGAAAAGAAAGCCATGTGATTATCAAAGAGATGAGGATATTTTTTATTTTGGAACAAAAAGAAAAGAGTTAGAGGAGGGCACAATTACCCTTTTCTTTCCAAAAAAAAAAAAAAAAAAGAGATATCCCTCAGACACCAACAAAGCAATAATTCTTATCTTGCCACCATAAAAAGAGAGAGAGATAACAATAAAGCAAAAATTGATCAGAAGAAAAAGAAAAGCACAATAAATGAAAAGCTTATTAGAGGGCCACCGTGATTCGTGTGTGTGTTCCACGCATAGAGTTGGGTGGTGCTAGACCCAACTCTTAGCTTTAAAATCTTTTTTTGTTTAGCACTTACGCAGTAACAAAATCTATTTTCTAGTAATAGATTTAATATTTTATTATTAATTAATACGACAATCTTCTAACCACTTATCATTAATAAAATATGACAACTCGTATATCAATTATTGTAAGAAAATTAAGATCGATGGATCATTTGATTGCATATTTGGTGATTTATAGAATCAATATGCGAAAAGTTTTTCTAGTATAATAGTTTTAATAGCACAACCTTTCAGTTACATATGTTAATACTAGATAAGTATACAAGAATAGGGTAAAAGAGCATCATGAAACCATTCCGAACTATGTATCATAATCATTTTCAAATAATCCTTATATATTGATTTGACTTGGAAATTTGCTTGGAGAAACTATACATTATGACATTTTTTGTAGGAGCAAAATTGAAAACATATGTTATTACTAGATAAGTGTACAAGGATCGGGAATAGAGTATCATGAAACCATTCCAAACTATGTATCAGAACCATGTTCAAATAATCCTTATATATCGATTTGACTTGAAAATGTTTGGGGAGAAACTATACTATATGACATTTTTTGTAAGAGCAGAATTGAAATACATCGATTTTTTCAAAAAATATTTAATAATAACATAATTAAATATTATTGTCATCATGATTGTTACATTTAATATTATAAAATTACATAATAATTATTGTAATTGTTATTTGTCAACTATTCTAAATTGAAATAATTACACAAAAAGTCTATTTTTAGAACCTCATTTTAAAATATGTCCATTTTTTTATAATAATGTGTAAATGTCCATTTTGAAAGAAACAACTGTATGTACTACCAATTTTATCATTTTACCATGTTTAATATCATTTTCCCTCATTAGATTTATTATTTTTTCCCTTATTTGTTCATCATTTTTTTTACCTTTATCTTGATTACTAGTTCTTTATACAATGATTACTCATTAGTATGATATATGTTTTTTATTTTTTTACAATCAGTATTTTTTAAGTATAATTTAGGTTTCTTAAAAATAATTTTTTTTATTATGATTTAACTTCTTAATGATAATTATTACGTTATTTTGATAATTTATTATTTACATTATTATTCATATTATTTTAATAGATAGTTTCTAAAGTTTTTTTTTTTTAAAATAGATAGTTTTTAAAGTTTAAATGTGATATGAAATTGTTAATTTTTTATGGTAATTACTAGATCATTATGATTTTTATTATTTATTATTTATTTATAAATATGCTATGTTAGTTATTTCTTTATGATATTACTATATCATTATGATGTTCTTTTTTTTAATGTTAATTCATATATCATTATGATGTATTTTTAGGTTTTAATAAAGTGTTTAATATTCATAATAATATCATTTTTATATGTTCATTGTGAATTTATCTTAGTGATCAATTATTTATCATAATGAATGTTTTTTTATGTCATACAACTAATATTTCTTTTTTCTTTATAATAAATTAAGTAAAATGATCTTTCTTTTTTTTTTCCTTTAATGAAAGATTTGCTTAATCTCAAATGTTTTAGAGATTTTTTCTTTCATTTTTTTATCAATTATTTATTTATTAATTTTCAATTCTTAATAAAAGGATAATGTAGTATTTATAAGTATCAATTAGAAATTTGTGTAAATAAAAAAATAATTTTTTTTTAAATTATAGTTTTTAATTTAGATATTTATGTAAATAACCCTTATAAATTATGGTGTTTGTCTAAACTTCGCCTTTTTTGTGGGGCCAAAGAGAGCTACAGCCCAATAAATCACCTTGGGCTGGACCTGATGCCCAGCCCATCTAAACTGCACTGAGTAAATGGGCCTGCTGTTGTATCACCAGGCCCTCCATTTGAAAAAGATGGACACTCCCAAGCAGAAATGCTACTTTGGTAAGAGAGAATGAAATAAAAAGAGAGGAGAAGCAAAATATGAAAATAGTACGGTACAAAAAAAATGAGAGATTTGAAATGAAAATAAAAAATATTTGAAATGAAAATAAAATTTCTACAATCATGGAGGTTAATTTCATAATGATCCTCATGAAATTTTAGCTTTGAATGTAGTTACCAAGCGTTATTTTCTTTATGAAATAGACTGACCTTACAAGAAAAATGGGGATCAACGGATCACACACTCACTTGATATTATATTCTATATAATTTAATTGAGTATACATTTGGTTCCTCATTTATTGTGTTTTAATATAACTCTATCTGAACAATGTACCCACTCACAATACACCTATTCAGTTTACTATTTATCTATTACCTTTTTTTATTTATTTTAATCAATCATATCATATACACTTTCTCTCATCATTACAAATTAGAATGACTATTTAAATAAAACAATTCAAACAAACATTTGTTTTGAATACAATGATTAAATGAGACATCTAAACATATATTAAAATATATCTGTTATATTAAAATACAATATCAAGTGAATGTGTAATCTAAACGAATTATAAGATTCTCTTTTTCGTTTCAAGATTCCTCCTCCAATTTCTTTTTTATATTTTTTCCGTTTTTTTTGTCCTACCAAACATAGGCTAAGCTCAGCTCGGCCCAACTTTAGTGGGGTGGACAGTGGACGCCACGAAACACCAGCACCTTTTCTTTTTGCTGGTTTTGAATCGACAAAGGACAAAGGTGGAGATTTTGTCCCCTTGGCCACGTGCTAGTCTTGTTTCCTAACTGTATTCACTATTCACGCGTCAGTGGCATGCTTTGCTATTGGGACTTTTTCTTATTCCTGTTGTGCGCTTTATAAATTGTATCCCCCACAAAAATTTCTTCAATTCGGAAAAAAAAATGTTCCACCTTTTCTTTTTTTTTTTTTTTTTTCATTTCACGAATTTCGTTTCACATTATTATTACGTTTTTATTCTATATTATTATGCGACAGTTTTGATACACTAACTCCTGATGATGATAACACGGTGATAAATAACAATTCTCGATTAGATAATCATCATAGGATGAAATAGGAGCAAGTAAATAGGAGCTCCTATGAAATCTCACTTGGGTTGAACAAAGTCTTGGAAATACATTTTCTCAGGAAATACAATAAACAAACAATTAACAAACAAAATCATGCGTGTCTCAAAAATCTTCAAGTGACTTCCAAAATAAATAAATAAATAAATAAAATTCAAGCGCATACTAGAGAAGTTTAAAAAACACATGGCCGACATATTCATTGTTCATCCATTCCAATTTAAGTCACAATTAGTTCCGCAATTTATGCATTTAAATACTCCCCAACGAATAAAACTAATAAAATCCAATTCATTCGACACTTTTACACTTTCAAAATTCAAACCCTCCACCAAACTCCCTAACTTGAACCGTTGTCCAAGTTTAGGTCAACTACTTCCAAAGGGTACAACCAACAAACACAAATTAAATAACTTTACCACCACCGAAGAAAACAAAAACAAATTGGTTAAAATAAATTTTCCAAGGGAATTTTCATCCCCTCAGTTGTTTAGTAAGTGGTGATTTAGAAAACACTAGTGAGGACTGGACTACCAGAACCGAATGAATGCGTCCCACGCTGCACCAATGGCGAAAACGGCTGGCAAAACGAATTGGCCCCGGTAAGAAGTAGGTCTCGGAGCATTACTTTTTTCATTCAATGGAGAAGCCGAGGGAGGGGGTGGAGGGTTTTCGACATGGATGGCTAGCTTCATGCCGCCATAGCAGAACCCCTTGCCACTGATGAAGTAGTAATGTCGTGTCACATTCAGCGGAACCACATCCCTTCCGGCTCCCCTAGTCCAGTTGACAAGAGGGTGATCAGAATTGCAAGCTTCGTAGTTCGTCTTGTTCACCTCAAGAATGTTCATCTGGTTCCTGTCGTACACAAAAACTGGGGAAAGGAAACAGAGTTACCGTTAGGCCAATGGTTGACATAAAACATCTAGAACTTAAAATTCATCCTAGGAGTAATTGCTTAAGCAACCAAGTTTCAAACTTTTTTCATAGAACATGACATTCCACCAAAAGGGCTTCAAATAGAAACCAATTCTTGATATCAAAACACGAAATAGAGCTGATCAGATTCTCTAGTAAGTTCAATTGAGACCAAATTGAGTTGGCACTATGTCTAGTAAAAGGAGACCAATTCTTGATAGAACATGACATTCCACCAAAAGGGCTTCAAATAGAAACCAATTCTTGATATCGAAACAAAAATACAATACAGCTGATTGGATTCTCTAGTAAGTTCAATTGAAACCAAATTGAGTTGGCACTATGTCTAGTAAAAGGAGACAGTGAATCAAAACTACACACTTCGACAATGACTAAAACGATGAGGCCAAGCCAAGGGAGAAAAGGGAAAAAATCGATACTCGACTTTTACTCTAAAAATGTAACAAATTAGACAAAGTACTTTATGTGAAATCATGGCCACAAATCATAATCAATTTAGTTAACATTTGTGACAAAACCATTCCAACTATTATAAGACTACCTGGATAACAATGTCATTGTTACCAAACAAGGAACAACTTTGTCACAACAACCTTGTAGACAAGTTCAAGTTTAGATCTATGAACTCAACAATGAAAGAAATATATAGCGAAAAAAAAAAAAAAAAAAGGAAGGAAATTCACTTGAATAAAGTGGCTCAAAAACTACCTCAAAGCGTTAAACTGGTAAAGGCATGAACTTTTGACCTTCTTTTAACTAAAACCAATGGATAAAGGAAAAAAGGTGGGGAAATAGTAAAGAAAAAGAAGACAATGAAATGAAAATATGAAGAGAAAGATAGTAAGCAAAATTTTAGATCTGTCTTAAGGAAACAACATGGATTCAAAAGCCTAAAATTGCTAATTAAAAAATTGTTCTCAACTTCAAAATTTCCCATATTGAGCAGAAAATAACAAACTACAAATTAGTAACAACAGGGCAAGTTCATTTTTCTCATTCACACACAGACAAGCAATTTTCAGATGGAGCAGAAACACCATTAGCTATAATAATAATAATATATATATATATCTATGTCCAGGTTGTTTCTTAAAAAGGAAAGTAATTAATTCCTTCCCCACAGCTAATCCTCACTTAAGTATAACAGAACGATAATTAAATCAGATTTTACGCACAACCCATTTTCAGATCTAAGCCAATAAACTCCGACATTAAGCAAGAACGAGCTTAAACTCTTCCCAAAAAATAATAATAATAATAAATCTCTATCAGAAACAGAGGAAGTAAGTGGATCTGAAGTAAAAACCCATGCAGCGAAAGAACAGGAGAGAGAAAGAAGATAGATTTAGAGAGAGAGAGAGAGATTACAGAGCCAATCGCCATTGTAGAAGTGCTTGTCCTGAGCCCAAATGGTGTAGTTAACATTAGTAGTCCAACCCATATTCCCTCCAACTATATAGCGAGTCGCAGAGACTTCCGGTACGGTCACCAACACGGCCAACACGAACAGGACCAGTCCCGTCACCGAAGCCGGAGAACCGCACGACATACCTCTTCTCAGCCCCGCCATCTCTCTCCCTCTCTTTCTCTCTCTCTCTCTGTGAAACACCCTGTACGTGAAAGCTCTGTTTTTTTTTCTAGAGAGGTCTCTGGTTTATATTACCTTACTAACTGTCATAAAAGTGGATATTTTATCTCGTTAAGGTATAAAAAAATAAAAAAATAAAAAATATCATTTTTTTAGGGTAAAAAATTCATTTTTCAGGAAAAAAAAGTGAAAGAAATTAATAAATAAATAGTTTTGGTTGTGTTATTTATTTATTTATTTATCTAATAGTTCCGTTGGATTCCCCCTACGAGGATGAAATACTGGTGTAACTTGTAACTCTTCCCAAAATAATAACAATGATAAAAAGTTATAATTTGCAAACTTCTATTTTAAGTAGTCAAATTTATTTATTTTTTTAAAAACTGTATGTTGTGTATATTACTTTTTATTTAGAGGCGATCGTGGTAAATTGCAATGATTAAAACGTGTATAAGGGAATAAACTTATAGAAGTTTGTCAAGATCGTCTCTTTTGGTTGTGGGGGTCTTCTATATTTATAGATGACGAGGACAAGAGTTTGTTTCTTGATATCTTCGTGATGGAGGTTACTTTTCTTTTCCAGCTCCCTTGATTTTTCCTTATGGATTCACTTTTGCTATTTAATGGTCAAAATCAGTTTATTACCTTTTATGAGTTGATCTTGGACCTTAATTTAGTAACTATTATTGATTTAGATTCCTTATTTGATCACCTATTGACTTTCCTTCATAGGTGTGATTCTTCACACATAACTACTTTCAGTTATGGAGCAAATAACTAAAACAGTAATACCAACTGACAGAGCGAAATACAGTTTTATTTTTCATCTTCAGATTCCTCTAATCATCTTGTTTCATCTCGAATCAAAATGTAAGGACGTGAAATATTTGTTGAAAGATTAATAAGGGTCCGTTTGGTTCGCAAGCTTGAGTTGATATTTTAAAGTTGAGTTTGAGTTAAGTTAAGTTGAGAATAAAAGTTTTGTGTTTGGGAAAAAGTATGAGTTGAAAAGTTGAGTTTGAGTTGAGTGTTTGGATGTAAAAAAGTTTGAGATAAAAGTTAAAAAAAAAAACAAGGGCCCTGTTTGGATGTTCAAAAAATGAGTTTAACAAATTTTTTTTCTGTATATAACATTCTATTGTATTTTTTAGTGCTTGTTTGGTTGACAAAGTTAAACCAAAATTTTCAAACTTTTTTTGGTCTTTTTCCCAAAAAGTTGATGTCTTTTGCCCAAAATTTTTTTTGTCTTTTCTGAAAATTCCAAAAATTGTACCATTGAAACTCACGAATTTCAGCTCAAACTTTCTACCAAGCGCATGAAAAATAGCCCAACAAACAGTACGTAGTTGTCCATTAAAATTTTATAATAACAAATTAATAATTACAATCGTTGTCTGGCGCGCGTAGGTAAAAACGGGTCTTGCTTTCACGTTAATTTATACCATGGAGATGCTTGATATCTTTCCCACATATCATCAGCTATGTGGTCTCTCATCTGATTCATTGCTTCCCTACTCGAGTCATGTTGCTGCGGTCCTGTACTTGGGCCCTCACCATCGTTCCCGTCGTTAAACACGTAATCCGCGTTAACGTCGACAGTTCCCCCTACAGTCACACAATCTGCCGCATACTCTTCGAGAAAGGGATCCTCATCTTGCACCATCCTTATGAAATTATGTACGACCGCACACGCCACGGGGATCATTTTTTGTTTGTCCATAGGGTAGCTGTTGATGCCTTTTAGTATTTTAAATCTTGCCTTCCAGACACCAAATGTGCGCTCAATACAATTCCGCAGTGATGAATGTGTGTAGTTAAAAACTTCACGGCGGTTGCCTAGCCCATTACGTCGTCTTCGAAACTCCGGTAAATGATACGTCTCCCGACGATATGGGCTCAGGAAACAGTCCTTATTGGCATAGCCCGAATCTACTAAGTAGAATTTCCCTACACAATAAAAAATGCAATATGAAGTCAGTTATCATTTATTTAACCTATTTATTATATGTAAATACTGACATCAAATACCCAAGTCTGCTTACCTGGTGGAGGTTTTGGGAAACCATGAAATGCTATTGCCTCTTCCAACATTCTGGCATCGTGGCAAGATCCCTCATAACCGGCCAATATATAAGTGAATTTCATGTCAAATGAACATGCTGCTAATATATTTTGCGAGTGATATCCCTTGCGATTTATCCAAGCGTCAGAATTTTCGCGCTTAGGGACACATGGTACGTGCGTACCATCTATAGCACCAATACAGCCCTGCAAGAAACCAAAGAATATTTAATATGCGTACTGGCATCAACAATAACAGATTTTTATTAAAGCTCTTTCGTACGATAATGTAATTATATTACGTATGTAACGTACATCAAACCATGGCCGATATTTGTCTGAATGCTCCAGAATCAAATTTTGAACCGATGTGTAGTCGGCTGGTTTGATGAATTCATCCTTTAGCGAACAAATAACGTTCAACACTTTATCGAATCAACGTGAAGTTGTCTCTATCGAATGTTGGAACAAATAAGAAATGTGCCGGTTCGTAGCGCCTCATGCACAAATGGATAAAAATATAAACAACTGCTCGTTCACATTCATGTTGCGAGTTGGCTTCAATAACTCCCTACTAGCAAACAGGTTACTTAGTGAAGTGAATGTTTCTGCTTTCATACTGATCAATCCTTGAATTATTTCTGCATGACCATTCAAAAGCTCGTCCACACGCATGCTCCCAATTAGAGTTGAGTTATGCATTGGTTGTGGCTGTCGTCGCCTGTTACGCCTGCTGGCAGTTACGGCTACCACTGCCTTCATCAGGAAAACTATTATGGTCGGTATACTCATTTTCGGAGTACACATCATCTTGTTCCTCATCGGATGCAGAAATATACTCGTTCATTTTGAGAATATTTTTACATCCGCTCTAAAATTTAATTTTTACCTGGTACAAGAAAATTGTTAGCAAACTATAAAAAATTAACTTGTATTTTTTCTCATTACCGGTACAAACCATTAGCAGTGTAACATAAAATATCAGATAAAAATAAACATAAATTATCAGTCTCATCTATGTTCTCACACATGAAATACATAAATAAATAAAAGTTAATAATGAGCTCAAGATTTAGGTCTCAAATATTCATAAGCCGTGGATAAAAGAAAAAAAAAATATGTCGAACAAGAAAATCAATCGGTGGGGGGCCGGTAGGAGTCAACGACGGATGAAACAATTTCTCGCCTATCGACCTCAGGTAGCTGATAGAACGTACGTTGGAGCCGTGGATGAGCGTCCAGGTAGTGCCACATTTGACACCGGTGATTTGGTGGAATACCCATCTCTGTCATAATGTTCATACACAGTAGCATGTGGTCCGGTCGGTTTGCGGTTTCGTTACTTAGGCCCGATTGCGACTGTCCACGGAAATGACTCACTATTTCCTGCATTGCTAAGAATGTCATCTCGTCCGTTTCGTCTCTTTGCTTTCTCTTACCGGAACTTGCCCTTGACCGCGACGGACCTGCATCGGCTCCCGAACGTAAGTTGCTACAACCGCGCGCACCAGTGTTTGGCGTTAGAAACTCTTCAAAGTCCACCCGGGTTTCAGAGTAGTCCATTGAAGCTTCAACGTCGCCGTACGGAGTACTATCAGCTGACATGGTTACTGATCCATATCCCGATGCACCGGCAGCGTGATTTTTCTCGAACACGTTACAATAAAGCTCCATGTTGCGCAGCCCCTCGTAGCGTAGATGGTTGCACTCCCTATGAACCTGCAAATGAAATTTTAGCTTAGTACAAGTATGATCATCGCGTTAATGAACAATATAACGTAGGGCCTTATATTAGACTACGCAGTTACCCCTATAAAACTTTGTCACGCTTCGTCAGAGCATGTCACACGATCCGTCGATGGATCGTAGTCTAGACCGGTTTGTTTTTGCAACGCCTTCCAGCCCCTATATATTTTTTTCATCCTTTCTTTCTTTTGATATAATGTTTTTCCAAGTGCTTGTACCCCACCGAACTCAGCATTAAACTGGGCAGCCCAAAGTTCAAGAGTTGCTTTGGGGGGATGTTTGCCGCCACTGCAGGCCAGGTACTCATCAAGTTGCTCCAGAAATTTTTTTTCTTTAGCGGCGTCCCAAAAGTAATGATCCCCTGATGCTTTGCGCGGCATCTCCTTCGGAAAGAGATAACCAAACATAGGAAAATAATTTTAAACAACGGTCTGACGGTCCATTAGTTGGCTCAGTATAAGTTGATTGACACATTTAATCTGAGGCATGTCAAATACCCGATACAGAACCGGCTACCATGGCATAGTGGGTTTTAACTTGTTTATGGCCTAAACAGAATACAGTAAAGGCCCTAAACACCAAATCTGTGCTTCTATACCGGTAACTAGTAGGCAGTGATCGGGTAAACGACTCACCAGTCAGGCTAAATACAATATAGGTTACTACACTGTATACATCATCGCCAATCGAGTGCATCGAAAATGGGAAAAAATGTGCATCAAACTAGCTCAAACTGTGGAAATCATGCATAATTAAGGTCCAAAACTGTAAATTGGCAGCAAATGGGCACATTGGTTCATCAAACCATCATAGGAAGTACCAAAGAAGGTTAAAGGGAGGCCAAACCAGAAAAAGACAGCAATTGGGAAAAAATGTGCATCAAACTAGCTCAAACTGTGGAAATCATGCATAATTAAGGTCCGAAACTGTAAATTGGCAGCAAATGGGCACATTGGTTCATAAACCATCATAGGAAGTACCAAAGAAGGTTAAAGGGAGGCCAAACCAGAAAAAGACAGCAATTGGGAAAAAATGTGCATCAAACTAGCTCAAACTGTGGAAATCATGCTTAATTAAGGTCCAAAACTGTAAATTGGCAGCAAATGGGCACATTGGTTCATCAAACCATCATAGGAAGTACCAAAGAATGTTAAAGGGAGGCCAAACTAGAAAAAGGCAGCAATTGGGCAAAAATGTGCATCAAACTAGCTCAAACTGTGGAAATCATGCATAATTAAGGTCCGAAACTGTAAATTGGCAGCAAATGGGCACATTGGTTCATCAAACCATCATAGGAAGTACCAAAGAAGGTTAAAGGGAGGCCAAACCAGAAAAAGGCAGCAATTGGGCAAAAATGTGCATCAAACTAGCTCCGACAATGGAAATCATGTATAATTAAGGTCCAAAACTGTAAATTGGCAGCAAATGGGCACATTGGTTCATCAAACCATCATAGGAAGTACCAAAGAAGGTTAAAGGGAGGCCAAACCAGAAAAGACAGCAATTGGAAAAAAAATGTGCATCAAACTAGCTCAAACTGTGGAAATCATGCTTAATTAAGGTCCAAAACTGTAAATTGGCAGCAAATGGGCACATTGGTTCATCAAACCATCATAGGAAGTACCAAAGAAGGTTAAAGGGAGGCCAAACCAGAAAAAGACAGCAATTGGGCAAAAATGTGCATCAAACTAGCTCAAACTGTGGAAATTAGGTCCGAAACTATAAATTGGCAGCAAATGGGCACATTGGTTCATCAAACCATCATAGGAAGTACCAAAGAAGGTTAAAGGGAGGCCAAACTAGAAAAAGGCAGCAATTGGGCAAAAATGTGCATCAAACTAGCTCAAACTGTGAAAATCATGCATAATTAAGGTCCGAAACTGTAAATTGGCAGCAAATAGGCACATTGGTTCATCAAACCATCATAGGAAGTACCAAAGAAGGTTAAAGGGAGGCCAAAACAGAAAAAGACAGAAATTGGGCAAAATTACTTATCAAACTAGCTCAAACTGTTGAAATCATGCATAATTAAGGTCCAAAACTACACATTGGAAGCAAATGGGCGTACAAAGTTTTCAAACCATCATAGGAAGTACTAAACAAGGTTAAAGGGAGGCCAAAACAGAAAAAGGCAGCAATTGGGCAAAATTACTTCATCGAGCACAAAACATCAGTGGACAACAAGCTATAATGAATAAAAAATCCGAAATTAGGCATCAAATGGACAAAGCACTTCATCAAACTAGCACACGCAGTGCAAAACTAGATCAAATGGGACAGAAATTGAAATTATGCAGCCAATGTCCAATGTGGGGCATCAAACGACCTTCACCAATGGAATTATTATCCAAAACACAAACACCCACGAACAAAACACACCCATAAATGCCTGAGTATTCTGCAAATCCAAAAATCAAAATGCGAGAAGGACCAAAAAACCCTCGATTTAGGGTGTGGAGTTTCGGAGAAGTCTTGGTAATACATAAAACAAAACAAATTTTTAAAATGCATCTATATTGTAGGCGAATTAGAGAAAGAAATTTTACTAGGGTTTTGGAATTGGAGGCCGACGACGAGTATACAATAGTGGTTGTCGGCGTAGGGCAGGAAATGACAGGTCGGCAAGACTTTTTCCGAACCTGGAAAAAGTTGGTTATCCGGCCCAAGGTTCGCCTTCGCTTCCCACACCTCACTCGGCGCCGCATCTGCTTGACGAGAGTGGGCGAGGGCAATACCATCAAGTTAATCGCAGCGAGGAGAGAAGAAGGACGACCACAAACCAGAGCTCCTGCGGCAATGGCAGATGCTCGATGGGATGGGGGCACAGCCTGCAAGACCCACTGACACCAGCACATGGGCGCCGGAGGGGAGGCGTGAGATTCGGGTGCAGAAGGCAGGCAAGGGCGAGACAGAAGGGCAGGGAAGATGCTCAGTGAACAGTAAACCCAGTTGGGTTCACTGTATAACGGGAATAGTGAAGGTTGAAGCTAAACGTTTTTGCCAAACAAGTTCAGCTGAGACTGAACTTTGGAAACACTGTTGAAACCGGTGTTCCAAACATACGCTAAGTCTTGAAATAAGTTTTGTTAGTCCTCCATCCAAAAATAGTGTGATCACCATCACCCTTTAGAGATACCTCAAATCCTTTGATAGAAACAAGACAAGATGAGCACATTCTAGAAACATCTATGCTCATTGGGAAATTGCACTGGCCAACAAAAAGTGAAATACCTAAATTTTTGATGAGGAATTATTATGAATTAATAAGTTAATTTATAAAAATATTTTTATGAATCCTTGATGAGTATTCTCGATGATTCTAAAAATGGTTTGTAATTAGTGATTTTATGATTGCCTTGTTTTCATCTCATTTATGAATGGTATTGTGATTTTTTTTTTTTAATAAACAGAGAACTCATATCTAAATCCTCATGCTGGGCAACCTCAAAAAAAAAAAAAAAAAAAAAAAAAAAAGGGTACTATTGACTTTTTTTTAAATACACACACAAATAAGTACACATATGTATATTACACGATACAGATCGATTACAAAAGAATTTCAGAAGGAGCAATCAAATGGATCATATTAAATTATAACTTTCAGATAATTATATACAGAAAGATAACTTTATTTACGTGCAAATTACTCTGTCTTTCACTACTTTGCAGGGCCTACAAGGAAACTTGTGCTAGTGGCAATTGATTTGGTGAGAATTGAAGAAGAATACAACTATAAAACGCATGAAAATTTTACTACAGCTCTTGGTTTACAAAACTTTAAATTAAATCTTGGATCCTTTTTATTGATTCTCTATGATAATGGGGGCACATGCTAGTAAGACCTTTTCCTCTTTTCAGGGAAAAAAAAAAAAAAAAACTATTGTTTTTCCTAGGACGGCACGAATTCTACAGAACTATTGGTAGCAGTTGTCAATTTATTTTATTTTATTTATTTGTGTGAAGGCTGTAAGAAATCTATCACGTGTTTCCCAGGCTGGATATCATATCATACGTTACTCAATTTGCAGAATAATTTTTTTACATACCTTACAAATCTAATCCCATTTGTCTGTGACAGAAATTCAAATGCTCACTAATGAAACGGATTAACTTAACTAAACATTAATTAAAACATGGACTTGATCGGTTTAACTTCCGCAACCATAAATCCAACACAGAGCACTTCATGGACCATATAGAGACCTCGAAATAAAAGAGAATTGATATTTAGTATCGTAATATACCAACTCCGTATAGTTCCGGAGATGGTAAAATAATTTGTTTTATACTTGTAAAGACGGAAATCGTGTGGTACCATCTAAGACGGGATATGGATTGGAAAGGAAAGCTACAACCGATGATTTTTCCGTGTTGAAAATGATTTTAATTGTAATGTCATAATCTTAAGCATGCGAAACATAACACCATATTAGGAAAGAAAAAAAAACAATATTTTTAATAAAAGCACAAACCTGCATGCTTTATAATTGTTGGAAACTTGTGAGGACCAGCAAGGCAGCAACCAACCATAATGCAACATTTGAAATTCACATACTCTCCAATTAAATTATTAATTGCCATTATAGCTGTTTTCAAAAATGAGAAAAATTAATTCCATAAAAAATAAGAAATTGAAAAAAAAATTATTATGTCGTGGACACCTTAATTACATCCCACGTGGTCTCCGCTGAAAAGATAAGGCCTCTGGGGACCAAATCGGATTCAGATTCCCAAGTGCTTCTATCATATCAACAGACAACAATGTGCACATGGATTATGCAATTTCTCAAGCCTAACTATAAAAATTGTTCTCTGTCCGCCGACTTTATTTCATTTTTTTAAAATTCGGCGGAAAAAAAATTCATTTATGATTTTTGTGCGTAAAAAAAAAAAAAAAATCCACTTATGAAATGAACCAGAGTAACATGTTGGGCTAAAGTACATAGTTCTATAACTATCTTAGAGAAATGCTAAGACCCTTTTTGTCTCTTCTGCTAACGATGTATTCAAAAATGCAATATGAAAAACAGGAAATTACCCGACTGTTTTTTAAACGTTGAATATAATAATAATAGTATAACATATAAAGTAGACTGATTTACTTGAGCTCATGAAAATCTGTAAAAGACAATGCTTGCGTTTGGAACAAAAATTTAAAATGAAATTTTGATGATGAAATTTATTGATTTTTAAAAACTAATTATAATTTTTGTTGACTTTTCAGAAGAAAAAAAAAAAAAAAAAAAAAAAAAGCCGACAACTTAGTTTGGACCTTTATTCCAAACACACCATACATCCTACCTGTTGGATGATATTAGACCTGCTTAAACCTAAAAAGTAACTCAAGAGATGAAATTACCCTTAATTATAATTTAGTAAACCAATCACTAGCCCCTTCCAGAAGCGATACACATCATACTCATTGGGTCCTAACTCCTAAGTTAGATAGTGATCGGCTCATTTCTCCCCGATTGAAGTGAGACTTGTTGGATAACTTGATTCTAATAACAATGTTTGGTAGTATTGAGCCTTCTTTACCTAAAAGATAACTAGAGCGGTGAGGTTTTCCACACATTTATAAACTGACCACAAACTCCTTTTTACCCTCAACATTACTGCACCAAAGAATTCTCCAAATAGGAAAGGAAAAATTTTTTAAGGGTGTAAACCAAAAAAACTATACCTTTCTATGTCTGTAACCTTGCATTGATTTTATGGAAGAGCATTATGAGTCTCAGAAACCAGTTACATGGGAAATCTATAGATATACCAGCACTGAGATGGGTTATCTACAAAAAAAAAAAAAAAAAAAAAAAAAAAAAAGAAGAAAAAGACAACACAGATTGTAGATGTCATTTTGGCAAAGGCTTAAGAGGCTTATTCAACTCCTCAGTCCAACCTTCTCAGCAAGTACTGAACTTGAACTTCCTTTGTCAATGGCATGATCCAGTCCCCATATAGATCAGCAACCAAGCTTGGCTTGATCTTGTAAACCGGGTCGGCCGCATCTTCCTCTACGTTCACGGGCATCTCTTGCCCGTAGGTTTTAGCCTTCCTTTCTACCCTATTTTTGATTACCTCCTCAACTGATGGATATGTCAGCAAAGCCATCAGCTTCTCCTTGTCCTGCCAATAATTCAACACCTCTAATGAAAACTTGGCATGTAAAAGATCCAAGCTTGTATTGTTATCAATCGGAAAAAAACCACGTTAGATGGTAGAAGTGAATTTAATAAAGAGGTCCTTGCCTGATCTTTGATGGCAGCTTCATAGGCCTCCGGGGAGGCTCGAAATTTAGCCTCTGCTACAAACTTCCCATAGTGAATTCTCTTTGAGAGAACCTGCCATCATAACAATCGAAAGTGTATTAGTATGGATAGAACCAGAACTATCAAACTTAAGCCACTCATTTGATAGCAATCATGTTGAAAAAGAAAGTTCAGAATGATGCAATTTTACGACAATATTAGAACTCGAGTACCATTTCATCTACTTAATCTTTTAGCAGTTACCTGGATCTATAAAATCATCTGCAAAATATTCATGCCAGTTACAAATTTTCTTTGCTGAAATTAAATACTTTTCATGATAACAATGCAAGATATATAGAGTTAATAGAGGTTGTCAACTGGAACATAGGAAACAGATTTAACAGAAACTATCTATTTCACACACTCTAGAAAAGCATGTATATTAGTCTGGAAAAAGAAAAACGTAATATTATTGACAGCTAAGCAGCATTAATCGAATATTGATCTTCAAAACGGTTAACACATTGAGCTTAATATGATTTCCATTCACATCAACCGAACCCGAAAATGTAGTAATGCTAGAACACCTACTTCTCTGGGTTTAAGTTATATCCCTTGTTTTAATGATGTCAACCCAGTAATCTATGACAGTTTACATAGTGCCAACTGGAAGAGCTTGGCAAACACTCATTTTTCTTTCTCCCAAACACCCATTTATTTAAGATTCTCATTTCGAAATGCAGTTTTTTCAAAATTTATTTTTTATTTTTTATTTTCTAGACGGTGTACCAAACGGGGGTTAAAAATTTATGTCCCATAAATCAAAATCCTTATCAATTTATTGAAATGTAAGAATATTACAGGAGGGGCACGAAATGGATAGGAAAAATAGGACATACAAGCCAAAACCAGTGGTGGGAATTGTGCTTTATGTGTAAGTGTTGGATGGTCCTTGAGGGCTTAAATATGAACTTTTCTTTTTTTTTTTATCAATGCCATATCTCCACGTATCATCGTCTATTACAGGTGGGAAATGTGTTTTAACATTTGAATTTGGATGGTTCTCGAGGTTTTAAGTATGAACGTTTCTTTTTTATCAATGTCATATCTCCACGTATCATCGTCAGTTACAGGTGGGAATTGTGTTTTACCGTTTGTGTTTTGGATGGTTCTCGAGGCCTTAAGTATGAATGTTTCTTTTTTGTCAGTCTGATATCTCCACATATCATCATCTATTGTAAGTGGGAAGTGTGTTTTAACGTTTTGAGTTTTCGATGGTTCTCGAAGTCTTAAGTATGAATGTTTCATTTTTGTTAGCTTGATATCTCCACGTATCTTCGTCTTTTACAAGTGGAAATTGTGCTTTAACGTTTTGAGTTTTGAGTGGTTCTCGAGGACTTGAGTATGAACATTTCTTTTTTGTCAGCCTAATATCTCCACGTATCTTCTTCTTTTACAAGTGGGAATTGTGCTTTAACGTTTTGAGTTTTGAATGGTTCTTGAGGTCTTAAGTATGAACGTTTCATTCTTGCCAGCCCGATCTCCACGTATCATCGTCAATTACAGTTCTTTTGGTAACTCCTAGGGGGTTATGCCGACACCAGTTACCCTCTTTCTAAACTTTTACTCCAACAAAAAAAAAAAAAATTAATCATTAACAGATCTCATCTCACGAATAATTAGTAGATCCACTATTAAATTTTCTTGATGTGTTTCTTGTAAAGGAAATTGTAATCTTTTCTTGAGAACATGGCTTATGAATGTAATCAAGTTTTGCAGATTATTATCTTTTCTCAGTTTTTAGGGAAGGAAAGAAAAGTCCTTTCCTGGAAATTTCTTTTTGCCCTTTATGATGGTGGATTTAGAACCTTTAGTTGAAAAGGAAAATAAATATATAATTTTCTGGTTTGGTGAAGTAATCTATTTGTTTACTGGAAGAGCTTGTAAATGACAATTTGAGAAAGAGTTTCAATTGAACTAGAATATTAAATAGTGTGGAAAAAAAAAATCCTAATCTGTTAACAATTAAGCAGTCATTAATCAATACATAGATCTTCAAAACCGTCAGCATTTGATTTCCCTTCACATCAACCGAACTCGCAAATGTGGTAATGCTAGAACGCCTACTTCGTTAGGTTTAAGTTATATCTCTTTTTCTAATGATGTCAATCCAGTTATCTAAGACAATTTACATGGTGCCAACTAGTGCTATCTCAACTGATAAGGGTGGGGCGGGTATAGGACATGGATGAACTCAATAATTCAGTAAGCCAGCCAATGTTTTCTCGTTTTCATTGTGTGTAATTTGAGAGACTGAGGAAAGGCTAGGCCACTAGATTAGCCCAAGGACTCAAATCACATAGTTTTTATTTCAAGGCACAACAGAGTCCTTATATCAGACTCAAGAGTCAACTGAATTGGTCTAAAAACGTGTAGAAACAAGGAAAAAAAAAATTACTTAAATTTACCTGCAAGCACATTGTGTCGCAAACGGCAGTGGATCCACAGTTTCCATCATCTCCTTCCTTGACCAGTCTTGGTATAAGATCTTTAAAGTACATGTTCCACACTTTGTTGTTTATATTGATCAAGTCCGCCACGGGATGGAGTACCTGGTTGCAAATTACGATTACCGTGATACTTAACTTGAAGTAAACAACAGGAAATCAGAAAAAAGAACCGAAACAAAAGGGTTAACAACCAAAATGAAGAAACAGCATTGTTTTTTTTTTCTTGCCATAGTTACCTGCGGGTACTGCATTGGTGGCAACATCGGTTCAGGCAGGCAAATTGGGAAGAAAGGATGCTCATCGGGACTAGTGTACCTGCCAACCTGATCCATAATGGAAATGTCAATACAAAACCACAACACTCAAGTCTTCCCCTCGGAAATTCGTTCAGCAGTTTAACATACCTGAGCATGAAGCTTTTCAGTTTCTCTAACCATGTACTCTACCAAAGATCCACGGAACCCATCCATCGAAAAAGCATTGGGGTCATATGTATCTGCATTGTAACAATATTGAGCTCTCTCTAAAAGGTTATAAATTATGCTATCCTCCTGCCTGATTAAGGAGTATCTTATGGTCTCTAGGGTCAAGTTCTCGCTATCATCCGTCCTTTCCTTCGTCGCCAATGATCTGTACAATTCAGCTCAATTTTAGATTTTCTCATCATAATCCAATAAAAACACAAAATTCATATAGAAAATTGTACATCCAACACAGCCTACTCCAATTATCCGAGTCAATGAAATTTTCTACTAGGAGTCCCATGAAAGTCACATATAGAATCTGGCTTTAAGTACTTGTGGAAAAACTTCATGAAACAGAAACAAAAATCTTCATAAGTACTCTGTTGCATGTGAATTATTCTGCTTCCACAAAAAAAATTTCAGACTTGCAAACAAACTCAGCTTTTTCCATTTTTGGCTGTAAATGTCAATGCTGAAAAACGATTTATTTTTTTATTTTTCTTTTTTCTTTTTGGTGCATGTGTGCTAGAATTACTGTCTTAAAGATTACAATAACTTTTATGTCAACTGGCAATAAAGAAATACTACATTCTGAGAAAAAAGTATGTGTTTCTAAATAGAAAGTGAAATGCACTAAAACTTGCAAAACACCAGTCACCAGTTATGACACATCAAAGTTTATGAACACAAACAGATCAAAAATTTCAATCAAGGAACTTTAAAACAAGATGATTTTTTAATTTCCAAAGAAACATTTGAAAAAAAAAAAAAAAACTTCTATAAACAGCATAAAGGGGGAAACAAATTCCACATCGAAACAACGAAATCACAAGCCAATATTTGAAAGATCAATACTAATGATGAAAAGGGTTTGATTTTTTTTTTTTTTTTTTTTTTTAAATACCCGTTGGAGGTTGCATGGGCCTGAGTACAGCGAAGGCCAGAGGACTTGGTGGGTAAGACTGATTTGAAGGTCACGAAGTTGAGACTTTGCCTGGTTCTGAATGAAAAAAGAGAAGTGGGTCTTGGATTTGAGGGGATATGAAGAGGCCTTGTGGAAGGAACTGAAGCTCTTAGCAGCTTGGCCTCCATTGGAAAAGCTAGAAGATCCAATGAAGCAGGAGAAAAGGGAAAGAAAGACGGAAGAAAAACAGGAAACAAGAGAGAAGAAGATGAAGATGAAGAAAGAAGGAAGAAAGGTCGTTGTTTTTATATTATATTGGTGGTGGTGGTGGTGGGTAAGTCATGTGTGGGGGAGGTAGGTGGAGTTATAGGACTTCCCACGAACAATTCTGAAGACTTCTTCTTCAAGCCTGCGTCTCTTGTCGTTTTTAGACGTTGTTGGTGGGAGAAAGAGGCTGTCGGAACAAAACAAGTGTTCGTTTGGGTAATGCAACATGACTTGGAAATGTGGTTAAAAAAAAAAAAAAAAAAAAAAAAAACGAACAAACAAACTTGGAAATGGACCCCGCAGTAGCTTTTTAACTATTTCTTGTCGTTTCAAATAATCTTTCGTTTTGATTAAAATAGGGTGTTTGGTTGAATAGTTTGAGTTGAGATTTTTAAGTTTTAATAGTAAATTTTTTTGAATTTTCAAAAAAGACAAAAAAATTTTGGGAAAAAGACAAAAATTTTTAGAAAAAAGATAAAAAAAAGTTTGAGTTAGATGGTTTGAACCATTATACCAAACAAACTTTAAATATTGGAAAAATAAATTTAAATATTTATAAGAAAAATACAGTAGAACAGTGTGTAAACAGTTTCTAAAAACAGTCTCAAAACTTTTTGTTAGAGAACCATAAAGGATTTTTTTTAATCCGTAGATTCAACTCATGTCTACCATATCTCTTTTTATATCTCTTCACTAATATTATAATTGTTTAATTGAAATGTAATATTAATTACACTTATTTGGTATACCATTTTGGATTTTAATTTTCATTTTATTTCAAATCCAAATTCACTTTTTCTCTCTCTCTCTCTTTTTAAATTCACATCATACTCATTTTTCTTTCTATCAAACACTCATTAAAGAGTTAGGGACCATTTATGTCAATTATTCTTTTTTCATTTCAACACAATGTGCCAAACGGAGTTAAAAATTTATATTCCATCAGCTAGAAGACCTTATCACAGTTTTGTTGACATGTTATGAAATCACATAAGAGGCACGAAAGGAATATGAAAAATGGTACATATCAGCCAAAATCTGTTATGGGAATTGTGCTTTAACATTTGAGTGTTGGATAGTTCTCGATATCTTAAATATGTACATTTATTATTTGTCAGACTTATCATTGTTTGTTACAGGGGGGATTGTGCTTTAAGAGTGTTGGATGTGGATATGAACCTTTTTTTTTTTTTTTTTGTTCAACCTCACTTCTCCACATATCATCATATTTTATCCAATTGAGAATTGTTCTTTAAAGTTTTAAGTCCAGAATGGTTCTCAAGGTCTTAGATATGAATTTTGTTTTTTGTTGGCCCTATATTTTCATATATCATCATCTATTACAGGATGAGAATTATGCATCAACATTTGAGTGCTGGATGGTTCTCGAGTTTTTAAATATAAATGTTTTCTTTTTTGTCAGTGGCATATCTCCATGTATCATTGTCTGTTACAGGTGGTGATTGTGCTTTACCATTGATTCTCAAGACCTTAAATATGAACGTTGATAGTTATGACGCTATTTCAATCAATAAAATTGTGACAATAAATGAGAGTTACAAGTTAAAGCCGAATAACTACAGACGGTTATAGTTTCTGAACTTGTACGTTTTTGTCATCATTACTGATTTCAAAAGTTGAGCCCGTCCCGATTAATGAAAGTGCAACTCACTAATAACAAAAGTTAGATGCTTGAGAACCTACACAGAAAACTAGAACAGAGTAACAAAAGATGAAAAGTTTAGTTTTGCTTAGGATAATAGGCATTGTAATAGTTCAATCTTAATAGCAGGATGAAAATGGTGATTCTGATAAAGTTCCATGACCAAACAAAATTTTCCATGTTTTGCAGTTGGTTATGACTTTGCCTTAAAAGGGCCACAATCTCATTATCAGTGAAAGTTTTCTTCCAAAGGGCTACACTAAAAGGTAGTAGAAATGATAGCTCTGCATTTAAGAGCTTTCTTAATTTGTTGATGGTCAAAACACCCTCTTTCATTTCTTATCAGATAAATTGATTATCAGGGTTTTTGAATTTTTGTTTGCAAAGGAATCACGGTAAGATTTTTTTGAGAAAGCGGGTTGTATACTAGTGAATGCAACTACGATTTATGATTTTTCTATTGATTGGCTTTTTTTATTTTTTTTAATTTATTTATTTTTTAAGGCAGTGAAAGGAAAAGGAAGCAAGGAGGTTTATCACTTACGGCCTTCTATGGAGAAATTCTGTGTCTTTTTTGAGAGATGGGAATTGGAACTTTTAACATCTTATGTTAGTTCAGCAAAGTAAGCTATTTGTATATATTTAAAAAAAAAAAAAAAAAAAAGCATGAAGATAGAAAATTAAGAAAGGACTTGCTTGAGTTAGAGATTAAACCTAATCACTTTGAATAGAATAAAGCTGTGAATTTATGATTTGAAAAGAAAATTTGATATTGGAGTTCGACATTGTAGGTGGTAGCAGTTTCTTGTGTCTGAACTTGTGCACAAGTAAGTTACGCTAAAAATCAAGAGTCATGAATTTGTTTTGATATCATTTGAATGAGAAATTGAATAGTTTTAAATTATTTACGACTCAAAGGATTTATCGATATCTGAAACTTCAGAGTTACAAAGCTATCTTGATAAATGCAATTGTAACCGTGGATATGGATTACAGTGTACTTCAAAGAGTTTATTTTAATAAGAAACCAAAATTTAATTGTTTTAGTAAAAATAAAAATTTGCATTCATGATTTGAAACATAAATGGATTAGAACCAACCAATGATAGATGATTGTGAATTCTGAACACGAACGTTAAATGTCCCTATAGGTCAAGCGAGTAAAGCTGTAAAATTAAATGAGAGTTTAAAATTAAAGTCGGACAAACTGTAGATGGTTTCGGTTTCTAAACTTGATCATAACATTCTCACAACAAGTTCAATAAGTTACACAATTATCAATACTGAGAGTTGAGTCTGCCTCGGTCTGCCAAACTATAACTCACCAATATCATGAGTTAGACACTTGAGAATTTACATACAAAACTAGAAAACGGAGTAATAAGAGATAAAAAAATATGAGTTTTGCTTAGGATAGTAAGCACTGTAATAGTTTGAACTTCATTGTTGGATGAAAATGGTGATTCTGTTTGTCTATTGACTTGTGATTAGGTGCCATGACCAACAAATTTTCTATGTTTTACAGTTGGTTATGATTTTTTTACCTTAAAAGGGCCACAACCTTGTTGTCAAACTCTTCTTCCAATGGGCAATACTCAAAGGTAATAGATATTGTATCTCAAGCATGCAAGTGCTTTGTTAATTTGTTAATAGTCAGAATCTCATCTTCTAAATCTTCTTAGATAGGCTTGTTATCAGGCCTTTGAATTGTTGAAAAGGAAGCAAGGAGGTTCATCAACTAATGCCATTCTGTGGAGAATTTTCTCCCTTTTTGAGATATGGGAGTTCATATCTCTTTCTTTGTTCAGTAAATTATTTCCCTATTAAAATAGTTTGAACATAGAAATTTGATAAAGAGCTTATTTGAGTTGAAGATGAAACTTAAATGTTCTGAATATAGTTAAAGCTGTGAATTATGATTTGAAACATAAAATATAAATTATAGTCCGACGATTGCATGTGATAGCAGCTTCATGTTTTTGAACCTGTGCATTGAATGTCACTGCAGTGTAAGTGAGTTATACACTCCATGTATCATAGTGTTAAATGGTTCTCGAGTTCTTAAATATAAATGTTTCTCTTTTGTCAGCTTTATATCTCCACATATCATCGTCTGTTACAGGTGAGAATCGTATTTTAATGTGAGTACTAGATGGTTATCGAGTTCTTAAATATAAACGTTCATTTTTTGTTAACCACATATCTCTACGCATCATCGTCTATTACATAAATAAATTGTGTTTTAACAGTTGAGTGCTGGATGGTTCTCGAGTTCTTAAATATAAACGTTATTTATTTTTTTTTTACCAGCTTTATATTTCCTCATATCATCGTCTATTACAGTTTTCGATAACTCTTAGAGATATGTCGACACCAGTTACCTTCTTTGTAAATTTTTTCTTCAACAACTGAAAGTGGTTACGATTTCTGAACTTGAGATGCCATTACATGTCAAGTAAGTTATACTCCAAAAAGATATAATATGATCAAACAACTCATCAACATTGAGAATTAGACACTTGAGGACTCACATATAAAACAAAGAACCGAGTAATATAAGATGAAAAGGTGAGCCAAGGAATTTCATGCTTTTCTTAAAGGCCTGCTCTTTATTGCACTTAAAAGATCTTAAAGGACAATAAGAAATTTTCACTACAAGACTTTTCTCTCTCTCTCTAAGAACTCAGAAAAATGGAAAAAGGTCACTCACAAATCAACATTATAATCTACAAAACTTTACTATAATCACGAACCATGTTATTAAGAAAAGATTATGATTTCTTAATAAGACAACGGGCGTCGATACATCTCTCGAGGAGTTATCAAGAGGACTGTAACAGACGATAATATCTGAAGATATGTGGTTGACAAAAAATAAATTTTAGTATTTGGGATCTTTTAGTTGAAAAGGAAGGACAAATATATAATCTTCTGGATTGGTGAAGTAATATATTTGTGGTTATGACTTTGCTTAAAGAGCCACAATCTCATTGAAAGCCTTCTTCTTAAGAACAGTAACCAAATTCTGTATACAGGCTGAAGAATTGATTGCTAGGTTTCTCAGTTGCAAAACTTTAATTTATTTGATGATTTGGCTGATTCGTATATAAAGCCGAGGAATTCCAAACGTTGTTCAGTGTAAGGCCTTATATTAATTTCTATAAAATGTGTATAATAATCATTATCAACATAATTCATTGAACAAAAACCCAAAGAAGTAGCTGTTGATTTTGCAATGAAAATAACTAGCTGTTGTTGTTGCTTGCTTCCATCATCCAAACAACAGACACAGTAGTTCCCTTTTTCAAGAATGAACTCTGAGATTGGGCCTATTGGCAATTAGGCCCATAGGAGTGAGGCCCATCTCTTTTCAAAGCTTTGCATATTTTCCTGTTGAATTAATTTTAGGTTTTTTAATAAGTTTTTTAATAAATGGCTTAAATTTTTAAAAATTAGTTAGATGTCTTTTTTTTTCTTCTTCAGAACAGTCGATCAATGATTGATCATATCGAATAGTTAATCACTCATCGACTATCGGTCAATGGTTAATCACTAATTGACAATAATACAACTTACAAAATTTTATAATCAATCACTGATTGACCTATAGTCAATGGTTAATCAATGATCAATCACTGATTGACCTATAAATAATATCACAAATTTTCATTTTTGTAGTCAATTATTGATTGACCATAAACATTGATTAACTATAAACAATGTCACAAATTTTCATTTTTGTAGTCAATCACTGATTAATCCATAGTCAATCATTGATTGACTATAAATAATATCATAAATTTTCCGGTCAATCAGTAATTAATTATAACTAAATCACTGATTTACCATTTAAAAAATTAAAAAAAGTAAAAAAAAAAAAAAAAAAAAAATCTCTCTCTTCCCCACTCTCTCTCCCCCCCACCTGCGATAGCCCCCATTCTCGATTCTCTCCCTCTCATCACTGCTTTCTTTTTCCCTTCTCTTTCCTTTGGTTTCTCTCTTTTTCCTCGTTGATCGGAAAGGCAATGTGCCGATGACAACAGTGACGACGATGGTGGCGGCTTGTTGCAGTTCGACCGGAGAGTGTCGAGATTGTCACGATTTCCGGTAGATCGAGCGATTGAGGATCGCAGGCTCCGTGAGCCTTTTTCTCCAGTGACAAGAGCGGCTTCCTCTCCACGATCTGGTTTCTCTCTTTTCGTCACGAGCAGCACGACGATTTCGCCTTGGTGTCACGATTTTGGCGTCGCCAATCTCTGTCCGAGGCTATGGTCGGCAACGGTGATGGTTGAAAGGAAAGAAGAAAGAAAAAAGTAGAGGGAGAAGAGAGAGAAAGAGCCGCGAGGGGGGGGGGGGGAAGAGTATGGGAAGTTGATGAAATTTGATTACGCCATTTAGCTAAATAAAAAAATAAATAAAAAGATTGAGCTATCTATTAGATTAGGTGATTACTATGGGCTACCCAATCTAATTTTCCTTAATTTAATGTTTTCCCCTGAATTATGTCACTTATGAACTTTTTTTTTTTAATAAGAAAATTATTTAAATAACTACATTTTTTTTTATTTATTGACTAATATGACACAAATTCTCTATTTTGATCAACATGACATAAATTTTAGTTAATTTTAATTTAATTTTCTGTTATATTAGTTTAGTGTTAATTTTTTGTGTCTGTTAGTATAATAGTCTTTAAATTTGTATCTTTCAGATGCTTTTCCTGTTTTATACATATATTTTCCCTAAAACTGTATCATTAATGTAACTTTACCCTGTGACTTTAACAAATACACCATGTCATTCCCTCAAATTTTGTTCCTTCAGAAAGTAACCCCTTTTGTTTAATTCCTCAATTATTGTGATATACTTTAGGGAAACAATAAAAATAATCTTTACAAAATGTCCAAAAACTAACGCAATTGGGCACAAGGGGTTACTTGCTAATGAAAAAACGTTTGAAGGGACATAGTGGCATAATTTGGAAGTTAAGGGACAAACTGCCATAACCCACATAGTTCGGGGAGGCAAATATAAAAATAATCATTCCCTATTCACACAAAAAAAAAAAAAAAAAAAAAAAAACAGAGAGAGAGAGAGAGATAAGCCGAGCTGCCATGGACGAAGAGAGAGTGTTTTTGAACGGCAAAAACAGGGGAACCAAATATCATCAATCTAGTCTAATGTTCAAAAATCGAAAATCTATTCGATTTCTCAGTGAATTCCCAGTAAATTAATCAGTTCGTTCTTCGTCAAAGCGTTTTTTTTTTTTTTTTTGGGTTTTTTACAATGCAAATGTGCGTGCCGGTTCGAAAACCAGGATGGGTTTCTTCACGAAGACTGTTCGAGCAGAAGTTATCCGACCTCCATAAATGCGGGAACTTAATCCAGATAAAGCAAGTTCATGCCCAGATTATCAGAGCCCATCTTCACCACGACCCTTACGTCGTGCCCAAACTCATCGCCGCTTTCTCTCTCTGCCGACAAATTGCGCTCGCCGTCAAAGTGTTCGACGAAATTCCCGAACCCAATGTGCACGTCTACAACGCCATGATTAGAGCCCACACTCAGAACTCCCAGAGCTCGCAGGCCTTCGCGACTTTCTTCAACATGCAGAGTAATGGCGTTTTGCCTGACAATTTCACGTACTCGCTTCTTTTGAAAGCGTGTTTGGGGAAAACTTGGTTCCATGTTATTCAAATGTTGCATACCCACATTGAGAAATGTGGGTTTTGTTCGGATATTTTTGTGCCCAACGCGCTTATTGATAGCTACTCTAAGTGTGGACCCGTTGGTGTCAGTGCCGCTAAGAAGCTGTTCATGGTGATGGGAGTGAGAGATATCGTGTCTTGGAATTCCATGATTGGTGGGTTGGTTAAATTTGGGGAGTTGGGTGAAGCACGCCACTTGTTCGACGAAATGCCTGAGAGAGACTTCGTTACTTGGAACACGATGTTGGATGGGTATGTGAAGGCCGGCCAAATGAGCGAGGCGTTTGAGTTTTTTCAGAGGATGCCTGAGAGGAATGTGGTCTCCTGGTCGACTATCGTTTCGGGTTATAGCAAAGCTGGGGATATGGAAATGGCGAGGATGTTGTTTGATAAGATGCCTGTGAAAAACTTGGTTACTTGGACTATTATAATATCTGGGTATGCTAAAAAGGGGATTGCTAATGAGGCGAATTGTTTATATGATCAAATGGAGGAAGCTGGTTTAAAGCCTGATGATGGGACCATAATTAGTATTCTTGCTGCTTGTGCCGAGTCTGGTTTGCTTCGTTTGGGTGAGAAAGTTCATGCCTCTATAGAGAGGAATAGGTACAGGTGTTGCACAGAAGTATCTAATGCATTGGTTGACATGTATGCGAAGTGCGGTAGCTTGGATGAGGCATACAAGGTCTTTGAGGGGATAAGAAAAAAGGATTTGATATCGTGGAATGTCATGCTCCATGGTTTCGCTACCCATGGTCATGGTGAGAAGGCGCTTCAGCTTTTTGCTAGAATGAAAAAGAAAGGGTTTTCCCCGGATGCAGTTACCTTCATTGGTATCTTGTGTGCTTGTACCCATGCCGGCTTAGTGGAGGAGGGCCTTCATTACTTTCAATCCATGGATAGAGAATATGGAATAGTTCCCCAAGTTGAGCACTATGGTTGTGTAGTTGACCTCTTGGGACGTGGCGGCCGTCTTGAAGAAGCTTTTAGGCTTGTGAATAGCATGCCGGTAGAACCAAATGCCGTAATTTGGAGTTCCTTTTTGGGAGCTTGCCGTGTGCATAATGCTGTGGATCTTGCAGGAGAGGTGCTCGATCACCTGGCTAAATTGGAATCATCAAATCCAGGAAACTTTTCCATGTTGTCGAACATTTATGCTGCAGCCGGTAATTGGGAAAGTGTTGCAAATATGAGGCTGAAGATGAGGAGCGCAGGAATGCAAAGGCTTCAGGTGCCAGCTCCATCGAAGTAAACGAAGAAGTCCATGAGTTTAAGGTATTCGATGAATCACATCCTCAATCAGATAAGATATATCATATGATTGGCAAACTGAATCAGGACCTTAAGCGAGTGGGATACGTCCCCATAGTTCGTTGACAATAGCATTTTCTGAAGCTTTAGGCGGGTACTTTGCTGTTGATATATGCCTGTGTTGCACGCGTCCTCTAACTTGAAAAGGTGGGAAATTTCTGCAAAACTTCAGGAGTTACCATGTGAATGACTATATTCTAAGTAAACAATGTCCGAGGAAAGTTCCAAATACATACTCTTATGTTCAGCCAAGAGGCACGAGTCAGGATGTCTGTGTATATGTACTTATTGTAAAGGATTAATCTCACTTGTGCCCCTGAACTTTAGTATAATTTTATTTGTGACCATTGAATGTCACTTTACTCTTTGAATTTTGATTTAGTCTCACTTAATCCATTTTGTAAGAATTTCAGTTTAAAATAGATTAAAAAAGATCACTTATACTTCACTTCTTCCCCTTGTTTTCTGTCCATTTTCAGCAGATTTGCACAAACATGGAAACAAAATTACTTGACTGCACTGAATCTCATCCTTTTGCATCTTGTTTTTGACAGAATTTCTACCAGAAGGGGTTAAGTGGGACTAATTCAAAATTCAAGAGGCGAAGTGAAAGTTTTCAAAATTTGGAAGGCAAAGTGAGAATGCGCTAAAATTTAGGGGACATTAACCGGCAAAAATCCTATTGTAAAACAATGGTATTGTTTATTCAAAGAAAAAGAGAAGAATAAGGCAAATGCTTCTGTTGTTTGTACAAGTACATTTGATCTTCTAATTGTTACCGAAGCCATTCATATTTTATTAGTTATGATATAAAAATTGTTAATACCCAATTTCTTCTTTATGGCATTCCTCTGACTGATTCTTTGTCTCTGTAACGTAACGATTAGTTTGGCTTTTTAAGATAGATAACATTAGTTTTTGCTGTCTTTTATTAGAAACTTCATTTAATATTTTAGGTTTTTTGGACATGCAAAAGTCTGAGGATGAGGGGCTTGGAGTTCTGATCAGCGAGTAAGATTGAGAGATAGGAAAAGCAAGAGGGAAGAAAAGGAAACCCAAACCAAAAAAAAAAAAAAAAAAAACAGAGAGAAAGAGAGAGAAGGAGAAGACGAAGATGGAGAGGATAAGGGTTTGGAGTTTTGGTCAGCGAGCAAGACTGAGAGAGAGGGAAAGCAAGAGGGAGAAAAGGAAACCCAAACTAGGAGAGAGAGAATGAGAAGAAGATGCAAAGGATCGAGAGAGAATAGAGGAAGAACGAGAGCATGAGAAGAGAGAAGGAAAAGAAAAACGGGACTACAAAATCGACACGTAACGGGGGGATAAGTATGGACGAAAAACTTAGCAACATTCACTCTTTTATATATGGCAAGGAGATAACACTAGTTTCTGTTGTCTTATTATCGATAACTTCATTGAATATTTTAAGTTTTTGGGTATTACTGTCCCTAACCTTTGTAGGAAGTGATAACTTTATGGCCAATCAGTACTTGAATTTTATTTATTTATTTATTTATTTTTTTAACAATTTTGGTCTATATACCTAAATTGACAGCAGATTTTTCAAGTTTTACTGACTGATCTTGTGTTCATCATATAATAACTTGAAATTTTATCAAAAAAGACATTTAAAGTGCAAAATGCTCGAATTCTCCAGAGTAGTTCAATGTTCATAGACTAATAAAGCTAAAAATAAAATCCCATAAGAGTCATTCGAAAAATGAAAACATGCTCACAGTATCCTATACTTATTTATTACATCGTTATTAGTCTCTCTGATATAAAATTCTGACTTCGTAATCGTAAGCATGTCTTCTCTCGTTCTTGTTAATAATAGCATCTCCCTTCGTGGAGAATGCAACGAGTCTGTGGATACCCTATATATTCTTCTCAATATTGTTGATGGCGCTTTTTTGCCAAACGTGGACTCACATAGTCCAATGAGGTGATTAAATGGGTGAATTTGAGTGACAAAAAGATATTGAAAATAAATAGAGAGGATTTTAAGACGGGTTTGGTTGCTTATGAAGCCTATATCTTTTAATGATTCTCACTTGCTTTATGCCAATGCATTACTATGATAGGACATTTCCTTGAAGAGGCTAAGCTCGTGGAATTAGCCTAATTAAAAAATCAGTTAAGTAAAACTGTGTTACACTAAATGAGAACTGAGTTGTACTCGATGTACTAATTGGGGTTACAGAAGTGTTCATTTGAATGAGAAACTAAAATCAAATAGTTTTTCCTCTAACTAAAACTATCATTTATGATTGGATTGTAAAATGTAAATTAGAGTTGGATAGGTACTGGTTATAGCGGATTCTGAACTTGAGCGTTATATGTCACTATAATTCAATGAGTTACATAGTTACCAAATTGAGTCGATAGTTATAGGTTATAGTGGATTCTGAACTTGAGCGTTATATGTCTCTGCATATCAGTGAGTTACACAATCATAGTAGTATTTAGTTGTACTCCAATTGATATACTTAGAGTTAGATGAACTTGAGAAATCAATATCAAAATTTTTTATTTTTTATTTTATTTTTACTATAACTAATACGATGCATTTATGATTAGAGAGTATAATATAAATTAGAGATGGACAATTAGAGATTTAGAATATTCTAAACTTGAACGGCACATGTCACTATAGTTCAATGAGTTACATAGTAATCAATATTTGGTGTAATCTAAATGAGAATTAAGTTTTATTCGGATTGATACACTTATTAATGTTATATAACAGTTTATCTAATTGTGAATTTTAAATCGAATAGTTTAAGTATAACTAAAGTTATGCATTTATGATATGAAATGTAAAATTGAAATTAGAGCTAGACAATTCAAGCTGTAGCAGTTTCTTGACTTATGTGTTAAGTGTCATTACAATTGAAGTGAGTTAAATAGTTATTGGTATCTCAAAGTTAAGAATTACGAATCTATCTCGATAAATGAAGGTGCATATCGTAAATGTGAATTAAGTTACATTAATTTATATTGTGATTGGAATTGCATAAAGAGTTCATTTGAGTGAGAATTCAAAATCAAACAATTTAGTAGAACTAAAGCTGCAAACATATGATTTGAAGCGAAAATAGAAATTAGAGCTTGGGAATTCTAAGTGTAGTACTTTTTGAACTTTTTTAAATGTAATTTGATATCACTATGAGTTAAGCTGGTTCTCATATTACTATCTGCCTCAATTATATATGTATATTTTAATCATCCGCCTCAATAAAATAAACAAACACAATTATAGACAACACATTAACGTTAAATTAAGAATTAAATGAACGTAGTCATCTTTATTTGAGAATTGCCAACCGGGTCTCAAAAAAAAAAAAAAAAGCCGCAATCCAACGTTACCTGATATCCCACATCAGAAGCCAATGGCAGAACGCCATGTGTACGATCATGAACACTTTTACCTTTTGGCAGTCTGAAAAATTGTCCCCACATTAAAAAAAAAAAAAAAAAAAATTGTCCCCACCCACAACTCAATGCAAAGAAACAATTAAAAAAACAACTGGCCACAAGTATGCCATGTCATCCAAAAGAGTTCGATTGATCCAATACCAACAATTGAGCACGGACCAAGTTGTTGTACTCGTCCGATGCAGTGCCACGTGTTAAGTCATATCCACTGGTCCATACTTTTTGTCGTCTAAAGTGAGCTAAAATAAAAAAAAATAAAAAATAAACACATGTGGGAGAGTTTGGTGAAATAATTTGAGTTGAGATTTTTAAATTTAATAGTAAATTTTTTAAATTTTTAAAAAAAATAAATTTTTTTTAAAAAAAAGATAAAAAAAAAAGACAAAAAAAAATTGAGTTGAATAAATTAAGTGGTTCCACCAAACAGACCCACATGTAGACAGTAGTCGGGATGGGGTTGAAACAACACCTTGTGGTGCACATTTAGCCACACTTCAACTATATAAATATACCAGTGTGTACATGCACTTTAGACCCATTTCTCTTTATCCACAAACAAACTTTATTCCCTTATCTGCGATCGAAAAACGAAGAAGCTGACGGCTAGGATTTAGAAGAACCGCCATGGAAGCTTGTTTATTCACCGCCAATTCCTTCACAAAAACCATAGAATTTCCTCCTTCTATCAGACCCAAAATTCTCACTCACTCCAAGAGAATTTCTTCTCGCTTTCCTAACAAAAAAGTCCCAACTCCTCTTCCATAACATGTAAGCTCTTCTTCTTCTTCCTTTTTATTTTTTATTTTTTATTTTATTTTAAAGATTGAGAAAATTCCCCCAAAAAAAAAAGAAAAAAGAAAAAGAAAACAGAGACGTTAAAGTTTCTGATAGGTTTTGCAAATTATAGGTTGTTTACGGGACTCATACTCACCATCCGATGATGACAAGAAGCCGTTGATTGATTCCGATTGGAGATCATTCAGAGCAAAGCTGGTTGCAGGGGAGCGAGTCTGTAGGCCTCAAGCGGAGCCTTCCTCGTCAACCTTTGATCTCGACACCGTGGCGGATCATCAACCGTCGATCAGCGTCGGCGACAAGTGGGCCCACACACTTCACGAGCCCGAAAAGGGGTGCCTACTGATCGCGACCGAGAAGCTCGATGGGGTCCACATCTTCGAGCGGACGGTGATCCTTCTCTTGTCAACTGGGCCTCTGGGCCCATCGGGGATCATCTTAAACAGGCCATCGCTCATGTCCATCAAGGAAACGAGATCAACGACGCTGGACATCGCGGGGACGTTCTCCGACAGGCCGCTGTTCTTTGGTGGGCCCATGGAGGAGGGCCTGTTCTTGGTGGGCCCAAAAGGGGACGATGATGGGCCCGTGAGGAAAAGCGGGGTGTTTGAAGAGATAATGAAGGGGTTGTATTATGGGACGAGGGAGAGTGTGGGTTGTGCCGCTGAAATGGTGAAGAGGAATGTGATTGGGCTTGGGGATTTTAGGTTCTTTGATGGGTATTGTGGGTGGGACCGAGAGCAATTGAGGGACGAGATTAGGGCTGGTTATTGGACCGTGGCAGCTTGTAGCCCAAGTGTAATTGGGCTTGCTAGTGTTGGAAGTGTTGGGCTTTGGAGGAAGTTCTTGGCTCATGGGCCCAAGGAAGGTTTGGTGAGATATGAGTGCTTCATACGTTGGAGATGGTTGTTGGTCAGCTGAAGCTGAGGTTGTAGGGATTCAAACTCTACATAAGTGGTGGGATCAGGTGTGGAATTATCACGAGAATATGACTATGACTGTAATCGCAGATGGTTATCGGTTAGGATTGTGTCGTGAATTGTATGATAATTGTATATGTTTTGTTTTTCTTAATTATTATTCAAAAGCCGCTAGATTTAGGTGCATATTTGGTATGATTTGAGTGGGTCGAGCATGTTTTTTTAAGGAAAAAAAACAAGGGAATTACCGTTCCGAATTAGTCACTAAAGTTACTTATCTAAACAAGTATATGAAATACATTTGTATTTTGTTTCTTTTTAGGTTATTTAATGTAGTAAAATTGCAGTGGACTAAATAAGTGAACTCTTCTCCTTTGCTTTCACCCCATTTCAATATGCAAGACTTATCAATCAAAATTTACCAAAATCCACTTTTATGAGGGCTTAAAGATAATTTCTGCTATATAAAAAAGGAGGGTTTAAAGATAAAGATTGGTGCTAAATGACATCAAAAAACGCATACTATCTTGAATAAAATATTCATATGATACTCATAATATTTATAGGTGATGCGATTGTCCTCTTTTGCCCGTTGATAAATATTATTGAAATAATAAGACTCTTATGAGATTCACACTAGTCAACAAAAACAAATAAATAATCATATTAATTATAACCACTTGTGACAAATCTTTTATGCTCATCACATCTATTTCCATCCAACACATAAGTTCTTAAAATTCTAATAAACGTAAAATTTATTAACAAATCCAACTTTAATGTTTGAGTTGAAAACTTGAATATTTGTCCTAATAGTTGATTAATAAACGTTGATATTAATGAATATAATATTGCCGTATAAACTATAGACTCTAATTTCAACTCTCATCTACTTCATTTATATGGCTTTACATTCCACTTGGTATGTATTTGGACCAGCATACATGAAGACAATCTTGGAATCTACATATGAGGGGATAACTAACATTATTAATCCTTCTTTTTTTTTTAAACCCCCCTGCTTATCTCATGTTTTGTAGATTACTCTTGACTGAAAAATTGATTAAGACATCTCAGCTGCCTAATCACCCAATAAAAAAAAAAAAACAAAAAACAACAAAAACAAACAAACAAAAACAAAACAAAAACCAAAAAACAAAGAAAGAAAGAAAGAAAGAAAGAAAAAGACAAGGAATAGAAAAGGTCAAAGAAATGTTTCATACCACGAGAAAATAAATTTCTCCTCCATTATCTTTTGTTTCATTCTTCTTGATAACTCCTTTTCTTCCCATTAATTTTTTTGACAATTTCTACGATGGTATTCTGTTTAGACTAGTTATTAACATATATTATAAATGATAAGTTATACGTATGTTTTAATTTTAATGTGATTTTGATCAGAATCATTCTTCATAAATATAGATTACGAGTAGAGTAATCTACTACTATAAGAAGCTCCTATAATTATGTGAACATCTTGTACTGGTAAATAATAATTTTGATACAGTGGTTGGTCTGAAATTCTTTTTTTAATACCACTTTGGTGTAAAAAGATCGAGCTATTATTGAATTTTGACACCACTAGAACCGGCCATGATGTGTCAACATGGAATCGTTTTATAATTTTCTTTACTCTCAATCTGTTTGGCTTAGATCAGAGATACAATAATTGGGATAAGATTCCGACATGCTATGTCTTTGGAAGGGACTGCAAATTATTTTTAGCCCCAAATATTCACATGTCACACCTACCAAACAGTAATTACAAGAGCACCCCATTTGAGCTGTCAAAATTTATTTCATCACCATTTGGTAATTTTGAAACTCATTTAAAGCTCTTATTGCGATTACAAGGCAAATCAATGTACTTTTTCATTTTTGCTCATAGAGTTAAAGAGTTATCATAAAAGAGTTTTTTATTTTTTTAAAAAAGAGGTAAATTTCAGAACCAAAATCACATGTTCATGTTTAATATTAGTGAATTCTTCATGAGTGTAACAGCTCGATGACATGCAACATTGAGTTCCCTTAGATTTGTTAGGTTTGAAAAAAAAAAAAAAAAAAAAATCTGATTTTTAGCATTGAATATTGATTACGTATAATACTCAACAAAGGGTGATTTTCAAAGGAATCATACCTTCCTCAAAAAATTAAAAATAAAAAAATAGTGATATTGAAATTACAGCTATTATTAGTCTGAAAATGATAGATATAAGTGCTACCTATTTAGTAAATAACGTGTACCACCTTGAACTTAAATAATTCAAGAATGATTGGTTGATAGTTATTATTAAAAAATTATTACAAAAAAAAAAAAAAAAGAATAATATTATGTTCAATGAATGGTGCGACAATAACCCATTTTCAATGGAGATGTAGCTACCAAGACACACCATATTATTGCTCACATGTTTAGGAAGAAGAAAACTTATTGACAATTTAGAAAGACTAGTTTCACACGAGAAAATCTTGTCTGGTTTGATTAGAACTTTAGCTTTTCATGAACACTAAAAAAATTAAAAAAAAATTAAAAATCCAAAGTAAAATAGTAGCTAGGAAACCTATTCACTTACGCGTACCAACTTTAACTAATTGGTCATAAATATTTAGATTATAATTCTTACAGTTTTATGTACAGAGATGTACATAGCATCCAATTATTTGTTTTTATGCCCTCTGACAGAAAAAAGAAAAAAAAGAAAAAAAAAAACAAGTAAAGGACCTTCTAGGCCATTGAATTACCATTTCAATATCAAATTTCAAAATGACGTTGTTGGACTAATACTCATATATTTAATGTAAGAGAAAAGGTGGGAGTGTGAGTTGTTTTTAATAATGGGTTTAAAACTTTAATACTAATTTTGATATCAATTTACGTGACGGAGAGTTATGAAATTTTATTGATAAATAAATATTATAATTTAAAACAATATGATATCTGTTTTAGGTACCTAAATATAATGCAATATCATGTAAGTTGATATTAGGGTCATAGCATTAATATTCTTATTTATTTAATTATTTCAAAGAAAGTCTTATTTTTTCCCTTTAAAAGAAAAATGAAAAGAAATTTCGGATAGATATTTTATGTTCAATTCCAAGTTGACTACTGGCCATTATAGAAAAGGAAGAGCAAAGAGAAACAACCAATAAAAGATAGACAAAGCAAATATTAAAAAAGAAAAAAAAAGCAATAATCCAAACAATCTCATTTCTTAGCATATAATTACACACCAAACCTCAAATGAAATCCAATCCCCATCCTTTCTTTTGTCCTTGTCCTTTTTTTTTTTAAAATAAAAATTCTAATCACACTTTTTAATTTTTTAAAAACTTTATTTCTTTTCTCATTCATATCCGGAATGTGCTTTAATTGGATGAAACCTCCACACCACGCGCCTCCGGAGAGCGTGACAAAAAACACCCGACCTCAAAATCTAAGAACACCAACCACGTCACGTTACATTGATATCTTCGTACTCTCGAAAGTCGAAAGTACCTTTTATTTCGTTGGAGAGAATATTTCCAGTCACTGGATGCGCGCGTGGATGACACGCCCCCTTGAAAAAAAAAAAAAAAAAGGAAACAACGAAAAAATCTAAAAATGAAAATAAATACAAGAGGGGTCAGCTACTTTCGGAAACTGTTAGGCTGTTGCCTCAGTAAACCCAAGGTGTCTACATTTTCTAAAGTACTTTTCCAATATAATATTTGTGTGTACCCAAAAGCATGGAAGTTGGAGAGAATCTAGAAAATGTGTGGGAAATAAAAAATAAAAAATAAAAACAGAATTTTCTTTTTTCATTAAAAAGGTTAAAAAAAAAAAAACACCCATATCTTTCACATCCTCAAAAACCCAGAAATAAAAAAAGGTTCCAATTAAAAAATAAGGAGAGAGAAAAAAAATCATTGAAACCAAAGCCACAGAGGAAGTAGAATAATGGGCAGACCACAAGTTGACAAATTTGAAGTCATTGTTCTTGAAGAAGTCATGTGTTGCTTTTGCATAGGAAAGAAGATTTTCTATCTGGGATGTGGGATCTCTCTATTTTCTCATCAGATTCTGGCCCAGCAGATCTGAATTTTCCTCTGTACTATTATTATTATTATTATTATTAATTATAACAATTATTATTATTATAATTTTTTTTTTTTGGGTTTTGGGTTTTGGTCTTGGGATGATCTAAGCTTTTTCTTTAATGGCAGTGCAGAGATTTCATCGACTTTGTTTGTTGGCCTCTGTGAGGTGGTTTTTTTTCATGTTCTGGTTCTTGGGTTTTTTTCGGTTTCTGTTCACTAAACTGTTTTTGTGCTGAGTTTATTTGGGAGCTGAAATGGGTTTCTTCAAGGTTCTTGTATGGGTTTGGTGAATTTATAAGAGAGCCCTGATAAAAGAAGATTCTAGAAGAAGAATATATGAGGTAATTTTTGTGAATTTCATTGTTTTGGTGATTGACTTTGCGATTCTCTCTCTCTCTCTTTTTCGTATGAAAATTATCTCTTTTGGGTTTTGGTTTCCCTAAGTAGCTTTATGGATCTTATAGTTGTGATTTCAATCTTTAATGGGTATCCTGGAATGTTCAATAATCATTGTTTTTATATTAGTTTTGGATAAGTATATATATGTTTCTAATAAAAATTTTATGTTTTCTTCAATTTTATGGCAATTCCTCTTTCTTATGTGCTCTTACTGTTGTTCTATGTTGTGATTAAACTTATGTTAAAACCTTTGGGTTTTGCTTTCTGGATTATGTTTTTAGCTATCTTGAAATATGTTCCTTCTTTAACCTTCCAATTTCACTGCTCCATTTTTTGTTTCTCTTCATATATTGAAATGCAGCTGTTGCTTCTTTTGATTGAAAATAAATTACTTAATGGAATTTTCCATTTGAAGCTAAATTAGTAGTTTTGAACTGCATTTAACCCGGATTCTAAAATTGGTTGAGTGTTCTAAAATTGACCAAAGATTTCTGTTAGGTATATTTTCAACAGCTTATCTGGGAATCTGATTGGATGATTTGTGTAATGACTTTCTGAATATACACGTTGCTTGCAATCTTGACACAAATCTTTATGTTCTAACCAAACTTACAGAAATGGGTCTGCGGGATTGCATTCGACGAATTAGTTAGGCCGTTACGTTTTCCAAATTTCTAACTCATGATGTTTACTTCTGCTTCTTGGGTTAATTTCAGAAATGGGAACTGAAGTAGAGTCTAAGATGTATCTACCAGGATACTATTCCATGAAGGACATAAGTAATAGCACTGCCGGCTATAACGGCTGGTCATTACATCCCGAAAGCAACTTGCTGAAGAACGGGCAGCAATATGGCATCTACTTGTCAAAGCCGATTATGGATGGAGTGGATTATGATGTGTTCGACAAGGAAAAGTTGAGGCAAACCATAATGAAGCACGAATCCATTTTCAGACAACAGGTATGAGTTTAATTCTTTTGCTGGTATAGGATTGGTTCTTTCTACTATAGTTGTTATATTTTTACATTAAACACGAAGATCCTCTATGCCTATTTGAGACTTAAAGCTCTTGATATTGTTTTGTCGTCCAGGTTCACGAACTCCACCGTCTTTACAAAATACAGAGGGAATTGATGAATGATATCAAGAGGAAAGAACAAGTCAATCATTTGATGCCGATAGGGGCATCGCATTCAAGTCCATTTTTGTCTGGCCTTCCATCTGAAGATGATAAAAGAAGTTGGTTCTTCTCTAGCTTTCCCCTGGTTAGTTCCAATTACGGTAGACCCTCTTCATCAAGCGCTAATGTGAGCCAATCTCCCCAAAGTTTCACCAAAGAGAAGATCATGCAGTCGAGGTGCAACCTCGCCATAAATGAATCTTTGGATCTTATGTGCCAGAAGCCTCGGAGATTATTGTTTGATCTTGAACTTCCAGCCAACGAGTACATGAATGATGAAACCGAAGAGCAAGGAGAATTTGTTGTGTCGAAAGCAGAAAGTCATTTGTTGAACAAGAGTACTAACGGGGAAAAAACTTTATCAAATCAAACTTTTGCAAGGAGAACTCATAACTTGGCTGATTTAAATGAACCCATAGATGTGGAGGAAGTTTCAGCATCAGCTTCCATCGATAATCTAGGCAACGAGATCAGCGGAGGGATCAGCACAGTTCATTTAAAGACCGAGAGGAATGAAAATGAATGTTCATCTTATACTTTTGAAGCCGGTAATAAACTACTTATCAATTTATTTTTCTTTCTTAATTTTCATCGGGATCCCTTTGCAGATCCTGTTTTTTCAGTTGTCTAAGTTTTAGGTGAGTCTAAGTTTTACCTCACCTAAAACTTTGCAGGATTTTCATTCAAACTGTTATGCATTTTTTCTTATCAGGGAATTTGAGAAGCAAGAGTTCTCTCAGTAGGACGTTCCATCTTGAAGGTTTTCCAAATCAATGCGACTCGTCAAGAGTCGAATCTAGCAGAGCCAGTGAGTTAGCTACATGTCTCCCTTTTGATCAGAATGCTACAGGGAAACAGGTTAAAAGGAAAATCTTTGGTGTAGAAGATTATGGAGGAAATAATGATTCATCTGCATTTGCTTCAAAAGCAATAAATGTGGCTAATTCCGAAGCTTCCACTATTTCATCTTGGACGAAACCTCAAAGTTGCTTCAACCGGAACTTGATTTCAGTTCAAGTGGACCCTGGTAATAATACCTCTGCAGAACACTGTGCTGATGGTTACGTGTGGGGCCGCAGCTGCAAAAACTACACAAAGGTCGTGAGCGATGTGAAGACTCCGGACAAATATGATGCAATTTACAAAGAAAACGGTGTTTCTGTTGATGAGCCGAGGAAACTGGAGATGCAACAAGGTGGATTGTCTTGGCTTAGAACATTGCCAGTAGTAAATGTTAAATCTTTGAAAGATGAAAAAGAAGGATCTTATAAGATGAAAATAGATTCCACACAAATTGACTTAAGGAAGGATCCCTCGCAAAGTCCTGTTCAGGACTCTTGGTCAACGACACATGGCCATGATGCTGAGTGCAGGAGATTTGAAACAAGTAACCACGCAAGCGTCAAAAGAATTCTTGGTTTTCCCATCTTTGAATCAAAAACCGGTTCTGTTGCTTCTGTCCCCGGTAACAATAGCCTACTAAACAGTGAGTTGGCTAAAGGTGATTTGCCTGGTGATCCCGTGTTACCGAGTTCTGGAGAGCAGCTCAAAGTCCAAGAACCGAGAAAGGGATTGGTCAATGACAACTCTTACATACGACATCAAATAGACTTGAATGAATGTGTAATTGAAGAAGAGGCTCAACCAACACCACCATCTCCGGTCGTGAAACGTACAACCGGGATAGATTTGGAGGCTCCAGTCGTAGTTGAATCAGATTTAGAGGAAGATTCTCTTGAAAGCAAACTCAAGAAGCCTTTTGATTCATTTGGATATGAACCCGATTTACCTTGTGAAAGCCTTGGCAAGATCGCAGCTGAGGCTCTAGTTGCCATCTCATCTTTCCATGTGCAAAATCTGCAAGATAACACCGCGCTTGATCTTCAAGAAAACGAGACACAACGCCAATCAGACTCTTCTCCAAGTGACTTCCTTCACTGGTTTGCAGACATCATCTCATCGTACCATGAAAATTCTGAGAACGAGGCAGGAATGGCCAAGACCGGGGCCTGTCTTGAAGAATCCAGTTCTGATGACGTCGATGACTTCGTGTACATGACACTAAACTTACCAGAAACAAAAGTAGAGGAGTGCTGTTACAAGCCTCCGCAATCCGAAGACCTGAAAGAAGAAGAAACAGTGGCACCAAGAAGGCCTAGAAGAGGCCAGGCGAGAAGAGGGAGGCAGAGGAAGGACTTCCAGAGAGATGTACTTCCCGGATTGGTATCGTTGTCAAGAAATGAGGTGACTGAGGATCTCCAGACCATTGAAGGGATGGTTAAAGCAATTGGTGGGACATGGCAGTCGAGTTTGGCACTGAGAAATGGAGGTAAGAGTGGTGGCGGAAGGGGAAGGAGGCGAACGACATGTTCTGCCCCACCCCCCCCTCCTCCTCCTCCGCCTCCTCCAGCGCCTGCGGTTTGCTACGCCCAAGCTCAGCAGCCACCCAATTCCAAGGAACCGGGACTCGATGAAACAAGCCTTACGGGGTGGGGGAAGAGGACAAGGCGTCCTCCGAGGCAGAGATGTCCAATTAGTAATTCTCTTCTCCCTCTAAAATGAGTGGAGTGAGAGAGAGAGAGAGAGGGGGAAAGAAATGCAAGTCTTTGGTGATCAGAAGGAGCTATTGGGTCTTGTTTTTCAAAGACAAGGAGTTACTTCTATGTAAATTTGTGCTCCTAATTCGAGTTCCTTTACCCTTTTTTTTTTTTTTTGGATGAAGAATTCTGAGTGAACTTATGTGACTCTTCATCCTAAATAAAGTTGTATTGTTAATTTCAGAAGGAGATTGTTCAGCTGAGAGTGAAACATAATTGGAACTTGTTGTAGAAAAGCTGGGAAACCCCGCTTTAGGATCTTTAAATTTGTTATTATATAGATTTCTAATATTCTAGATTATTATTATTATTTTAGGGTTCGGTTGGTGAATGAGTTGAGTTTGAAAATTTTAAGTTTGAGTTGAAAATTTTTATTGACTTTTCAGAAAAGATATATTTTTTCAGAAAAAGATAAAAATTGAAATGAAAAAGTACATTTTAGTTTGAGATAAGATAACTCACCAAACAAGTTCTTATTATTATTTTTTTGAAGCAAATATTTGAAATTCTTACTTGATAGGACTTTCATGCATGTATTTATTATATTTGACATATCCCTAAATTTCTTGGTATCAAACACGCCCAAGACTTTATTATTGACAGGTTTTGTTATGGCCACAATTTGATTTTGCACCAAATTAGTTTCTTATTAAAAATCTCTACCAAATAGTCGTTATAAACTTGGAAATATTGTGTTTTATGAAGATCTGACTTGTCTTTTTCCGTTTATGTATCTATTCACGTCGAGATATATTTTGTCGTAAGATTAAAGGGAAAAAATAAAAAAAATGTTTTGCCCGTATTGGGTACTAAACTAAGGAGAAAAGTTTTTTTTCTTTTTTCCCCCCTATCAACTGTAGAATTCCCCTAGATCGTATATTTTCCAGCCAAAAAAAAAAAAAAAAAAAACTATAGAATGTTATACATGTAGGGGAATTCTACAATGAGGTAGAGTGGTTTTAATCCATTAATGGTGTTAAAAAAAAAAGACCAACAGATGAGTTTTGAATGGTTATGATCAAAAAGACGAATCAAATGATTACAAAAAATATCACATCTGATTATCATCAAACATTTAAAAATAAAAAATAAAATAAAATCCGACTGTAGTGGAGGAGGGGGAGAACTCCGGCCACCAGATACCACCGATCCTGGCGAAGGAAGCGAGGCACGTCGGAGGTGGCAAAGGTCGCCGGTGTTTGGCTGAGGGGAGCCCGACCGACTCCCTCCTCCACTCCCACCTTCGTCGTTCTTCTCCGATTCCCCACTCCCCCCATAAGTTCTTCCTCCAAGTCCGCAACAAATTCCCCCTCTCATGGTGTCCGTCCGTTTCTTCCTCTTCACCAAATCCCACCACCCCTTCTTTCCCCCAGACCCCGTCTCCCTAACAAACTCCTCGACGTCGTCAACCTCCTCTGAAACGTCCTCCACCAGATCGGCCGCCGCCGTTTCGCCGACAACAAAAGATATTGCTTCGATTTTCCAGATCTGTCCTCGGCCTCTCCACGCCATCGACGCATTGGAAACTTGCTCTTGGTCTCGCCGGCATTCTTGTCGGTAGTGTTTTTTTTATATTTTTTTATATTTTTAATCTGATAGTTAGTTTTGTTCCAGATCTGGCGCCTATGGGGATCGCCACTTAGCCTCCCATCGCCGTCGTCGCCGTCGGAGACTTGCTTCCCTCCACTAACATCCCCGAGATTCTTGCTTGTCTCACTCGGTTTTCATCGTTGTTGGCTACCGTGGGGTCTCGCCGGAATGCCAACCAGTTCTTTTTTCTTTTTTCTTTTTTTTTTGTTTTTAAATTTTATTTTATAATTATGATAGGCAGGGTGGATATTATGTGGGAGGTCTTATTTTCACTAGGTAGTCTTAAGGCCTTTTTAACTGCTGGATTTTAATCCAAAGGTGTAGAATTTTTACTCCATCAACGAGGAAAAGTGCCTTTACATCATTGTAGAAGTTCCCATGTATGTTTTTACATCGTGCTCAATTAAGATTTTCAGAAAGCGGAAAAATTAAACACACTCTACTTAGATTTTTTTTTTTTTTTGGGGGAACTTCATTTGTGTTTAAAGAAGTAGGGGAACCAGAAACAAAAAGAATTTACACCCATTCAACACCAATAAAAATTGTAGGTGAGCAACACGAGTCCACAAAAAGGAGGGTATGGCCTTCCTTTGTCTCTTATTTCGTTCACCTAGATTCGATCTCCATAGAAATCCCGTAAGATCTCTGCTCCAACTTTAGCCATGAATATAATGGGTTGATGATGTTCTGGGTAAGTGAACAACACGAGTCCACAAAAAGGAAGGTGACACCTTCTTTAGCCTCTTCTTTCGTTCACCCAAGTTCAATCCCCATAGAACTCTCGTAAGACCCTCACTCCAACTTTGGCCGTGAATATATTGGGTTGATGATGTTCTGGATAGGACCTGAGTTGACAATCGTAAAAGACTAGTTTAGAGACTCATTTTTTTCTTACCATTCCCAATGAAGTGAATTCTGCATGTGGGTTTGAAAATGAGGTGATGAGGGGTCACCACTGATCGATTTGTTTTTTCGGAGTACCAAAAGCAAGCATGACATCATTATGAACATAAAATCCCAAAGTATGGAAACCTAGAAAGAGGCTAGCCCAACTTAAATGGGATATGATAGCTTCTTTATGGTCTAACATTCTTGCCAATACATTATCTTCAATCTGTTTCGGATTGTAATCTCTAATAAAAAAAAATACTAATGTAATCCATAATGATGTATCAGAAAATACAATATTTTTATTAACCAGCCAACCATCGGGAGAAGCAAATACAAATGGTACACTAATAAGTAAGATTGATGAAGTAGCAATTAATGCAAAAACAGCCAATTGGAAAGCAATAGTCATGTTTCTAATCCTCCAATCTACCAATAAAAGAATTATATACAATTTGATCTCTTTATCCATCAAAAAATTGTAAAAAAAAAAAAAATGCATCATTTATGGATTTTATCACAAATCTATCGATGACAGTTTTTTACTTTACAAAGGGGAACACTATATCATACATCTATATATAGAGATGGATAGACCTATAGATTCATACTCGATATCTTTATATTGATAGTAATGGTACCAACTTATTTCGTTATGTTCATCGAAAGGATTTTCATATTTGTAATTTGTACTCTCACAACTCAAGTTGTATAACTCGCAAAGAAAACCTTTTAAGTATCTCATTTATTGATTATTGAGCGGTCTCTAATTCCTTTTTATCAGTCTCCTTTCGAATCTATTTTGACTTAATCTAGTTCTAGTTGTTAAGACAATTGAAAACGGTATTTCCTTGTTCTAGGATCCTTTATCTTTGCCTTGAATCATTAGGTTTAGATATTACTTTGGTGATAGTTAATCATTTTAAAATAACAGCAACACACCATTTTTTGTGATTTCTTTCTATCAAACAATCATATGAATGGTTGATTAGAAACATGACTATTGCTTTCCAATTGGCTGTTTTTGCATTAATTGCTACTTCATCAATCTTACTGATTAGTGTATCCGTTGTATTTGCTTCTCCTGATGGTTGGTTGGGTAATAAAAATGTTGTATTTTCTAATACATCATTATGGATTACATTAGTATTTCTCGTAGGTAATGATATTTGATTTCATAAATATCAATCAATGCAAGGAATTCTTTATCCTAATTGCCATCATAACAAAAGGCATTTCATTGATACATGTACCTACCAATTCAACCTATTTTTTAATACAAAAAAAAAAAAAAAAAACCTTAAATCAAAATTAATTAAAAAAAAAGAATTCTAATATATTACAACACAATTTTCAACTTCCCATCAAAGTTAAACTAATATATTACAATTTTTAACTTCCGGTCAATATTAAACTAGCTTTAATTATTTAATTAAATTTTTATGCTCATAAAATAACCATAAAACTAATTGGAAAAATATCTTTTACCAAAAATGGCACACATTTTTCGGAAAATTATATCAAAATTAAACTAGCTTTGATTATTTCCTAGAAAAAAAAACTAATTAAATTTTTCTGCTCATAAATAACCATCGAACTAAGGGTCCGTTTAGTGAATGAGTTTGAGTTAAAAGAGTACAGTTTGAGATGAAAATTTTTATTAATTTTTTAAAAAAGATAAATTTTTTTTTAAAAAAAGATAAAAATTAAGATAAAAAAATATAATTTAAACTTATTTACTAAACTAGACCTAATTAAAAATATATCTTGTACCAAAAATGGCACACATTTTTAGGCAAATTCTTCACTAAAATTTTCATTTTTATTTTGGGATTGGAACTCGTCATTTATTGGTTTAATCACGAAAAAACCACCATTAAACAATCAAACTAACTCGGCAGCTCCAAAGCTCAGTGCTTAGACTTCCTTCCAAGCCCACAACGATGGCGGAACCAGAGCAACACCCCCAAAGCTCCGACCTTCCTCCCTACGACCTCGTCATCCTCGGAGCTTCTGGCTTCACCGGAAAGTACGTCGTCAAAGAAGCCCTCAAATTCCTCAACACCCCCACTTCCCCTCTCAAATCCCTAGCTTTAGCCGGCCGGAACCCCAGCAAGCTCGCCGAAGCCCTAAAATGGGCGGCGCACCCGAACTCTCCGCCTCCGATTCAGATCCTCTCCGCTGACACCACCGACTCGGCGTCGCTCCGCCGCCTCTGCGCCCAGACCAGGCTCGTCCTCAACTGCGTCGGGCCGTTTCGCCTCTACGGCGAGCCGGTGGTAGCCGCCTGCGCCGAGACCGGGACCGATTACTTGGACATCTGCGGCGAGCCGGAGTTCATGGAGAGAGTGGAGGCGAAGTACCACGACAAGGCGGTGGAGACCAGTTCGTTGGTGGTCTCGGCGTGTGGGTTCGACTCGGTGCCGGCCGAGATCGGTTTGCTGTTTAACTCGCGTCAGTGGACCGGGCCGGCCGTGCCGAACCGGGTCGAGGCGTACCTTAGCTTGGAGTCCGATAAGAAGATCGTTGGGAATATTGGGACGTACGAATCGGCGGTTTTGGGTGTGGCCAATGCCCAGAAGTTGGTGGAGCTTAGGCGGTCGAGACCCAAAAGAGCCAGGCCAGTGGTAAGCAACCTTTTTTTTTTTATAATAAATTTTATTTGTTTTGTGCTAGCTAGGATGAAAAATACAGCTATATGTAGAAATATTATTGTTTAAATTTATGAAATTTTACAAAAAATTTTACGGTAGGACCTTCTATTTTGTGTTGTTAGAAATTGCCGTTTTAGCCTATGAATTAAATTTTCAACTATTTGATCTATGACGGGATATCAGGAACCTAAATTTATTAATTCCTTGTTGGTTGTAAGGACTAAGGAATGGTAGAAATGGAAGGTTAATATGACTACATAGAAATGTGCTTGATGAGGTGTTTGGAGTGAGAAATATGACTGTGGCTTTGCTTGGTCATAAGTTTCCTTTATTATTATTTTTTTTAATGGATTCTTGGAAAGAAAAATGTCTTGAATTTTTAAACGACTTTTGTTTGGAGCAAATGTGTGCTTATGATCAAAGGTCGGTGCAAAGTTGAGCTAAATTTTTAAGTTTTTGTTGGTTTGGAATTATTGATTTGTGCAACTCATAGGATTTGTTTATCTTTGTTATTTTAATGAACGTGGTGTTCAATGTTTCTTTAGGTAGCATCCGGATAATTTTTAGTACAGTTTGAACTTGTGTCTCTACTAGATTACTGAAAACTACGAAGTATGAACTCTTTCTGGTTATAATCCTACTGAGAAAACATCCTTAAATGATGGCAGATTCCTGGGCCTCCTCCTCCCAAAGGTCCGACAATAGAACACCAGAAAGAGATCAACCTTTGGGCTGTTAGGCTCCCTTCGGCGGATTCCATTGTGGTGCGGAGAACACTTGCGACTCTGACTGAAAACCCTGGTGGTCTTCCTGGAAAGAATGAGAGCCCAGAACAAATTCAAAAGAGGGAGGCTTTCTGGTCAACTGTGAAGCCCACTCATTTTGGGGTAAAGATTGGCACTAAATCTTTGTTGGGCATTTTTCGCATCATGGCGGTTGGGGTATTCATCGGGATCTTTGGTAGTTTTTCCTTTGGGAGATGGCTTCTCTTGAAATTTCCCTCGTTTTTCACCCTTGGATGGTTCAGGAAGAAGGGTCCCTCGGAGGAGGAGGTGAGAAGTGCCTCATTTAAGATGTGGTTTGTTGGACATGGTTTCAGCGATGGCAGTCTTGTTTCGCAAGGAAAATCGAAACCCGACATGGAAATAGTAACAAGAGTGATGGGCCCCGAGATTGGCTATTTGACCACTCCGATAATTCTCCTTCAGTGTGCTCTCATTGTTCTTGGCCAACGTGACAACCTACCCAAGGGAGGAGTTTTTACTCCCGGCATTGTTTTTGGTCCAACCGATCTCCAAGAACGACTCCAAGAGAATGGAATATCTTTTGATTTTGTTTCAAAGAGGGCTATTTCTGCTTAGCCAATACGGTGCTTTACATTCGGTGAATTACAACTATAGTTGAAATGGTCTCATCCCATAAAAAGTGGCACATAATAGTTTGCAAGTTTCAACTCTTTTTTCTCTACTAAATGAGTGTGTTGCAAGAATTATACAGTTTAGTTGAGCAGTTTTAGCCTTTTGGTTTGTTTCAACTGATTACTTTCTTACTTTATTATCTGAAAATGATTGTTTACAAGCTAAAACGGTGTTATTTCATATATCCTCTGGCTCTCTCTCTACCACACTCTTACCTAAAGTGCAGCTTAAAAGAATTTTGAAGAAAACTCATTCGACCACTAACCGTTTCCAGGACTCGATGAGATCAGCGAGTCTCTTGTATGAACTCCCACCTTTACGAACTGCCATTCTGGCATCATTTCTAACCTCGGCTGCTCTCAATCTCAAGATCCCATTTCCCATCATCTCTCCGACTTTCTCCGCAATCTCTTCTCCTTTAACCACCATTGCCTCTCCACCCCACCCCCAACTTTTCGCCCACATCCCAACTCCGATTCTCTCCACCAAATCTGCATTGATCTTCTGGTCACCATGTAGGCCACAGTAGCATCGGCACGCCATGCCATAAAGCCTCCGTGATGGAATTCCAACCGCAGTGAGTTAAAAACCCAGCCACTGCTGGATGCCTCAGTACTTCCTCTTGGTTCAGCCAGTTCTTCACCAGAAACCCTCTTTCTTTAATTCTCTCCATTAGATCATGCCCGATCAGGTCTATCAACTCCGAACTATCTTCTTTATCGACTTTCTTATCCTTGACAACCCACAAAAAACTTTTACCACTTCTCACCAATCCATCACCTAGCTCTCTGGTCTGATCTCTTGATATGGCGGTCCTACTTCCGAAGCTGACATACAATACTGATTGAGCTGGTTGATCATCAAGCCACGCCAAAGGTCGGCTCTTCTCGAGATTGAATGGAGGAAGTGGTCCAACCGCATGTACTGGTGGTAAACCTCTTATCACTTTGCCTTTGCTTAGTGCTTCTACTGACACACCATCTATACTTTCGTATGTGTTTACCAGAATTCCACTTGATTCTGTCATTTTCTTGGCATTTTATATGAAATAGCTTTTCAGGAGATTATCGGTGTCTTGTAGAAGCGGTGGGGAAATCCATGATCTGGGTATCGGTTCCAACCCCGAAATTTCGATGAAATCTTTCATTTCATTCGGAACCATGACGTGGAAGGACAAATAAAGTGTCAACATTTTAGCAGATGATGTAAAGAAAATGTAATTAGGAAGCGTAAGAGCATCGGTTATAGGAATAACTGTGGAGGCCAAGCTCATGTCCGTGACAAGAGCAGAGAGAGGTGGAGAGAGTGAGGTGAGGAGGGGATAAAGAAGATGAGAAAAGCGACGAATGACTTCGAAGTGGTAGTAAAAAGGGTCTTCGGAATCGGCAGAAAGATCATCAAACGGAAGGAGATGAAGGTGCTTTCGAGTAATCTGAGGAAAGGAAGAGAACAAGTGGGTTAAACTATGTGACTCAGAAAGTTATACAGTTGGATGTGGAGTGATGAAAGTGACTTGAACATCGTGTGCAGTTAGCAAAGCAGCAAGCCCAAGGAACGGCGTGAGATGACCCATGCCGGCGCTTGGAAGAAGAGCGACATGAGGAGTTAGCTTCGGATCATGACCTGAACTTGACATTTTTGGAGGCAATTGTTTGAGTAAAACAGACTTTTTTGTTTCAGTTTTGTGCTCTCTACAAAGGGGAGGAGTTCAATATATTTATGGCTCATGATATGTGTGCAAATTACTTGAACGCCCAACTCATGCATTGCACTTGGAACTTACGTTGTCATGGTGAGAAAGCCATTGCAGATGGGGACAAATTGAATTGACGGAGTTAGTCAACAAATAACATTTTGCTTGAAGGCCAAGAAAATTGAACAAATTAAATATGCAAGATTCTTAGTAATGAAAGCGACTGGAGATATTGATATTTGGAGAGGCATAACTCCAATTTTCTTACTTGGGAAACAAAATAAGAACTCTAATTCCTGCTTACTTGTCATAATGTAATGATATTAGGCAAAGATGTAAATGTCGGTGTTTGTAAGAATTATAACCCAAAAAAAAAAAGCAAGGATATTTGTACAAAAAATTAAAAATTTAAAATAAAATCGAAAGAGATGTAAAAGGACTAGATAATACTCATATCGACCTATTTTTGTGTAATTAAAATGCATTTATAAGAAGATAAAATAGATGTTTAGCCAAAAAAAAAAGAAGAAAAAAGATAACCATAGATGTATATATTGAACATGAATGCAGTATAATGTTAAACAAAAAGTTACTGGTTAATTTATTATATTTTTACCCATTACAATACAAACATTAAACGTCTTTTTTTTTTTTTTCTCCCCTCAAAGTTTTTTCTTTTTTCCTTTTCAAATGTCGTTTTCTAGTACGAATATCGTTTCAGTCTTTTGTCGTTTGTGAATTTTTCGACATTTAGAATCGTTGACGTCCGTGGGTCAATTATTAGGCTGCCAGCCCTTATTTATTTTTGTTGTCGTATTTTTAAAGTTAATGTGCTGGTATTAAAGAAATCTTGTCGTTTCAAATGTTACTATTTGAAAGCACTATTGTTGTGCATTTATTGTTGTCGCTCTTAACATTTCAAGTTATTGCCGTTTATGGGCGAGATTCTATACTAATAGTCGTCGTTTTCAATATTTTTCGTCGTTTAAGCTCCTCTTCGTAGTGTTAAGCTATTTAGTCGTCTCCGGAGATCTTGTTGTTCTAGAAAGTTAAGTTGTAATAATTCATTGTCGTTTCAGAGCAAAAAAAAAAAAAAAAAAAAAGCATAATGTCATTCAAATTTTGTCTCTGAATGTTGCATAATAAAATATTATCATTTACTTATTCATAAAAGCATTCTAAAAATTCTTCCCAAAAAAAAAAAAAAAAAAAAAAAGCATTCGAAAACAGACATCTATTGGAAATAATTGAATTACAACTCTTGCAACACTTCGAAATAATAGCAGATTACAACTTCAAATCTCACTACTACTTTTGTAAGAACTTCAAGACTTCACTGAGCACCTTCTCAGAGCTACCACCAGTCTCAGCAGCCTTCCTAGCCTCTTCACCTACTTTCTTAGCCATTTTCCTCAGCTTCTCATCTCCCATTACCTCCCTAATCTTCTTCTCAATCTCTTCCCCACACACCAACTCTTTGTCACCACCCCAACCCCACTTCCTGTCCCATATTCCCAACCCTCCTCTCTCCACAACCTCTGCATTCACCCTCTGATCCCCATGCTGAGGCCATGCCACCACCGGAACCCCTCGCCGAGCAGCTTCGATGACCGAGTTCCACCCGCAATGGCTCACAAAAGCACCAACGGAAGGATGCTCCAGAATCTCCGGTTGGCTCACCCACCCCTTCACTGCCGTCCCTTTGTTCTTTGTTCTTTCCAGAAAGGAATCGCCTAGCAGATCTTTCAGCTGATTTTTGTCCTCTGTATCGACTTTGCTACTTTTAAGCACCCAAAGAAATCTATGTCCACTTCTCTCCAATCCCTTTGAAATTTCTCTTATTTGCTCTCTTGACATGGCTGTTCTGCTGCCGAAACTCACGTAAACCACAGACTCTGCAGGTTGGCTGTCTAGCCATGTCATGTACTGACCCTTTTCCGTCTTAATTTCATACATTTCCAACGGTCCTATGGGGAGAAATCGTGGGAGAGAGTGCGATAAAACTCCTCCATTGTTGACAGCTTTAAGAGTTTCTGCTTCAAGACATTGGAAGGAATTCAAAAATATTCCTTTGGCCTTTGACAGAGCTCTAGAGTTTTGAAGTAGAGTTTTGGTGAAGAGGTGATTTGGATCCTTGAACGGTGGAGGAATGCTCGATATGGGAAAAGGGGTCAAACCCGAGATCTCGACCTCGGTAAAACTGTGGTCAAATTTAGCAGGATCGGAAATGAGTTCAGGGAGGTATGCTATTAGGCAAAGGAATTTGACAGAGGTGGTGGAAATTAGGTAGTGTGGTATGCCAAGCTTGGCCGATACCGATGTTATACTCGAAGCCACAGCCAAGTCAGCGAAGATAGCGGAGAGAGGCGGCGAGGAGGAGGAAAGTAAGGGATGAAGAAGGTGAACAGAGCGTCTGGTGGACTCAAATTGGAGATGGAAAGGGTCATCTAGTTTGGAGTGGGGGAGTTGTATAATTTGGAAGCCAACATGTTTGACCTGTGGATGTTCATGGAGGAAGGATGAGATGTGCGAGGATTCCGCGGCGGACACTGTCGGCGTGGCGGTGATCAATGTGACGGCACAATTGCGACGTAGAAGCATGGAGGCGATTCGGAGAAAGGGCGTCAAGTGGCCCATTCCGGCGCTTGGAAAGAGAGCTATGTGAGGAGGGAGAGATTTTGAGTCCATGGTGTTTGACATTTTAAAAAAAAAATTTTGGTAAGTTTCCAAAGATAGGTTTGGAAATTTAGAAGTTGTGTGAGAGATGAATTGGGTAGGTTTTGCCTTTTAGTTCATATATAGAAGGGAGTATAGTTAGGTTGGAGTAGAGAGGCAGATGAAAACATGAACCATAAAACTTCTAACAATCAAAAGACATTGGGGTTTAATAAATTTGGGTGAGAGGGTGTTAGGTAACGAATGTGGTATGAAATTCATCATTCACTAGGCTCACTACCGTGCTCTACTTTACAAGACTGGGGTCATGTCAATTAGCATCTCTTATTGACGGTTGTGTGGTGAGATGTAGACTAGTTGCTTTGTAAATAATAAAGACACAATGGCACAAATAATTGAAGAGAAAATAAATGCTCCACATGTCAAGTCAAGTTCACCGAAGACTACGGAAGCCAATAAGAAAAAAGAAAAAAGAAAAAAAAAATGTCTAAAAAATGTGTTTGTTTGTTTGTTCATTTTGAGAATGAAAATTTTATTTTTAGAGCATTTTTAATATAATGTTAAATTTTGATATTTGAATGAAAAAAAATACTCTTTAATGAAGTGTTATATTCGATGTCAAGTTTACAAAATACTAAATTTTGTAATAAATTTATCATAAGATATAATCAATGTTAAATTTAATATTTAATTTCTATTGATTATTAATTTTGACTTTTGTTATGTATTTTTTATTACTATAGTTTTATTTTTAAATTAATTAAATACTAAATATTCATTTTTACAAGTTTTAAAATATAATAATAACAAAAAGTAAAAATAATATTATGTATTAGAACATAAAGTAAAATAATATTATTTTTTATATATTTTTTTTGTAATAAATACATATTGATATAGATTAATATATTGAAAATGATCTTAGTTACACAAAATAACCCCTTTCATTTCCTTTTTAGCCTATTTGAGAATGAAAATTGGCCCATTTCCAACCTATTTTTCCAAAGCTGGCATGCTCAACCCTCTCTCACATTTCTAAAACCACACGCACCCCTGTCTACTCAAACATCATTTCAGAAAAGATTCTTTTTTTTTTTCCAGAAAAATAATAATTTATTTACACATTCACACGCCACTCCAGACAAAATGATTGTCCATTTGAAAGCTAAACTTTGACTGTCGTTTCAAAATGACATAAAACATACCAAACAAATGGATCCTTAAATTCACTCAATGATATTTAAAACTACTCTTTTTATCTTTATTTTTAAATTAAAACAATATAAAATAAACGGATAGAATAAAGTTATACCTTTTTTTTTTATTATTATATAAAAAAACTTTCTTTTATTTCTTTCTCTCAATCATTTTAATTATCTATCTTTTATAAGGATAACACTGTGATTGAGGGTCTTTACCGGTAAAACTCTTTTTTAAGACACAAAAATTAAATCGGATGGTGTAGATTTGAGGATGTGTATGATGATTTATAGGCATTACCTTATATTATCCTTCTCGCCCCCAGTCTTCTCCGTCACCGGCGACCTTCCTCGAAGCCGGTGACCTAGCCCCGGTCCCCCACCACCGGCCCCGGCCCCGGCCCCGGCCGCCACCCACCCATCCCCGGCCCCGGGCACCCCCCCAAGCCCCGGCACCCACCACCCCAGCCCTAGCCGCGGCCGCTACCCCTCCCCCGCCGGCCCCCTGGCGACCCCCCACCCCAGGTCCCCCCTCCCTGGTACCCCCACCCTAAGCCCCCCTCCCCCGGCCTCCCTCCAACCACCCCCGCCCCCCCCCCCCCCCCCCCACCTGATGGGACCCCCCCTCTCTCTCTGTCTTCCACCCCCCCCTCCCAACGGGGACCCCCCATCCCCCTCTCCCTTTCTTCTCGCATCGGGGGTGGGAGGGGGGGGGGCGCGGGCGGGGAAGAGAGAGAGAGGAGAAGAGAGAGAAGGGGTGGGGGGTGCAAAGGGGCGCCGGGGGGGGGGGGGGGGTGGGTGGGTGGGTGGGTGGGGGAGGTCGGGGGAAGGCTGCCTTGGGTGGAGGTGCCGGGGGAGGGGAGACCTGGGGGGGGGGGGGGTGCCGGGGGCGGGGGTTGGGTGGGGGGCGGCCGGGGTTGGGGCTGATGGTAGGGGGGCTAGGGTTGGGTTGCCGGCGTCGGGGCTGTCACTGGGGTCGGACGCCGGCGACGAAGAAGACTTGGGGGTGGGAAGGATAATATGAGATAAGGTATATGATAAATATGGTATATCAATAATATTTTAACCGTTCGATTAAATTTCAACGGCTTAAAAAATAATTTTACGGTAGAAATTCTCAAAGGATCTCTACCACAGTCCTACCCCTTTTATAAAATTTCTTTTATTTTAATCAAACCGAGTGAAAAAAGAGAAGGAGGAGACGGAGAACCAAACGACCACCAAGAGATGTCGTCTTTCTAGAAGGTATAAATATTGCGTTGCCGTTGGTTTGGTATCTTCTACTGCTGCTCGTCAACGCTTATCCTGTTGTCTCTGAGCCGCTGAAAAAGCCTCCATCTTTGCCGCCAAATATCTCCTCGTCTCTCTTCAATGGCGGCCTGCAAATCACTACTCCGTACCCCCATCTCTTCAATGGCTTCCACTCTCCGTAGCAGCAGGAGACCTACCTTATCTTCCCCTCACAACTCTCCCACTCTCTGCTTCTCTCCCTCCATTTCCTCTCACCAAGGTTTTCTCTTTCTTCTTCCCCTGTATTTTCCTCTCCATTTCTCTTTCTCTGCTAATTAACCTCGTTTAGTATTGTAGGGCTAAGAGCGGTACAGACCAGAGTCCCCGCAAGATCTCACGCCTCCATTGAAACAGCTTCGATTTTAATGGAAGCTATCGATTCATCGGACGACGACAACGTGGAGCACTTGCTCACGCACAAGGACGACGTCGTTGGGCTGATGAAGATGGAACGGCGTCGTATCGACATCGCCGGAAAACAGCGGACCGGTCGGTGGTTCCCGTACCTGGACCGGTTCAAGTGCGGGGACGAGGCGTACCTGAGCAGCGGCGAGGTGGTGGAGGCTCTGGAGCCGCACATAATGGAGTCGAGGAAGGAGAGGTTTCGAAACGTGGTCACGAATCGGAGCTACTCGGTGTGTTTGGTGGTCGAAGGGCTCAGCGATTTCGGAAACGTTTCGGCGACGTTTCGGTCCGCTGACGCTCTCGGGTTTCAGTCTGTTCATGTCGTCTCCTGCGACAGCTCCAAAAGGTGCAACGACATCTGAGGTGAAAAGGAGTTAAAAATAACCATTTTTGGTGAAACCAAAAAAAAAAAAAAAATATATATATATATATATATCCTTCAAAATATATATATACACAAATATGGTTTGCCTTCTGTTTTCTCTGATGAGTTTATTCACAGACTACAGTTGGTATGAAGTTGATTATTTTGAACAATAAGCTTTTTTTTTTTTTTTTTGGTTGAAATTTTTGTCAGGTATAGAGAAAATCGCCATGTTAGCATGGGAGCAGAGAAATGGCTGGATATTGAGCTATGGGACTCCGTTCAAGACTGCTTCAAAGCTCTCAAATCGTGCGGCTATCGAATTGCCACTACCCATGTGGGAATGGATGCGGTATGTTCTTCTGGATATCTTTGGATTGATTTGCGGTGTTGTTGGTGATTAGTTAGGTGTGAAGAACGGTTTGAACTCATGTTGTACATGTGTAACTGACAATGGGTTTGTTATTCTTTAGGTTGGTGATTAGTTAGGTGTGAAGAACAGTTTGAACTCATGTTGTTTGAACTCATGTTGTACATGCATAACTGACAATGAGTTTGTTATTCTTTAGGTGTCCATTTACGACATGGATTGGTCATGCCCAACTGCAATAGTAGTCGGTAACGAGAGTAGGTATGACTCTGGTTATGTGGTGGATGGATTTCTTCTCTAGTTTTCAGCTGATACATTGATCTGGTTTATGCTCCATTGTATTTTTATTATTCTATTAATTAGTTTTGTCAAGTCTCTATAGAGTTTTGCCTACTAAGATATATACCTACATTTATGGAATGGTTACCCAATTCTCAGTTAGGGAAAAAAAAAAAAAAAAAAAAATCTGCTTTAATCCCCTTGCCCATCTCCTTCTTCACCTTGGGTTGTATCATATTTTCATGCAGGGGGATAAGTGATGAGGCACTGGGGCTGTCGGATTTGCATTGCAGTATTCCGATGAACGGAATGGTGGACTCCTTTAATGTTTCAGTTGCTGCTGGGATTCTCATGCACCATGCTGTGTGTGACCGAACTTCTCGCCTGGTAATTGACCTTTTCACCACATGAGAGGATCAAACTTTTTTCCTTGATGAAGATGACTTCGTTTTTAATACTGAAAACGTGAAAAATGAGAAGGAATAAGGGAAACAGATCTTCGAGTGCTAACAAGCCTGAATGAGTTTGATTTTGATAATAAACAGAGCAGTCAGTTACAAGTTTTAGTTAGGCTCCTAAATAAGTTTGTCCTATTTTCGTTGATGTATTGGTATTGCATTAAACTGTTGCACAAAAATCTACAGGGCTCTCATGGTGATCTGACAGTGGAAGAACGACAAATCCTACTCGCTGAGTTCTTGCTTCGTCATAGCAAGAGTTCAATCAGCATTGCTAATGAGTTTGCTAAGCGGAAGATAGCCCTGCCAACTCCAAAGCTATGATTATGATCTGCTACTTTTGTTTGCTTTCAATTGGGGATGTTCACGAATCATGGCCTCGGTCTGGAGAACATGTCTAACAGAAGAGACCGAAAATGATATCCAATTTATTGCACCAAGAAGAGAAAAAATGACCAGTAACCCTTTCCCAAACGGCAAAGGAGGATCTCAGATCGATCTTTGTTGCAACGGTGGTGATATGACCACATGACTTAACTACTAAATAGCCAGGCATAGCCCTTTACTGGTGTCACTCTTCTTCGGGATTTTTCATGTTCCTTGTGTGATTTGCGCAAGGAAAAAAAAATATTACTGATCCTGTTTTTCAGTAACTTATAGGTTGCCGGTTTTGTTAGAGAAAACCTGCTATAAACTCGCAATTCACTTAAAAAAAAAATAAAAAATAAATCAACTTATTGCTAGAAGTTTTACCCATTTTGGTTGAAAGTTGAACTTTATGTCGACAGTGTACGACGCAAGTCCTTTTTTTTTTTTTTTTTTTTTTTTTTTTTCCGGTTTTACTTATTTATTTGTTTGTCTATTAGTAAGGATTATATAAAGCAGGTAGTGATTAATTATCGCATGTCTATTTGGCTAAAATCATAATAATTTGTGGCAAGGAATTGTCTAATAAAAGTAACATGTAAAAAATTTTGTTTCTCAAGTTATAAAAAAATTTAAATAGAAGTAACATGTAAAACTCTCGGAAATATCAATAAAGGCCAATGGTTTCAAAAATGGAAGAAAAATATGAATCCCAAATGGTGGTATACCCTCCTTTACATGAAATTGTAGACGCTTTACAGGTTAAAGAAAGAAAAATAGTTTCTTAACAATGAACATTTGGACATTGGCATTGGAAATCTAACATATATTTCTAATGAAAAGTATCACGTTTTCCTTTCCAACATATGAATCCAAACTCATCATTACTAAACTAAACATCTAATCTATTAGCATTTTGCCATCCTTCGTTTGTATAGTTTCCTTGGAGCTTTGCGTGCTTAAGCCTTCACCTTGTCGCTTCATTTCTTGGGACCTAATAAACTCCTCGATTCTTGCCTTTAATTCTGTGTCGGGTAAAAACATATCCACGGTGAGATGGGAGCGGTTGAACGGATCGGTCTGCATATTTGCAAAAGGAGACCAGCAACAATGAGATTTTTTTATTATTATTATGCTTTCAAGTTAGCAGCAGATGAAGACATACACTATCACTAAGAAGATGCCTTTGAATGACCGGCCGGTCTATTGTGATTCTAGAAGAAGGTAAGATCACCGGATCCTTCATTAAAGTGTACTGCACGAAAAAAAAAATATATATATATATATATATATCAGCCAATCCTTTTGACACAAAATACTGGTATGGTAAATTGTAATACTCTCCTGTTACTTCAGATTGTGAAAAGAGAACGTACTTGAATTGGGTCGAGGAACTCATCGGGTATCTCTCCGAGAGTAGCTTCGGTGTCCATAGCCTCAGAAGCGGCAACTTTGGCTTTCACACCTAGCTCAACAAATTCCTGTATAATCCTTCCATTTTCACCAATTATCCTGAGAACATCTGCTGCGGCAGTGAACAACTGAAGCAAGCTCCAATCATTAGATTATCCAAAGAAAAACTAATTTGGAAGAGAGCCGGAGCAAAAAAATTTCTACAATAAAATCTAGTAAATAGAAGAGAACTCCGACAGAAGTTTTAGCCTCGGATGCATTACCTGGTCATTATATGATCGACCATCCTTCGAAATGGCAGCTGGGAAAATATTTTCTGTATCACCTCTAGCCAAATGAACATAAATCTGTACAATCTGTAATAAACAACGTATTGGTTAGTTGAGGTTTTTAGACATGAGCTGTAAAGGTAAAGAAAGTCGATAGGAATGCCCATAAACGCTTTGTGATGGAATTCATAAATATTGGTATGCGTCTACCAGAGTAGACAAATGGCTAAAGCAATAGCACATAATTCCTTGCTAGTTTAGGATTAAAAATTTACAGCATCCGTAGACTGGCAAACCAATTTTTCTGGAAATGCATGATACTAAGAAATTGGCACAGACGTAACGAGCTGTGAGATTGATATCATTTTTGCCTGATTCAAGCCTATATAATGTTCACTGTTTTGGTTTTAAAATGAAATTGGATCCTAGATGGTGCAAACCTGCTTAAGCAATTCCTTTGGACGGAATTCGTATTTTTCTGGATCTTTCAAAGTAAGAGATTTTCTTTGGGGACCCACCAGTTGCAACAGAAAGTAACTGAGCATGCTTGCTACTCTTTCAACCTGAAAAAGCAAATGTGAAATGTCATAAGTTTTGAAGAAAAAAATATAAATTAAAAATGTCAACATGTTCAAAACAGATTTGACTAGACTACCACATCAGAGCAATAACGCAGATGTTGGATAAGAAGGAAAAACTGTTACCATCTCAGGAAGTAGAAAAGGAGCTGTAATCTGTTCAGAAGAAAATTCCAGCATACTAACTTCTTCATTCGCTAATTCCATGTCAATACGGATAATCTGCAAAAGCCCAGTAGGATGAGTTTCCCATAAATTGTCAAAAGGAAAAATGGTTTATAGGAAGGGGTGGTTCAGAAACAGAGACCCGGAGAGCATACGAACATTTTCTTGAGAATGGAATAGTCGGGTTCTCTCCTGCCTCTCTTGTGTAGGTCGTCGCTCCCATTCAGCAGTGTTCGCCATCTCAGCTTCCACCTCTTTCATTTCAAGAATCTTATTAAGACTTTCATCAAGAAGATAGATGCTGTCGTTGATCAGGAAGTTTAAAAAGTTCAGATAGACACCCTTCTCCTCCTCTTTAGCAATCTGGAACAGATAAACATTTATGCAAAAAGACACATAGAAAGGAGGCAAGAGTTAGCAATGTATTATTGAAATGAACTCAAAAGTCATGAAGTAGAAAAGGGAGGTTAGTGACTCTACCCTTCTCCAAGCATTACGATGACTAGGGACTTGCCACAGGTATTCAAGAAGTTCGGCAAAAGAACTTGCCAAAGGTCCGACAATAGAACACCAGAAAGAGATCAACCTTTGGGCTGTTAGGCTCCCTTCGGCGGATTCCATTGTGGTGCGGAGAACACTTGCGACTCTGACTGAAAATCCTGGTGGTCTTCCTGGAAAGACTGAGAGCCCAGAACAAATTCAAAAGAGGGAGGCTTTCTGGTCAACTGTGAAGCCCACTAATTTCGGGGTAAAGACTGGCACTAAATAGTTGTTGGGCATTTTTTGCATCATGGCGGTTGGGGTATTCATCGGGATCTTTGGTAGTTTTTCCTTTGGGAGATGGCTTCTCTTGAAATTTCCCTCGTTTTCACCCTTGGATGGTTTAGGAAGAAGGGTCCCTCGGAGGAGGAGGTGAGAAGTGCCTCATTTAAGATGTGGTTTGTTGGACATGGTTTCAGCGATGGCAGTCTTGTTTCGCAAGGAAAATCGAAACCCGACATGGAAATAGTAACAAGAGTGATGGGCCCTGAGATTGGCTATTTGACCACTCCGATAATTCTCCTTCAGTGTGCTCTCATTGTTCTTGGCCAACGTGACAACCTACCCAAGGGAGGAGTTTTTACTCCCGGCATTGTTTTTGGTCCAACCGATCTCCAAGAGAATGGAATATCTTTTGATGTTGTTTCAAAGAGGGCTATTTCTGCTTAGCTAATACGGTGCTTTACATTCGGTGAATTACAACTATAGTTGAAATGGTCTCATCCCATAAATAGTGGCACATAATAGTTTGCAAGTTTCAACTCTTTTTTCTCTACTAAATGAGTGTGTTGCAAGAATTATTACAGTTTAGTTGAGCAGTTTTAGCCTTTTGGTTTGTTTCAACTGATTACTTTCTTATTTTATTATCTGAAAATGATTGTTTACAAGCTAAAACGGTGTTATTTCATATATCCTCTGGCTCTCTCTCTACCACACTCTTACTTAAAGTGCAGCTTAAAAGAAATTTGAAGGAAAATCATTCGACCACTAACCCTTTCCAGGACTCGATGAGATTGGCGAGCCTCTTGTATGAACTCCCACCTTCACGAACTGCCATTCTGGCATCATTTCTAACCTCAGCTGCTCTCAATCTCAAGATCCCATTTCCCATCATCTCTCCGACTTTCTCCGCAATCTCTTCTCCATTAACCACCATTGCCTCCCCACCCCACCCCCAACTTTTCGCCCACATCCCAACTCCGATTCTCTCCACCAAATCTGCATTGATCTTCTGGTCACCATGCTGAGGCCACAGTAGCATCGGCACGCCATGCCATAAAGCCTCCGTGATGGAATTCCAACCGCAGTGAGTTAAAAACCCAGCCACTGCTGGATGCCTCAGTACTTCCTCTTGGTTCAGCCAGTTCTTCACCAGAAACCCTCTTTCTATAATTCTCTCCATTAGATCATGCCCGATCAGGTCTATCAACTCTGAACTATCTTCTTTATCGACTTTCTTATCCTTGACAACCCACAAAAAACTTTTACTACTTCTCACCAATCCATCACCTAGCTCTCTGATCTGATCTCTTGATATGGCCGTCCTACTTCCGAAGCTGACATACAATACTGATTGAGCTGGTTGATCATCAAGCCACGCCAAAGGTCGGCTCTTCTCGAGATTGAATGGAGGAAGTGGTCCAACGGCGTGTACTGGTGGTAAACCTCTTATCACTTTGCCTTTGCTTAGTGCTTCTAGTGACACACCATCTATACTTTCGTATGTGTTTACCAGAATTCCACTTGATTCTGTCATTTTCTTGCCATTTTCTATAAAATAGCTTTTCAAGAGATTATCGGTGTCTTGTAGAAGTGGTGGGGGAATCCATGATCTGGGTATCGGTTCCAACCCCGAAATTTCGACGAAATCTTTCATTTCATTCGGAACCATGACGTGGAAGGACAAATAAAGTGTCAACATTTTAGCAGATGATGTAAAGAAAATGTAATTAGGAAGTTTAAGAGCATCGGTTATAGGAATAACTGCGGAGGCCAAGCTCATGTCCGTGACAAGAGCAGAGAGAGGTGGAGAGAGTGAGGTGAGGAGGGGAGAAAGAAGATGAGAAGAGCGACGAATGACTTCGAAGTGGTAGTAAAAAGGGTCTTCGGAATTGGCAGAAAGATCATCAAACGGAAGGAGACGAAGCTGCTTTCGAGTAATCTGAGGAAAGGAAGAGAACAAGTGGGTTAAACTATGTGACTCAGAAAGTGATACAGTTGGATGTGGAGTGATGAAAGTGACTTGAACATCGTGTGCCGTTAGCAAAGCAGCAAGCCTAAGGAACGGCGTGAGATGACCCATGCCGGCGCTTGGAAGAAGAGCGACATGAGGAGTTAGCTTCGGATCATGACCTGAACTTGACATTTTTGGAGGCAATTGTTTGAGTAAAACAGACTTTTTTGTTTCAGTTTTGTGCTCTCTACAAAGGGGAGGAGTTCAATAGATTTATGGCCCATGATATGTGTGGAAATTACTTTAACGCCCAACTCATGCATTGCACTTGGAACTTACGTTGTCATGGTGAGAAGGCCACTGCAGATGGGGACAAATTGAATTGACGGGGTTAGTCAACAAATACCATTTTGCTTGAGGGCAAAGAAAATTGAACAAATTAAATATGCAAGATTCTTGGTAATGAAAGCGACGGGAGATGTTGATATTTGGAGAGGCATAACTCCAAATTTCTTACTTGGGAAACAAAATAAGAACTCTAATTCCTGCTTACTTGTCATAATGTAATGGTGTTAGGCAAAGATGTCAATGTCGGTGTTTGTAAGAATTAAAAAAAGCATCTTTAGCACCCAAAAAAAAAAAATAAAAGCAAGGATTTTTTTACAAAAAATTAAGAATTTCAAATGAAATCGTAAGAGATGTAAAAGGACTAGATAATACTCATACCTATTTTTGTGTAATTAAAATTCATTTATAAGAAGATAAAATAGATGTTCAGCAAAAAAATAATAATAACTATAGATGTATATATTGAACATGAACGCAGTATAATAATGTCAAACAAATGGTTAATTTATTATATTTTTACCCATTACAATACAAACATTAAGTACATTTTTTTCCCCTCAAAGTTCTTTCTTTTTTTCTTTTCAAATGTCGTTTTCTTGTACGCATATCGTTTCAGTCTTTTGTCGTTTGTGAATTTTTGTTGTCGTTTTTGAAATTTAGAATCGTTGACGTCTGTGGGTCAATTATTAGGCTGCCAGCCCTTATTTATTTTATTGTCGTATTTTTTAAAGTTAATGCTCTGGTATAAAAGAAATCTTGTCGTTTCAAATGTTACTATTTGAAAGCACTATTGTTGTGCATTTATTGTTGTCGCTCTTAACATTTCAAGTTATTACCGTTTATGGGCGAGATTCTATACTACTAGTCGTTGTTTTCAATATTTTTCGTCGTTTAAGCTCTTCTTCGTAGTGTTAAGCTATTAAGTCGTCTCCGGAGATCTTGTCGTTCTAATAAGTTAAGTTGTAATAATTCATTGTCGTTTCAGAGCAAAAAAAAAAAAAAAAAGCACATTGTCATTTCAAATTTTGTCTCTGAATGTTGCATAATAAAATATTATCATTTACTTATTATTCATAAAAGCATTCTAAAAATTCTTCCCAAAAAAAAAAAAAAAAAAATCCATTCTAAAACAGACATCTATTGGTAATAACTGAGTTACAACTCTTGCAACACTGGAAATAATAGCAGATTACAACTTCAAATCTCACTACTACTTTTGTAAGAACTCCAAGACTTCACTGAGCACCTTCTCAGAGCTCCCACCAGTCTCAGCAGCCTTCCTAGCCTCTTCACCTACTTTCTTAGCCATTTTCCTCAGCTTCTCATCTCCCATTACCTCCCTAATCTTCTTCTCAATCTCTTCCCCACACACCAACTCTTTGTCACCATCCCAACCCCACTTCCTGTCCCATATTCCCAACTCTCCTCTCTGCACAATCTCTGCGTTCAACCTCTGATCCCCATGCTGAGGCCATGCCACCACCGGAACCCCACGCCGAGCCGCTTCGATGACCGAGTTCCACCCGCAATGGCTCACAAAAGCACCAACGGAAGGATGCTCCAGAATCTCCGGTTGGCTCACCCACCCCTTCACTGCCGTTCCTTTGTTCTTTGTTCTTTCCAGAAAGGAATCGCCTAGCAGATCTTTCAGCTGAATTTTGTCCTCTGTATCGACTTTGCTACTTTTAAGCACCCAAAGAAATCTATGTCCACTTCTCTCCAACCCCTTTGAAATTTCTCTTATTTGCTCTCTTGACATGGCCGTTCTGCTGCCGAAACTCACGTAAACCACAGACTCTGCAGGTTGGCGGTCTAGCCATGTCATGTACTGACCCTTTTCCGTCTTAATTTCGTATAATTCCAACGGTCCTATTGGGAGCAATGGTGGGAGAGAGTGCGATAAAACTCCTCCATTGTTGACAGCTTCAAGAGTTTCTGCTTCAAGACATTGTAAGGAATTCATAAATATTCCTTTGGCCTTTGACAGAGCTCTAGAGTTTTGAAGTAGAGTTTTGGTGAAGAGGTGATTTGGATCCTTGAATGGTGGAGGAATGCTGGATATGGGAAAAGGGGTCAAACCCGAGATCTCGACCTCGGTAAAGCTGTGGTCAAATTTAGCAGGATCGGATATGAGTTCAGGAAGGTATGCTAGTAGGCATAGGAATTTGACAGAGGTGGTGGAAATTAGGTAGTGTGGTATGCCAAGCTTGGTAGATACCGATGTTATACTCGAAGCCACAAAAAAGTCAGCAAAGATAGCGGAGAGAGGCGGTGAGGAGGAGGAAAGTAAGGGATGAAGAAGGTGAACAGAGCGTCTGGTGGACTCAAATTGGAGATAGAAAGGGTCATCCTGTTTGGAGTGGGGGAGTTGTATAATTTGGAAGCCAACATGTTTGACTTGTGGATGTTCATGGAGGAAGGATGAGATGTGCGAGGATTCCGCGGCGGACACTGTCGGCGTGGCGGTGATCAATGTGACGGCACAATTGCGACGTAGAAGCATGGAGGCGATTCGGAGAAAGGGCGTCAAGTGGCCCATTCCGGCGCTTGGAAAGAGAGCTATGTGAGGAGGGAGAGATTTTGAGTCCATGGTGTTTGACATTCAAAAAAAAAAAAAAAAAAAAAAAATTTTTTGGGTAAGTTTCCAAAGATTGGTTTGGAAATTTAGAAGTTGTGTGAGAGATAAATTGGGTAGGTTTTGCCTTTTAGTTCATATATAGAAGGGAGTATAGTTAGGTTGGAGTAGAGAGGCAGATCAAAACATGAACCATAAATTTCTGATGAACCATAAATTTCTGAGGCCCTGTTTGATCATAAGTTTGGTTCAAATTTTTTTTTTGTCTTTTTTTTTTAAATTTTTATCTTTTTTTAAAAATTTTTTTATCTTTTTTAAAAAATTAACAAAATTTATTATTTAAATTTATAAATCTTAACTCAAACTTACACATAACTTCTTCTGACAGTAAAAAAAATATCGGGGTTTAAAAAATTTGGGTGAGAGGGTTTAAGGTAACGAATGTGGTATGAAATGCATCATTTACTAGGCTTACTACATTGCTCTACTTTACAAGACTGGGGTCATGTCAATCAGCGTGTCTGATTGACGATTGTATGGTGAGATGTAGACTAGTTGCTTTGTAAATAATAAAGACACAATAGTACAATAATTAAAGAGAAAATAAATGCTTCAAGTCAACTTCACCGAAGTCTACGGAAGCGAAAAAGAAAAAAAGAAAGAAAGAAAAAAGAAAAAAAAAGGGTCTAAAATATGTGTTTGTTTGTTTCTTCATTTTTAGAATGAAAATCTCATTTTTAAAGTATCTCTAATGTAATATTAAATTTTGATATTTAAATAAAAAAAATACTCTCTAATAAAATGTTATATTCGATGTCAAGTTTGTAAAATACTAAATTTTATAAAAATTTATCATAAAATATAATAAATGTTAAATTTAATATTTAATTTTTATTGATTGTTAACTTTGACTTTTGTTCTACATTTTTTATTAATATAGTTTCAATTTTAAATTATTTAAATATTAAATATTTACTTTTACAAGGTCTAAATAATAATAATAAAAAGTAAAAATGATAATAAGGACTAGATCGTAAAGTAAAATAATATTTTTTATATTTTATATTTTTTGTTATAAATATAATATTGATATAGATTCACTAAAGATGGTCTTAGTTACACAAAATAACCCATTTCATTTCTTTTTAGCCTATTTGAGACTGAAAATTGGCCCCATTTCCAACCTATTTTCACTCATTTTGGGACGTGTGTTCTACCTTACCTATCTGCTTTTTCCAAAGCTGGCATGCTCAACCCTCTCTCACATTTCTTAAACCACACGCACCCATGTCTGTTCAAACATCATTTCAGAAAAGATTTTTCTTTTTTTTTTTTGGGAAAAAATAATTTATTTACACATTCACACGCCACTCCAAAACAAAATGATTTTCATTTGAAAACTAAACTTTGACTATCGTCTCAAAATGACATAAAACATACCAAACAAATGGATACTTAAATTATCACTCAATGATATTTAAAATTGGGTAGGACTTAGAGGATCTCTACCGGTAAAATTCTTTTTTAAACCGTTGAAATTTAATTGAATATTTATAATATTGTTGGTATATCATATTTATCATACACATTATCTCATATTATCATTCTCACCCCCAAGTCTTTTCCATCACCGACGACCTTCATGCCGTTGACGACCGACCCCAACGACAGCCCCGACATCGGCAACCCAGCCCCGACCCCCCCACCACCGGCCCCTGGCACCCCCTCAGCCCTCCCCCGCAGGCCCCCCGGCACCACCCCGACGGGGACCCCCCCCCCCCACTCCCTCTTTCTCTTCCCCTTTCTCTCTCTTCCCGCCCCCCCCGACACGAGAAGAGAGGGAGAGGGGGATGGGGATTGGGGGGAGGGGGGGCAGGAGAGAGGGGAAGACAGAAAGAGAAGAGAGAGAGGGAGTGGGCGGGTCCCGTCGGGGGAGGGAGGGTGCCAGTGGGGTTGGGGGGAGGCCGGGGGAGGGGGGCCTGGGGAGGGGGGACCTGGGGTGGGGAGGGGCCGGGGGAGGGGGGACATGAGGGGGGAGGGCTGGGGGGTGGGTGTCGGGGGCCGGAGCTGGGTGGGGGGCGGTCGGGGCTGGGGCCGGTGGTGGGGGGGCCGGAGCTGGGTCGCCGGCGTCGGGACGGTCGCCGGAGTAGGGCACCGGAGGCGGGAAGGTCGCCGGCGACGGAGAAGACTGGAGGTGAGAAGGATAATATGAGGTAATTCCTACAAATTATCATACACACCCTCAAATCTATACTATCCGATTTAATCTTTGTGGCTTAAAAAAGAACTTTACCAGTAGAGACTCTCAAAGGGTCTCTACACAGTACTTCCCTAAAATAAACGGATAAAATAAAAATTATACCTTTTTTTTATATATAAAAAAATAAAAAAACTTTCTTTTATTTCTTTCTCTCAATCATTTTAAATCTCTATCTTTTATAAAATTTCTTTTATTTTAATCAAACCGAGTGTAAAAAGAGAAGTAGGAGACGGAGAACCTAACGACCACCAAGAGATGTCGTCTTTCTAGAAGGTATAAATACTGCGTTGCCGTTGGTTTGGTATCTTCTACTGCTGCTCGTCAACGCTTATCCTGTTGTCTCTGAGCCGCTGAAAAAGCCTCCATCTTTGCCGCCAAATATCTTCTCGTCTCTCTTCAATGGCGGCCTGCAAATCACTACTCCGTACCTCCATCTCTTCAATGGCTTCCACTCTCCGTAGCAGCAGAAGACCTACCTAATCTTCCCCTCACAACTCTCCCACTCTCTGCTTCTCTCCCTCCATTTCCTCTCACCAAGGTTTTCACTTTCTTCTTCCCCGGTATTTTCCTCTCCATTTTTATTTTTCTCTGCTAATTAACGTCGTTTAGTATTGTAGGGCTAAGAGCGGTACAGACCAGAGTCTCCTCAAGATCTCACGCCTCCTTTGAAGCAGCTTCGATTTTAATGGAAGCTATCGATTCATTGGACGACGACAACGTGGAGCACTTGCTCACGCACAAGGACGACGTCGTTGGGCTGATGAAGATGGAACGGCGTCGTATCGACATTGCCGGAGAACAGCGGACCGGTCGGTGGTTCCCGTACCTGGACCGGTTCAAGTGCGGGGACGAGGCGTACCTGAGCAGCGGCGAGGTGGTGGAGGCTCTGGAGCCGCACATAATGGAGTCGAGGAAGGAGAGGTTTCGAAACGTGGTCCCGAATCGGAGCTACTCGGTGTGTTTGGTGGTCGAAGGGCTCCGGAAACGTTTCGGCAACGTTTCGGTCCGCGGACGCTCTCGGGTTTCAGTCTGTTCATGTCGTCTCCTGCGACAGCTCCAAAAGGTGCAACGACATCTGAGGTGAAAAGGAGTTAAAAATAACCATTTTTGTTGAAACCAAAAAAAAAAAAAATATATATATATATATTTCCTTCAAAATATATATCAAAATATATATATACATATGTGGTTTGCCTTCTGTTTTCTCTGATGAGTTTATTCACAGACTACAGTCGATATGAAGTTGATTATTTTGAACAGTAAGTTTTTTTTTTTTGGATGAAATTTTTGTCAGGTATAGAGAAAATCGCCATGTTAGCATGGGAGCAGAGAAATGGCTGGATATTGAGCTATGGGACTCCGTTCAAGACTGCTTCAAAGCTCTCAAATCGCGCGGCTATCGAATTGCCACTACCCATGTGGGAATGGATGCGGTATGTTCTTCTGGATATATTTGGATTGATTTGCGTTGTGTTGTTGGTGATTAGTTAGGTGTGAAGAACGGTTTGAACTCATGTTGTACGTGTGTAACTGACAATGAGTAATTCTTTAGGTTGGTGATTAGTTAGGTGTGAGAACAGTTTGAACTCATGTTGTACATGCATAACTGACAATGAGTTTGTTATTCTTTAGGTGTCCATTTACGACATGGATTGGTCATACCCAACTGCAATAGTAGTCGGTAACGAGAGTAGGTATGACTCTGGTTTTGTGGCGGATGGATTTCTTCTCTAGTTTTCAGCTGATACATTGATTTGGTTTATGCTCCATTATATTTTTACTATTCTTTTAGGTAGTTTTGCTAAGTCTCTACAGAGTTTCGCCTACTAAGATATATATCTACATTTATGGAATGGTTACGCAATTCTCAGTTAGGAAAAAAGAAAAAAAAAAGAAAAAATCTGCTTTAATCCCCTTGCTCATCTCCTTCTTCACCTTGGGTTGTATCATATTTTCATGCAGGGGGATAAGTGATGAGGCATTGGGGCTGTCGGATTTGCATTGCAGTATTCCAATGAACGGAATGGTGGACTCCTTTAATGTCTCAGTTGCTGCTGGGATTCTCATGCACCATGCTGTGTGTGACCGAACTTCTCGCCTGGTAATTGACCTTTTCACCACATGAGAGGATCAAACTTTTTTCCTTGATGAAGATGACTTCGTTTTTAATACTGAAAACGTGAAAAATGAGGAGGAACAAGGGAAACAGATCTTCGAGTGCTAACAAGCCTGAATGAGTTTGATCTTGATAATAAATTGAGCTGTCAGTTACAAGTTTTCGTTAGGCTCCTAAATAAGTTTTTGTCCTATTTTCGTTGATGTGTTGGTATTGCATTAAACCGTTGCAAAAAAATCTACAGGGTTCTCATGGTGATCTGACAGTGGAAGAACGACAAATCCTACTCGCTGAGTTCTTGCTTCGTCATAGCGAGAGTTCAATCAGCATTGCTAATGAGTTCGCTAAGCGGAAGATAGCTCTGCCAACTCCAAAGCTATGATTATGATCTGCTACTTTTGTTTGCTTTCAATTGGGGATGTTCACGAATCTTGGCCTCGGTCTGGAGAACATGTCCAACAGAAGAGAACGAAAATTATATCCAATTTATTGCACCAAGAAGAGAAAAAATGACCAGTAACCCTTTCCCAAACGACAAAGGAGTATCTCAGATCGATCTTTGTTGCAACGGTGGTGATATGACTACATGACTTAACTAGTAAATAGCCAGGCATAGCCCTTTACTGGTGTCACTCTTCTTCGGGATTTTTCATGTTCCTTGTGTGATTTGCGCAAGGGAAAAAAAATATTACTGATCCTGTTTTTCAGTAACTTATAGGTTACCGGTTTTATTCGAGAAAACCTGCTATAAACTCGCAATTTACTTTTGAAAAAAAAAATAATTAAAAAAAAAAAACCCAACTAATTGCTAGAAGTTTTACCCTTTTTGATTGAAAGTCCAACTTTATGTCGACAGTGTAAGACCCCAAGTCTTTTTTTTTGGTTTTACTTATTCGTTTGTCGATAAGTAAGGATTATATAAAGCAGGTAGTGATTAATTATCGCATGTCTACTTGGCTAAAATAATAATAATTTGTGGCAAGGAATTGTCTAATAAAAGTAACATTCAAGTTATAAAAAAAAATAAAATAAAAGTAACATGTAAAACTCTCGGAAATATCAATAAAGGCCAATGGTTTCAAAAATGGAAGAAAAATATGAATCCCAATTGGTGGTATGCCCTCTTTTACATGAAATTGTAGACGCTTTACAGGTTTAAGAAAGAAAAATAGTTTCTTAAGAATAAACATGTGGACATTGGCATTGGAATAATTACAATCCGCATCTAACATATATTTCTAATGAAAAGTATCACGTATTCCTTTCCAACATATGAATCCAAACTCATCATTACTAAACTAAACATCTAATCTATTAGCATTTTACCATCCTTCGTTTGTATAGTTTCCTTGGAGCTTTGCGTGCTTAAGCCTTCACCTTGTCGCTTCATTTCTTGGGACCTAATAAACTCCTCGATTCTTGCCTTTAATTCTGTGTCGGGTATCAACATATCCGCAGTGAGATGGGAACGGTTGAACGGATCGGTCTGCATATTTGCAAAAGGAGACCAGCAACAATGAGATTTTTTTATTATTATTATGCGTTCAAGTTAGCAGCAGATGAAGACATACACTATCACTAAGAAGATGCCTTTGAATGACCGGCCGGTCTATTGTGATTCTGGAAGAAGGTAAGATCACCGGATCCTTCATTAAAGTGTACTGCAAGAAAAAAAAAAAAAAATATATATATATATATATATATCAGCCAATCCTTTTGACACAAAATACTGGTATGGTAAATTGTAATACTCTCCTGTTAATTCAGATTGTGCAAAGAGAACGTACTTGAATTGGGTCGAGGAACTCATCAGGTATCTCTCCGAGAGTAGCTTCGGTGTCCATAGCCTCAGAAGCGGCAACTTTGGCTTTCGCACCTAGCTCAACAAATTCCTGTATAATCCTTCCATTTTCACCAATTCTCCTGAGAACATCTGCTGCGGCAGTGAACAACTGAAGCAAGCTCCAATCATTAGATTATCCACAGAAAAACTAATTTGGAAGAGAGCCGGAGCAAAAAAATTTCTACAATAAAATCTAGTAAATAGAAGAGAACTCCGACAGAAGTTTTAGCCTCGGATGCATTACCTGGTCATTATATGATCGACCATCCTTCGAAATGGCAGCTGGGAAAATATTTTCTGTATCCCCTCTAGCCAAATGAACATAAATCTGTACAATCTGTAATAAACAACGTATTGGTTAGTTGAGGTTTTTAGACATGAGCTGTAAAGGTAAAGAAAGTCGATAGGAATGCCCATAAACGCTTTGTGATGGAATTCATAATATTGGTATGCGTCTACCAGAGTAGACAAATGGCTAAAGCAATAGCACATAATTCCTTGCTAGTTTAGGATTAAAAATTTACAGCATCCGTAGACTGGCAAACCAATTTTTCTGGAAATGCATGATACTAAGAAATTGGCAGACGTAACGAGCTGTGAGATTGATATCAACTTTGCCTGATTCAAGCCTATATAATGTTCACTGTTTTGGTTTTATAATGAAATTGGATCCTAGATGGTGCAAACCTGCTTAAGCAATTCCTTTGGACGGAATTCGTATTTTTCTGGATCTTTCAAAGTAAGAGATTTTCTTTGGGGACCCACTAGTTGCAACAGAAAGTAATTGAGCATGCTTGCTACTCTTTCAACCTGAAAAAGCAAATGTGAAATGTCATAAGTTTTGAAGAAAAAAAAATAAATTAAAAATGTCAACATGTTCAAAACAGATTTGACTAGACTACTACATCAGAGCAATAACGCAGATGTTGGATAAGAAGGAAAAACTGTTACCATCTCAGGAAGTAGAAAAGGAGCTGTAATCTGTTCAGAAGAAAATGCCAGCATACTAACATCTTCATTCGCTAATTTCATGTCAATACGGATAATCTGCAAAAGCCCAGTAGGATGAGTTTCCCATAAATTGTCAAAAGGAAAAATGGTTTATAGGAAGGGGTGGTTCAGAAACAGAGACCCGGAGAGCATACGAACATTTTCTTGAGAATGGAATAGTCGGGTTCTCTCCTGCCTCTCTTGTGTAGGTCGTCGCTCCCATTCAGCAGTGTTCGCCATCTCAGCTTCCACCTCTTTCATTTCAAGAATCTTATTAAGACTTTCATCAAGAAGATAGATGCTGTCGTTGATCAGGAAGTTTAAAAAGTTCAGATAGACACCCTTCTCCTCCTCCTTAGCAATCTGTAACAGATAAACATTTATGCAAAAAGACACATAGAAAGGAGGCAAGAGTTAGCAATGTATTATTGAATTGAACTCAAAAGTCACGAAGTAGAAAAGGGAGGTTAGTGACTCTACCCTTCTCCAAGCATTACGATGACTAGGGACTTGCCACAGGTATTCAAGAAGTTCGGCAATGTTGTGACGGATGCTAAACTTATCATAAAACTGCACAGGTACAAAACAATCGGGCCAATAAAAGCGAAGAATTGAGGGCTCTTACTAAAAAAACTGTGCAAAGATGGACTAAACAATTAAAACTTAAGAGAAGTACAAACGAATGAAACTACAGAAATCAGGGAGTGAAAAAGATCAAGTATAATGGCTTTAATCATGTTTTCTACATCTGAAGAAAGTCAAACCAGAACCAGCACAAAAATTCAAAAATCACTTCTTTATTTATAGATTACATGACAATAATGCCGCTCACCTGAGTGTGAGAACCAGTGAATTCAATGTCAACATAAAGCTTCAAAAGATTTCTCACAAGATATTCAAGAGACAATTGGTGACCTTCAAAGAGACTAGCAGTAGCAGCAGATGATCCACTGAAGGAGCCATGTAAAAACAAGTTAGTTCCTCAATTTGAGCTTAAAATTACATGTACTCGAAGATCTACTTATACGAGGCAGACAACAAAGTACCTTCTTCGGGGCATCCAACAGTTCAGAACTTCCACCATTTTTGCTCTTAAATAAGGATTTCTTATATAGTTTGGGCTAGCCATGAACATGATGATAAAGTTCATAAAATCATCCTGTGAAGAAAAAGCACAGACGTATATCAATTACACATGGCGGGAGGTAAAAAGGATATAAACTCAGGATGGGATCTTTAAACAAAAAGTCTACCAGCAAGACCCCATCCAATACTTTTGGAATCCGGGAAGCAAATATAAGCAATTCCATCGCATCATCCACAAAGTGCTCCGGCATACATGCAAATTCCTTTGGGCATGTTGACGGAAGAGGCATTTTAAATTCACCAACCATGTCAACCAACCATACAATCATTAATCGATAAAACGACAGGGCATGCTGTATAAGTGTTCCATCCTAAAATAGTAATCAAGATAAGAAACAAACATCAGATCGACTGTCGGCCGTTATGTTTTCACCAGCTAACCAAAAAATAAAAATAAAAATAAAAAAACACATTTAGAAAACCTGGTTACAAACAGCCTAAAAATTTTGCATAGCACACCTAATTGGGATTGACATAATGAAAGATTAAATCTTCGGTTACCCTTAATATCTGAGCTTCATAACATAGCTTTTCCTGTGAAAACAACTCTATTTCTTTCTCAATACGAGTTATTTCCAGCTGCACCTGTGGAGAAGGTGTCTGCTGTTGCATAGCTTTGATAGTGGTGAGGGTATCTTCAAACCTTGAGATATCCTGGAAAGAAATTTTTTTTAACCAATTGACTATTGTCTAAGAAGTATTACAAAAAATAAAGTTGATGGGAAGATAAACCGGATGCTCAAAATTAACAACTAATATGACCTCATGATTATTATGCGGCATTCTATCTGCCCACATATAAAGCTTAATTACCTGAACTAAATGTTTAAAGTCAGAGAATGCTTTTAACAAGCCCAGATTGAGCACCCTTGCAGTAATGAAGAAACATTCACATATAAACGTGTATTTAGTTTTTTCACCACTTGATGATGTATTTGTGATAGAAGGTCCAAATGCATTCCTGCCTGAACTGGTGGCTTCTTGGGACTGCAGCAACCGATTCTCACCATCACTTTGCCCCGAACTACTTTTATTTGTCCATTCAGCAACTTCTTCTGATGAAGCATGTAGAGCAGTCAACCCACTGTCATAAAAGTACAGGTTAATAGCCAAGAATCAGGAATGCAGAAAGACTTCATGCTATTTACTGAATAAAAGTGCTCACCTCCAATCCAAACGGTCACTATAGAAAACATATTTTGGGTCAATTTTATCCCTTTTCGTCAAATTTGCATCTAAAAATGGCTCACAAAGCCTAAGCATCACAGCACTCAGATTCACAAACATGCCTGAACTTGCACAAGACATAGGATCCACCTGCGAAATAATTATATATAGTAGAATGTTAACTTGCAGGTAACCATTTAATATTTCACTCACACAGACACGTATATTATAGGAATTTATAATCAGGATTGTTGCAGTTCTAAAAGACATTGCGTAAAGAGAAAAATACCTGTATATGAGCCCTTGACGAATTTTTATTTATAACCTCTGCAAAAAACTCAAGAACATTCTGCCGTGTGTCTTGGTTTTTAAGAAGTACAAGAAGAATCTCTGATAGGCCGTCATACAAGTTATTCATGACTGTCTTTATTGTGGTAAATGAAGATAGCAAATCATTTGGTCGCCGATCAGAAGCTTCTGAAAAACATTGCTGGCTGGTGTTTTGAAGAAAGGAAGAAACATACCAATAAGAAAAGTTCTTAAACCTCGTATTTACATGCAGGGATCAAATCGAAAGCCAGTACTCTTATCGTTTCATGCACCATTTATGGAGCCTTGACAGAAACCTCAATAGGTTCTGAATCTTGCGTGCATTGAGTTTAAATTATAAATGAAACAATTCAAAGCCAAACGAATTAGCGATAGCCTTCGTTTGTGCACAACTCAAGACGCAAAGGCCATGGAGAATCGAGAAATTGACTCCTCTACTGCTCTATCTAAAAACACAAAAGTAGAAGTAACCCAACGGTGCCCATTGGGTTCAGCTAAGTGTAGCCATAGATTTCAAACCCAGCACAACAATAAGATAAACTTGAGCATTATTTTTCTTTGTTTCTAAGTTTGTTTAAAGCTATAACATTTTTTTTTATTTTTTTTATTTTTTAAATGAGTTACAGATTTCTATGGTTTCAAGCCAAACAATATGCTAAACTTGAATCATGATTTTTCTTTTTAGTTTGTTTAAAGCCATAACATTTTAGCAAGAACAAACATAGAAATTAAAGCACAATGCGCATATAAAGAACATATTTTTAATAAACAAATTCGAAAATCCGACTCACCCAACATCGGGTTGGCTCTTGTAGATAGTATGATCAGGCAGAGCACTGACGTGAAAGAAGGGACCCAAAACGCTGGTCACTTCAATGGCACGTCCAGTCAAGTAGACGCCTTTGGGAATCCACCAAGGGTGGCTCACCAGAGACTTAGCACCATGCGGAAAGCTCACCAAGTACATCAGAGCCCTCAGCGGCTGCTGAAAGTTCCCTAGAGCCGAAACTTTAAGCACTTCGAGCCTGAGATCCTCGTACAGTCCCTTCAGTATCGGGTCCAAGCTATCAAAATCGGCGTCTCTGAAGAACTCGTCCAGAAAACCCGGCGGACTCTGAATCCCGCCACCGCCGCTCGTCCCTCCGAAGGAGTCCAGAGAACCCCCGACCTCCGAGAAAATCAGAGGCATTAGCGGCGAACCGCTCGGTTTACTCGAATTGCTGGAATCTCCGGACGGAAAAAGATCCGGATTCCCAAGATGAATCCTGCAGTAGTTGACCGAGAGCTTCTTGGCCTGTTTGACCGCCGATTCCATCTCCAAGCGGAGATTCTTGTCCTTCATGGAAGCAATTTTCTTCCCCTCGTCGTAAGCGCGGCGGTAGCAGCCGACTAGGTATTGGAAAGGGGGCTCGGCGGAGGGGAAGGTTCCGGAGAGGCGATCGATGAGGACTCGCTCCACCAAATCCCTGGAGAGACGCAATTCCTTGCCCTCGCTGAGAATCTCAGCCGCCGTCATCTCCAAGTAGACGATTCTGGAATCGGAATCCGCCGCCGGCGAGTCGGTGAGAGAGACGAGGAAAATCTTCCGGAGGATTATGTCCTCCACCTCCTCCGGTGACCTCTGGGGTTTGGGAGTCGCCATTCGAGCTAAGGAAGGTTTTTCCTCTTTTTTTTTTCTCTCTGAATTTGTCCCCTTTTTGAAGGAGGTGAATCGGTGTCAGGTGTTTTATATTGTATGGGAATTTCCCAGGAAACAAACAGATTGGTATTTATTTGGAATTCCAAATGGGGCAAGAATGGAATAGTTTAGGATTAAGTAATAACGTAGATCATTACTTGTGAAGTGCGTCTTTGTTGAGAAATGAGAGAGAGAGAGAGAGAGAGAGAGAGAGAGGTGAAGACTAGAAGAGGAGCATGTCTTCGCCCTTTTTCATTTTTTATATTTTTGCTAAATTGCTGTGTGGTCCTTGAACTCTCTATGAGGTGCCAATTGGTCCCTCAACTCTTTTTTTAATTGATCCCCAAACTTCTAAAAAGAGTGCAAATGAGGGTAAAACCCTAGCATCCGTCTAAAGAGTCACTGTTTTGATCCACCGATATGCCTTAGATCTAGACAGATCATACCTGGTTTGTTACGAAGGATCAACAAGTTGGAAGACCAAGTAAAGGGACTGGAGCTGCAAGACCATGGGAATATGAAGGGAATCAATATTTGACAATGAATGAAGAATATCAATTTGGAGAATTACATTATTTTTTTATTCTTTTGCTATAATTATTTTATGTTTTAATTGTGTTTGGATTATTAGGGATTAATTTGGAAGCTTTTGTTTGATTTTGAATTTCAGCAATATGTTGTTTGTAAAATATAACAAAGAAAAATGCTCATAAACCTGTATGTCGTCAAAGCAATATGTCAAGTAACAATTGTTTTGGAGACAAAAAGCAAAAGCAAAAGCAAAATCTAAAACTTAATCTTCATTTTCATATATAATATTTCAGTTGGTTGAACCAAACAATTATCATGTGTATACAAAAAGAAAAGCTGCTGTGATTCTATATGTATCTGTCAACTATGCTATTTCTATGCATCATGTGATATGTGCAGCTAACAAAATAAGAGTTATGTGAAAACTATATGTGCACCTACCTAAAGAAACCAACCATGAGCAAAAGGAGCTGTCTAAAAGCAGTCTCAAAAGCCTTGAAAGGCATAATTACAAAAACCATTAATATAGGCAATCTTAAATATATAATGCAGCCACATTTCAGTTATGGCTTCTCCTAACAGTGAACTTGGAACGACGGCCAGCTTGAGTTGATGATTGTGGTGCTGCAATGGGGGTTGGCATGAATCCTTGTGTTGTGAGGCTTGGGTTGATGGCTGCCGGGCTGCTTGTTGTAGGGCCTGGGTTGATGTTGCAGTGAGTGTTGCCTGCTGGTGTTGTAGTGGGGATTGGATGCTTGTGGCAGGTTTTCTTGTTGTGTCCCTCATGCCCACATTTACGACACTTAATACAAGTCCACTCTTGCGTAGTTTTTTGTTCTTCATGGCCTGTTCGTCATATTCTTCAGGTTCTTTGCAGCGATTCTTCCTTGGTCGTCCACGTTGGATCTTGAAATCATGGGCCACAACAATTCCCTATCCAGTTTTCTTCCACAATTCAGGGCCGTTTATTGGCTTCACATGATGAGAATAGACTTGTTCATAACAAGACTTTGAAAGACTAGAATGCACAAAATCATAATTGTCCAAACCAAATTGTTTAATGCAAGCGATAGCATGAGGACGTGGTATTCCACAAAGGCCCCGACGCCTACAGGTACAATACTTTGCTATCAAATCCACCACATATTTTGTCAAGTCTTTGCAACGAACCCGCAAAGCATACATACTTTCAGATATCGGAAACAAAAACACAAAAGTGAGGGGAAAAAAAAGAGTGAAAATTTTAGCAAATTAGACACCTCAAATTTCATGTCCCCACAATAGTCAGGAATGCTGTCCACTGCAAGGTTTTTGCTATTTTCCAAAAGTTTCCATATTTTAGGACCAACTGGATGCTTCCATTTCTCAACTGCTTCTCTCTTCGACACTATGCGCTTCATAATATACCTTCAAACTAGTTCAAGTAAGGTAATTATGGGCTTGTCTCGTGCCTCCAAAATGGTTGCATTAAACGACTCACACATATTGTTGAGCAACACATCACACTTTGGAAACTCACTGAAATGTGATCGGGTCCACTGAGACGGATCAAGTTTCGAGAGCCATTCCCATGCCTCCTTGCTAGTTTCTTTCAATTTGTTCATTTCATCTTCAAACCTGTGACAGAAGAAAATAAAAAAAATAAATAATAAAAAAAGAGTTATAAATGGCCATAACGTCAAAAAACAAGTAGTGGCATGGGCAACATTTTGAAGCATCTGCTTTAGCAGTAGGCCCTTGTAGTTGGCTTTGTAGTTGTTGTACAAATGGCGCACACAAAACCGATGTGGAGCTTCATCAAAAGTCATCTTGATAGCCTCTATAAGCCCTTTCTGTCGATCAGATATCCAAGTGCTCTGATCACTGCGTATTATTCTCAGCCTTGAGGAACTCCAAAAACCAAGCCCAAGTCCGATAGCTCTTTGACTCTACAACGGCATAAGCTATGAGACATATTGCATTGTTTGGATCAATGCCAATAGTGGCCAAAAGCTGCCCCTTGTCTTGATGAAACAACCATCTAGTCCAACAACTAGCCTACAGCCACCAAGAAACCCTTTCTTACAAGCATCAAAGCAAACATATATTCTCTTAAATTTGGTAACGCTACCAGCTGTTGTATTGCACTTCATTTTCACTGTTGAACTGGGATTTAAATTCAGTAGCTCTTCACAGTAGTCCCAAAGGTTGGCATATTTTTCTTTTATTGAACCTTCAATGACCTGCATGGCATATTCCCTAGCCCTGTAATAATGTCATTTGGTGACATCAACTTGGATGTCGTCAACAACCTGTTGCTTAAGCCCGGATAAAGGCCAAGTCGGATTGGCAGCCACTGATTCAAGTACTTCTTTGCCAACCACCATGAACTGATTTTCTTGGTGGAAAAGTCTAGACCACAAGTATGTTCATCATTTAGAGTCTTCACCTTGAAAGATATCCCATCTCTTTCCACTGAGACATAAACCATCCATGAACAATAATCACGACACTTTGCCCTAACCCTGCATTGGTCATTCTTCACCAACCTCACTACCCTATGTTGCACTATTGAATATTCCTTAATAGCTCTTTTCAAGCAATCCAATCTTAAACTTTGGATCCCTCATGTCAACAGCCTCATTAAACTCATTATATCGACTCCCTCTCATCTTTCTACCAAGTGGCTCATCCTCATCTCACTATCGATGAAATCAGAGTCATACTTATCACTCTTCACGTGCTCAGCAGGAATCTTAGTGAAAGAAGTATCATGGAAACCTTGCCAACTGATTGTATGATCATTGATACAACGAAGCATGTAGTTTTCCTCCTTGTCTGACTGCTCAAACTCAGAGTCATTCATCTCTTCCTCATTGTGGGGCTCAGCTGTAACTTCAGTGGGAGGCTCAGGAAAAGTGGGAGGAGGATTAGTGCTGTTTTCAATGGAAGGATTAGTGGGAGAGTCAATGTTGTTTTCGAAAGGCTCGGGAATGGGATTACTAGGAGGCTCAGTGTCACAGTATTTAGCTGGGTAAGATCAAACTCAAATGTTCCTTTCCTCATACCCATTGAACTCATATAGATATCTAAATCTGTAACCTCTGGCCGATCAGGGGCTGTGTAAAAAAATTTAGTTACGAAGTGAAAAAACACAGATACAAGTTCAAAAACTTAATCTTAAACAAGTAACAAGGCACCTATAATCAACATTTGGAGTTCTGTAATATGGGGTATTAAAAAATTAAACTTAACATGTTAGTAAACAATTCCCACTAAATTCATGGATTTCAAACACATAATGAAGTAAATATAAACACCCAAACACAGAAATAAACGCACCTACAATCATAAACAAATAATAAACAATCTACGAATCAATATGAAAATTAAAACAACGAAAATCATTGTCTCAAAAAAAACAAAAAAAAATCCACTCCATTAGATCATTGTCTAATCCCTAAGAAATCAACATGTTTGTAATCTTATGCCTAAAAAAATGAAAAATATTATATTAATTTGTCAACAATATAGTAATAACATAGATTCCAAAACACCAAAACCTTATTATAAACTGAACAAATAAAATAAAACCCACAGATCAAAAACATCAGAGATTTTCAAGAAAGTAATCAGTCACTTACAGTGGGAAGGTTGGCCACCTCTTTTGTAGCGAATAATATTCATTTCACCACCAGCAAGATTGTCCAAGAAATCAATAAAGAAAGTCAAGAAATTGATTTAACAAGGCAAATCCTAGAGAGAAAACCCAATATCTCTCCATTCTTGACAAGGTTTTTTTTTTTTTTTTTTTTTTTTTTTTTTGATATTATTGTTGTTTATGTATGCCGAAACTAATGTCGTTATACTTTCGACAAATGTCGTTTCCTACATAATTTGATTTGTTGTCTTTCATGATTGCTGTGAATCTTGTGATTTTCCCGTTATGTTTGTTGCTTTAATTGTTTTCTTTCGTCTAATGTCGTTTCCTCTGCTGTCGCTTAATATCTTATGATTCTTCTCGTTGCCCTTCATGTTTTTTCGTTCTAATCGCTCTCATTTTTTCAGTTTCTGTCGTTCATTGCCTTTTTAGTTTCTCCTTTTTTACGTTCATGTCCTTATAATGTTAAAAGTAACGTCGATTCTTGAAGGGTTTTTTTTTTTTTTTAATCACCGATGTCGTTCTTTTTTCCTGTCGTTTGGAAACCAAGTAGCCATGAAAACCAAATTTTTTCATCCCATCCAAGAAGAAATGATATAAAAACATAGAAATTCAAAGAATCCAACCATTTCTAAACTTTCTTCATCAAAGTAGTTTAGACAACAAGGATGGAGTCTAGTCCAGCTCAATTCTGCTCCACAACATCTGATTAGCATTTAGCATTATAACCAAATATTGTTCCATTTTAATGCCAGTAACTTTATGACAACTTATTACAACCCGAAAACACCAACCAAAGAGAAAATCAAGAAGAAAAGTTTACCCGGGGGAAAAAAAAAAGTTAATGTTCTGCAACATGATCCTAAAGTCCTAGAATACAAAACTCTGAAACCCGATATTCGGGCACTATGATGCAGCTTGGATGATTAACTTTGTATGGATTTATATCTAACACCGATAATTACAAGGATTCGTTTTGATCAAGAATTGTTAAAGAGGACCAATTGATTATATTTCCCATAAGATTAAAGACATGAAAAGAAAGGGGAGAAAAAGTGATATAGTAGATTCTTTTCTTAAAGATTTCATGACCATTCATTGCTCGAATCGTCGTCGTCGAAATCGGACGATGGACTTGATGATAACGAGTGCTTTACATTAGCAGGACCAAATAGGAGCTCCAAGCAGAAGGCAGGGCCACATATTGAGTTTCCCTTGCTCCCAACTTTGTCCAATTCTCGTACCGTTAGCTGCAAAGAGTTCAAGAAAAGCACACACAAATTATTATTATTATTTTTTTTTAAAGAATTGTTTAAAGACCTAATTCCGGCGCTTTATGGAAAAAAAAATTGGAGGAATGCTATTGAGTAGTTCAAGAAATGGGAAAAGGAAAATTGCGAATACGTCGTTGGAACTGTGAATAATACCTGTAAGACGCTGTTTTTAATGAAACGCTGTATTGAAACAGGCATAGAAGAGACGCCCTCCATTCATTTTTTGGTAGAATATTACGCGAACATCTCCTGTGACCTGTTCAGTCACATTACAAATTCATTCTCCAAACAGAGCTCTATACAAAAAAATATATCTAAGAAAATTTTTATTTATTTTCTTAAACTATATACGAAACAGGTACTTAATTTATACTTACTTGTACAGGTTTTTGGAATGACAGTCTAGGCAGGTCTTATGGTATAGTACAGGACTTTCTGTATCCATTTGAACAATTTGAGACTTTTCTGGTTCCAGTTTCTTCCCTTTTTCGTCACTCGCGAAGAAAGAGAGATAATAGCGAAGACTGTTGGTTCTCTGGAAACCTTTCTTCACTGGCCTGCAGCAACTCCTAGAACTTCTACCGCTGGACGGTAACATCTCACCCGGGGACTATTGAAAATCAGATGACAAGGAAAATTTTAGTTGAAATTAAGATTCCATAAGCGAAAACTCGGAAGAATACAAGTTTAACCTACCTCTTGCAACTCTGACACTACAAAGTAAAACCGCATTGATGTTGACTGTGTCGTAAAGCCGAATTCGACGCAATTCTCTACTACATGGTTGAGGCAAATTCACCAGCGGAGGCCGGTTACTAGGCGCTCGAGGAAACGGTAGTACATTCGACCAATAACCCACGTAGCGACGTTGGCTTGGTATCGAAACCTGTTGAGCATGAATGTGGCATATATTGGAAGCAAAAGCTGAGTTTCCTCCTCCTAAAGAATGTCAAGAGATTGTACAATTATGGTTTATGGTTTATGTCAATCTCAAAACGATCTCCGAACTTTATGCTAAATCCACTCTTATCCCTAACGTTTAAAACGTCCCAAAACTGATATGATCTATTTTGATATGATAAACACCGAAATATATCGAGGTCAGTTAACCGTTGAAAAAATGAGGGAAATAGCACCTGAGTCGTGCGTGGTGGGTAGTTGGATTATTGAAGTGGTTTGTAAATGCCCTCGAAGCCCTACCAAACGTTATAACATATATATATACATTTAGAGTGAAAACTAGATGGAATATACCAGAACAACATATAACACCACAATAAAATCCTTGTTTAAATCGGTTTATATGCTACCCTAAGGTCACTGAATGTCTATTTTCCCTCCATTTAAATGACACATGAGCGACACGTGATATATTCTTGTTGTTTTTGCTGTTGTTTCTTAATATCAATGATATTTTTATTTTTTTTTCTTTTTTATTTTTTTTATTTTTCACTTACTCCTTCGTTATTGGTGGTCCGTCTATGAGCGTATAATTGAAGAGCTTCCTCGGCAGACATCCCACAGTAAACAAGGTAGGCACATACCATTAGGCCTGTTCTTCCTTTACCTGCCTGGAATTGGGACAGAAAACTTGTAGAGAATAATAATGATTCATAACAAAAAAAAATTACTGAGAGACGTTTGCCAGGAGTACCATGCAGTGAACAACGGCAATGTTTTTGGGGTCGGCTGAATGCCATGAGTAACACGCTTTCGCACAAAGCCTTGATCATTTGGAGCTGTGGAACGTGATTATCATCGAAAGGATATCGCTCTACGCGGCCATAAAAAAGGGCCGGATCGTAACTCTCTTCTATACAAAGATTATAGATCTGCAAAATACCATCAAAAGTGGCAATAATGTCACATATCACCACCGCAACGAAAACAGTTAACAATGTCATAGCGAGATTTGTGCTGAAACCATTTCTTGTGCACCTTGTAATGTCCATAATGTCTGGTGTCCAACACAGACTTAACTTGCCAAAGAGGATTGCGGTACATTGCTCGCATCCGTTGCGCGGGGAACGACATGGCTAGTATTCGCTCCGTTATGTAAGACATGTCGAGATCGAAACCGTCTGCGAGTATCCGCCTCCGCTGCCTTGATACCAAGTTGCGGAGGCAAAAGCTTTGGGTGACATAATCAATGAGATGGTGTTGTAAACTACCTTCCTAGCTGGCTTGTGGCTTCGAAAAGCGGTATTCCCATTATGTAATGATCCCCAATGCAGAAATTGGGGAAGAAATTAAAACCCTTGAAATTGGAATTGGCATGGAAATTTGTAGGGGAGAGAGAGAGAGAGAGATCAGGGGTGATTGGGGAGCGAGAAAATGGAAAGGCTTGGCTCTAAGAATGGAGATTTGGGGAGGAAAAATGGCCGAGAACTTAGGCAATAGGAAGAGTTAATTTTGTTATTGTATGGTAGAAAGATCAATAATCTTATTTTGACACGCCTTTGTTGGAAGACAGTTGGTCAGTATTTGGCGGGAGCTTAGGAACTTTCTTTCTAATAACTGAATTCCTCTTAGGCTCTGTTTTCGCTGCAACCAATTTCTCTTAACACCTTCTTTTCTTAACGACCTTTACTCCTTCGTAGTTGACCCTTTACCTATGTAATAGCCACGTCAAACAAGGTTTTTTTTTTTTTTTTTTTAGGAGTCCTTTAAAAAAAAATAATAATAATAATAAAAAAAGCTTCAGACGAACCAAATAAAGAGCTAGTGATCCCTATTTAGTAACAACATAAGTGATCAGTTTCGCATAACAAATAGAAGTAAAGCTTTCTAGGCGAAAAAAAAAAAAAAGAAAAAAAGAAAAAAATAAAAAAAGAGAGGGTAAAATTCCCTTTAAAAAACATAGAAGTAAAATTCCTTCCTACATATAGTCCTATTAAAATTAACCAAAAATAATAATATTAATAATAATAAAACGTATATTTAGGAGAAAATGCTCTAAAAACCTATTCTTTTTAAATTGATATCTTATTAGAACTACCTTAAGAATGAGATTGAAAGCTTTTGAAAACAAATAAAAGTGCTCATATTCAAGATGGCCATTTTAGTTAAAATAGGATTATTCTAACCTTTATCATCTTACGAAATTTACATGCATATTCTAAAGAAAAACTAGGATTATTTATTTTTTTTCTTTTTCTTTTTTAGGTGAATGTGGATGAATGCTTATGCAGGTGGTAAGCACACGTGTTGCTTTTTACTTTGATAAAAAATACACGTGTACATGTTTTTTTGTTTTTTTGACGACATATCATATATATAAATAGTTATCCATAATTTGAACTTCTACTATCAGACAACTATCATGTACAACGAGGCTAAAAGTTTTGTAGTGCTGTTCAGTGATCACCGCCATGCCGCTATTATCTTCTAACGACCAGATGCTGTCACACACCTAAGCCTCGTCGTTTACTGGTCAGCAGGGAAATGAACGACTCAGTGGTTGTTTGCACTAAACGACGTAAAGTTGCGAATTACGAAACATAAAACGACAAAAGAAGCAATTCAGCTTTAATGTGATTTCTTTGATTCACACTGCCCATGAAACTCAAGTTTCCTTTGGTAAATAAGTTAAATTTTATTTTTTTTTATCTCAATTTTTATCTTTTTTTTTTTTAATTTTGTCATTTTCTAAATTTTTTTTTAATCTTTTCTACGAGGGTATTTGGTGTTGAGTTTGAGTTAAAATTTTAAGTTTCAATAGTAATTTTTGCTGACTTTTTCAAAAAAGATAAAAAAGAATTTCAAAAAAAAAAAAATTAAGTTGAAAAATTTGAGTTTGAGTTAAGGAACCAAACACCCCCTAAAAAGTCATTAAAATTTTTATCTCAAACTGTACTTTTTTATCTCAAACTCATTCACCAAAAAAGATCATCAACGATTCTTTATACAATTCTAAAAATACCAAAAAACAAAAAAACAAAAACAAAAGAAGAAGAAATCCCCAACTCAGACATGACCATGTCCCTATGGACGCTTCATGGTCAATAAGAAGAAGAATGTGGTGGGGTTTGACAGCAAAGTGTTATTATTATTATTATTTTTTAATTGGTAGCAAAAAAGAAAAAAGATAATAATCTTGGTTTGATTTTTTTTTTTTTAATTTTTTTATATTCAAGATGGTCGTGAGGCTTGATTGACATGAACATGGCAGCATACTGCAAGAGCCTACGCTCAGTGCTTCCGCTCTCGGGCACAGGAATCACCGGACCTCTGGTCCTAATCCTGTACCGACGCCAAGCGAGCTGTATATTTACAGACGCCCATGTCCTCCAATTGGAGGAGTAGTACCTCGCGGTTCTCTTCAGCCTCTCGTTGGCAAACTTGTACCGGAAGTGATCTGTAATGTACTTGAGATCCTCCGAGTTTAGGGCCGAACGCCTCGGTGTTTCTCGACGCACACGAAGGTGGCGGAGGAGGGCCGGCAGGCGGTTGGCGAATGGCCGGCGGAGGCACCACGACAGCAGCTCGTCTCCGAGGAAGCCGCCGGGCGTCGATCACGCTCGTCGCCACCATACCTTTGCTGAGGTTTGGTTGCGCCTAATCCGCCCCGGACTAGGAATATCATTCTTGGAACAGGATCTCCTTCTCTGATTATCTGTAGTTTTGTACTAATTAGTATTTTGTAGTAGATTGTGATTAAAAACGGAAGTTGAGAATGGTTTTGTAATTTTTTTTTATTTTTTTATGTACCTTTTCGTCTTTGGTGAAGACTAAAGGCTTGACTCGATCGCATATGTTGTCCAGATGAGATCGTCCAAGTTATGGAACAGAGGAACCTGCAAAACAGAGGACATAGTTTGATAATATTTCCATGGAAAAAACCACTTTGACATAATCTTAACATCTGAGTTTTTGAAATTATCGTTAAGCCAAGTCTTGCGAGACAAGTAACCTTTTTAATGAGGTCGAGGCATAGATAGCGCTTGATGTCTCTTCGGAGGCCTTCTGGCAAGTCCTTGAGCATTTCCATCTCGTCATCTCCGCCCACGGTGGCCCATCTTTGGCGCTCGAATGCGGACTCTTTGCCTCAAGCGAGACGGGAGTTGTCGCCGCTTCATCCACCACTCCATGTCTCGGCATCTCAGCTGCAGTTTCCTCTTCTTTGCCATGACAGTATGCAAGAACACCTGTTTTGTAGTGATAATTATAACTCAGTCCTCAGTATCAGATTTTTTTTTTTTTTCCTTCTTTAAATTAAGGAAAAGGAAAAAGTTGAGCTTATGTTAAGATAAACAAATTTTACCTGGATGTTTCCTATCAATAGTGTGAAGAGCAGCAATCCAGCTAGCACAATGCAAATGCTAAAAATCACTTCAAGCCAGTTACTTGTGGGCTCGAGATCATTGCCGAATGTGCTGAAAATCGTTGGCACGGTGAACGCACATCATTAGGCTCAAAGATATAAAAACCAACGAAGGATCAAGAATTTTACACCGATCAAAAAGAGATTTAAAGAGAATTCTCAAAATCGAAAATACAATTTTCTATTTTCTCTTCATTGTTCATTGACAACGTACCTGAGGGTCAACAAACCCCAAAAGATGGGATATAGAATCTTGACAGCAATTGAGTTGCTAGATATGACCGGCAGAGCCCACTGATAAATCCCATAGTTGTATGTCCCGTTGACATCAAGGCAAACGGCTTTCTGATCACTGTTGAGTTACCACCCACGGATTCTCCGCCGTGCCAGTCGGTAACATAAACTGGTAGCAGACTTCCTCTCTGCACGCCAATGATAAATTGCAGTTCACGTTTCTCTCGCAATGTATCCGGAGACATGCAGCCACACGCTGTATAGCAAGAACATACCAACATCCTCCGGCAACCTAATGTACGAGACCAAAAAACAAACATATTTATACACACATATGTAACTATACATATACTTTATATTAAATCTGTGACAATAATTATGAGTGTCGTATATGTTTAGGCTTACATGAGAGGCTATAAAGTAGGCGATAAGGTTGATACCAAAACCCCACCAAATGGTACCAAATATGTATCCCGTGACCTTTTGCATTCTTCTCATTAGGGAAATGGTGTGGTAGACTTTTGGGAGGTATTGGAACAGAAAGATGAGCAGAAGTATTGTCATTATCAGCTTAATCTTCTCTTCTCTGATCAACTTTGGCAATACTAGCCAAAACACAACCTGCACCGGAAAAAACAAGAACTTACTAGAAAAGTTTTGAATCACATGACTTATAAAACCGGTTGAAGTAGTCATGAAACAGATCATGTGACTTTGTAATCAATTAAATAGCCATTTTTCTGCTCTCCGTTTAAAGATCAGTTGTTGAAAATATAAGCCGTTGTTTTTGATACCAAATTGGTAATGGGCAAATTTTTTTTGTGCCTTATAACAGTTGACCCGCACATGCAACACACATATATACATGCATATGCGTGTGTGTGTGTATAATATATATATAGAGAGAGAGAGAGAGATTGAAGGTATATATCACCATTTTGGACACAAGGCCGATTGTCATATATTGTTGCATCATTTTTGTTTCTCTACTTGAGAAAAGGCCAGAATGTCCCTTATTATTGAGAGACAACCGTCATGATGTCAAAGCTCATGCATATGTCAGACATACAGGCTTTGTTAATTATAGAAAAATGCACAAGAGACTTTCTATTCCGGTTGGCATAAGGGGTTTTATTTAGGGTAAATCTTTTACTTGTTCTGGACAATTGTTCCTTGAAAAGATTTTACATTAAAGTAGAGCACAAGGAAAACGGTAAACCAACAAACAAAACGGTAAAGTTATATGGAGAAGATTAAAAAAAAAAAAAAACTGATCAACGCCAGTTTCCCAAGGACAAAAAAAACATTCAACATAAGTTCAAAATGATTACTGTACATATAGTTAGCAATGTTATTCACAAGCCTAACACAGTTTGGCCCGGTGACATCGGGAATTTTTATGGGAGAAGAGGTTTTAGGTTCGGATGTTAAAATACCACTAACCGCAGAATATATATATATATATATATATATATATCATTCTTTTTAATAGTTTCTCTTTAATCTCAAGCGTTTTTCTAACAATCTCGATTTCTACACTAGGCGTGGGCTACTGTTGAACGCCAATTATTACATGGGAGTGTCATGTTAAAACACATGGGTAATATAGTCATTTTGTTGTTTTGATGACGTAAAAGCGGGAGATCAATAATGGGTACTGGATCCAAAAAAAAAAATGCAGTAACTGAAAGATATGGAGCCTAATAAAAAGGAATATTCGCCAAGTGACAACCTTAAAAATTTAAAATTAGTAAAAATAATTTTTCTTATTTTAATATTAGAATGACCGTTTAAAATACCGATTGTTATAAATTGAAATCATTGGCTAATAAAATTTTTGAAAAATTGTTAGTAAAAAAAAAAAAAAAAGGAGCACTGACCTGAGGAACGGGAAGTATGACGAAGGCGTCGAACCAGAAGCCTTTAAGGACCTGACGTAGTGGGAGGCGATGGCAGACGCGTCCCACACGAGCTTGCCGCAGCCACGACAAGCGAGTCCCGGGACACGTAGGCCAGGCGGAATGCAGCCAGAGGTGGCAGAGGTGGACGGCGTCGACGAGCGTGCGCAGCACCGTGACGACGGCGGCGAGCACGCCGTCCATGTAGAGGCAGGGGGTGCCACCGCGGCCGATGGAGAGCGCGTAGAAGAAGAGCGGGTCGACGGCCAGCGCCATCCCCCGGGCCAGCAGGAACGCCCGGTTCCACTTCTGCACGCGCTTGCTCCGCGGGTCCAGCACCCTCCCGAACGCCCCCGCCGGCTCCCGCTTCTTCTGCTGCTGCTGCAGCTTCTTGGCGGCGGCGACGAGGTCCTTCTTGAGGTCGGTTCGGGAGCTGATCGGGATCAGGGAAGTTCCGGCGCAGGCCTCCCACTGCGGCTGGTGCCCCGCCCTGTCGCAGCTGGTCGAGTGGAACGCCGGCACCCCCACCTGCGTGCACGCGTAGCATTCCCCCGTCGCCGTGCTGCTGATGTCATCCACCACCGCGATGTTTCCGTTATGGTTATTGTTGCTGTAATCGCTGTCGCTTTGCGAGTTATGGCCGCTGCGTTGTATTCCAATCCACCTGCACACCCATATACTTCATCTAATTAAATTCGTATCATATGCCAAAATATGTCAAAGGAACAACTTAATTATATTATTATTATTATATATATATATATATGTGTGTGTGTGTGTGTGTTTGTGGTAGAGTGTAGAGACCTTGATAGAGAGGAGGGAAGGGGGTTGGAGTGGAGGGAGGGCATGGTTGAGCGAGGGGAGGAACCATGGGAGAGAGGAATTGAGGAGAGAGAGAGAGAGAATAAGAAGAAGTAGTAATAGTTTTTGATGCAATAATAAGAATGGGGTAGGACCAAAAGTGATAAAATAAGAAGAAGAAGTAGAGGGAGGAGGTTAATTAGTGATTAACTGATGGTATAGCTAGCTAGGCAGGGAGATGCGAACGTGGAGAGGGGGTTTGTCTGTCAGGAAATGCACGTGTAAGAGAGAGAAAGAGATAGAGAGGAGTGAGAAACGGGGAGAAGGGAAGGAAGGAAGGAAGGAAGATATACTGATGTAGTAGTAGAAGAAGAAGAAGAGCTCTCACGGAAACGTCACCCCTCTTTTAGGCGGTGGCCCCCGGCATTGGGGCCTGATCACGATCACCTCTTTGATGATCATGATTCATGACCCACGATCATGATCAAACAAGCTGTCTGTTCTTGCACTTGAACAGCCGCAGGGGGGGGGGGTGATGGGGTCCACACTCTCTTCAGGTGAAGTCACCAATGAGCATCCCACCCTCCACCCCCTTACCCCCTTTTAGGACCACCCCTGTTTCTTTAATTTGTTCGCATCCAACCACTTCTTTTTTTCCGTTGGTAGGTTTGTTTGGTGTTTAAATTTAATTTGAATTAAATTATATTTTTAATTGATTTTTAATTTTTTTAAAATTATAAAAATTATAATTAATTTTTAAAAATCAATTCTAGTTTAAATTTTTTTTTTCAACCGGCGATTAAACACAAGAAGTATATTTTTTTTTTTAAGCCATGAGTTAAAAAAGTGCTCATATTCTGATTGTAAGTTTAAACATACCCTTTTTTGGCTATTATTTTTACTTCGTTTTTTTACTTTACGCATGAGTTCATATGTAAAACAATGAGAAGCTCCAAAAGGCTATTAAATTTTTCATATTATATTTACTAGCAACGTTGCTAATATAATCGTTCACTGTCTATTTGTTCATCAAATCACTATCTCTAGTGTCAGTACTTACAATATTGTTGCCAATTGGAAAAGTGGGTATTGGGCAAAAATCACTACGTTAGTAATTCCACTGTTCCATCTTGTCCTCCCCCCCCCCCCCCCCCCCCCCCCCCCCCCCGCCCTCCTTTTTTTCTCGCTTTATCGGCCTCAAATATCAAGCTAAAATAACACATATGAACAAATATACCTTGACATGAACTCAATAGACCGTTAAAAGGAAGAGTAATTAGCATTGTTAATCCTTGGACTGCGGATACTGTGTCAGTTTATTCTCATAAACTTTTTTTCCTGATAAATTACTCCCCAAACTTTTTTGTTTTTTTTAGTACTTGAGTCTCCAATACTAAATACAATGAAAGATTTGAAAATTAGATCTCCCATCATATAATATTTCCAAAATTTTACAAAATGGTCACATGTATAATTGTTTATTATTATAGTTTTCAAAGATTTATATCATCATTGACTACAATAATATGCACTTTTTTTATACACAAATAGAGGAGGAAATAAAGCCTCCAGTTAAATTTGTTAAAAAAACAAAAAAGAAAAAAATTAATGGTGATAAAATTAGAACCTAACCACAATGGTCAAAAAAAAATTGGATACGTTTATGCATCTTGAAACACTTGTCCTTTGGAACACAAAGATCATAGACACTTTCTTTTTTAAATCAGCGACTGTATCTATTTGCATGTTATTGAGTTCCTCCAATTGATCCCAATATCTTGAAACCACAATCTCCATTTCTTTGAGCAAGTATATAATTATAAAGTTTCACGTGTGACTTGTCGTTTTTAGTTTTCGAATCCTCTTCAACATCTCCCGCTATATTTGAAGAAGACACATAATAACTTTTACGTTATATTTTTCATTTGATGGGTGTGAATGTTCATTATGCTTCGTCAGTCTGATTGATTAGTCTGACAGACATGAATGCACTTAATATAAGTATTTCTGTGAAATTTTAAGTTTCTATACTCTAAACACGTGATTATTCGGATTAGATTTTAAATTGAGTGACCAAAATGATCTAATGTTCATCATTAATTATCCCAAATGGATTAATTTCAACAGAAATTTATTAAGGTTATTAATTATAAGCAAAACGAGTATGAAGGAAAGGGGAAATAAAAGCCTTGGGAAATATATGTGTATATATTCTGGAAGGAAAATAGTTCTATCATTTGAGGAATTGGGACCTAGTATGTTGGGTCTTAAATCTCCTTGTCTACGTATGTATGTATAATTGAATTCAGACAAACAATCTTTATATAAAAAGAAATTCCCAAATTTTAATTATTGAACAAAAAGAACAAAAACAACTAAAAGTTATGGATCGGTCCATGGTGATTAACAGACCAGCCATCCGCATTGAATGATTACTCTCTTCTTTTTAATTTTTTCCCCCCTTTTAATTTCTCCTTTTTCTTTTTTTTCTTCTGTGGTTCGTAAATAATTTCCACTTGGCTGGCAATAATAACACTATGTACAAAGAAGGCATCATGATACACGCATGTACATAATATATACACACATATACATATACTTAAATTAAATAATAGTTATATATATGATTGCCACTTGCCAGAAGAGCTTGAGTACGATCTAAAATTTCCTTGTTAATTAAACCATTAATACAAAATCAACTTAACGACTATAATATTCTACACACATGAACGAATAATAATCGTAATATTTTTGAATCATTTTGAAAGAATTATACCAACTTAAATTGAAATGACCTTGATAATTTTTATTAATGTTTTAGCTTACTTCATCATGATAAACCATTTCAAATAATGATTAGTTTAGGTGGTAAAAACTTGAAACATGTATATATATATATATATATATTTGTGTGTGTGTGTGTATGTATGTATGTATATATATTACTTTCTCAAAGACAACATGAGGGTTTCTTTTTCCTTCCTTATTTTAGTTGATGCTGAAAGGGAGAAGATGAACTCTATTAGTAGAATTTGTAGCTATGATTTTATGACATATAATTAAATAGAATCGTTGTGGCTTTCTTGCAATGATTACTAACGCACGTATGTAGGAGTAAAAAGTTGTTGGCTGCTATATATCTTCCAGCCAAATTAAATAAATCACACACGCACACACATGAAGAGAGGGGGCTTATTAGAAATCGAAAAGTGTAATTTTATTAAAATATGAAATATTCAAACCTCATAAAAAAGCATAATATTCCTGCAATTAATTAAAGGTACTAACTAACCAACCTTTGTGGCTTTTTCCAGAGCTAAAGCATATAAACAGTACCTTAGAATATCTCGGATTTTGCTGGTTGTGATCTCCACGTCGTTAGGTAACTGTACAAGATGAGTACGTGTACATATATATGTATATACATATATATAAACTTTTTACTTAAAAACTTGTAACAACTAATTGATTTATTATTTAAAATCTTGTCATCTAATATTTTTTAAATATTGATGTGAAAGACAAATATAACTAAAAAACATTACATATAAATCAACTGATTGATATAATATAATACAAATCACATTATGAATAATGATATATAAGAAGGCGTATAGAAGTCCCTCCTTATATATGTTTAAATATCTTTGCAATCCCATTATTGCTAATTAAAAAAAAGGATATGTTTTATTTTCTTGTGCAAGGAAAACTTAGTTTGTGTTTGGTTTATCTGTTGAAGATGAAATTTTTAAGTTGGAGTTGGTCGACTTTTTAAAAAATTAGTCATAATTTTTAATTGATTTTTCAGAAAAAAAATAAAAATAAAAACTGAGATGAAAAAATATAGTTTAGTTGAAGTAAAACTTAAACAATAAACGGAGTGTTACAGGAACATGAATTTTACTTTATCGTCTTCTATACAGTACTCTTGCATTTTCCCAAAAAAAAAAAAATTGTTGTGTCTTTCTTTTGTGATAATCACGTGGCAATATTAAATGGACCTTGGAACTTGATAATATCTTCACTATTACAAAATGCAAATTCCACGACGGAGTTTTCACAACCGTTTTTAAAAACGATCGTGGAAAGTACGCCAAAAACACGACCCGGAATAAGATTTCTGAAAACTGTCGTGGTTGTCAAGCGCTATTCACGACGGTTTTTGGAAACAGTCGTGGAAGCATAGGCTTTCCACGACCGTTTTCAAAAACCGTCGTGGTATGTCTTGCATTTTAAAAAAATTTGTTTTTTCAAAATTTTGGGTGAATCTGCCACTTTTTTTTTTTTTTAAATAATAATAAAAAAAAAACTATGACATACCATGACGGTTTTTGAAAATCGTATGAATTGGATAATTATTTTTTTTTTTTTTTGTGGAATGACCTACCACAATGGTTTTTTCAAAAAAGATCGTGGTAGGTCACTTATCACAACGGTTTTTTTGAAAAAACCGTCGTGGTAGGATAACTTTCCACAACCGTTTTTTTTTTTTAAAAAACCGTCGTAGAAAGTTACTATTTACCCATTATTTGGTTCCAGTTTTGTCTATTTCACGACGGTTAAAAACCGTCGTGGAATCAAATAGATTCCACGACCCTGGATACCAAGATGGTTAGAAAACGATCATGAAAAAGATATCATGACGGTTAAAAACGGTCGTGGTATCCTCTTTTTGTACTAGTGTTTATTTCAAGATTGATCTTGCCTGTGTTTAGAGTTCTCAAACTTTAATATTCCTCCTTACTAAGATTTATACTCTACGAACTGAAAATAATTAATGTACATCAGTTCTAATTTTGATATGGACTTAATTGGATTTAATAACTAAACATGTATAGGGTCAATATAAGATAAAGATCCTTAAGGAAAAACAAGTTGCCTCTCATGAATTGTCACCCTGGTTTTAATCCACTTTGAAACATTTTCTATAATATTTCTTCGTAAAAATTTAATTTTACTGTTTAAATTATAATTTGACTCTCAATTCAAACAGACTCATAGCTAGGAATATTTACTTCAAGTTTAAACTCAAACAGACAAACAGCAATGTATATACAGCAGACAAAAACAAAACAAGGACTTCACGTTAATTAATTGGTCCCCCTTACAGTAATACTTCTAATGGGAAACCACATTTTCAAAGTTCAAATAAATGAAACTTAATAAAAATAATAAATGTAACTTCATAATTATTAGCCTACCTTATCATTTTATCTTTTCGTCTGATATGAGTGGAAATTTAATTGACAGTTTGTACTTATGTTCCGTACAAAATATTGGCAAAAATTATACTCAGAGACAATAATATTGGTGGCAATTCATAAGAAAACAGGCCTAACCCACCTTCCCTTCCCACCCTTTTTCTTTACTTTATTTTTCTTCGGTGCATGCATATTGACGTACAGTTTATCAACACGTGTCCCATATGCATCTTATCATACCCAACCCATTTAGCCGAAATTTCCTAAATAAAGCCTAAGAAATCGTACCCAACACCAAAATTGAAAGTTAGATCCCAAAATACAGACAAATAGGGTAGTATACTGAGCAGATAATAATACAATTAACAGCAATTCAAAGATGCTGGCTTGATTTTCAACTCTATGAATATGGAATTTGGCAAAAAAATAATAATAATAAAATTAATGACTAAGTTTTATTTTTATCCTTTGAAGATGGTATCTCAATTTGTATTCACTCGTTTAAGTTTTGTGAACTAACAGTAAAAATGATGAAGTTTTAAAGAACATTGGATTTGAGTTCTATGCTTTATAATAAAAAGAGAAGTGAGATTTAGACTGGAATATGCCTGGTAAAATTAATCCAAAAAAGCTTAATGTATGTTTATTCTAATTTTTTCTTTTTTACCAGACTAATTTGTTGCTTGTGGATGAATAGGTTGATACGTGTGTGTGTATGTTGAATCTTTTAGACCACCCAAAACATAAATGTATACGTATACATACATTATGAATCTGGAATATTGGGAAAAAATAAAATGAAAAACAAAATTATGATTCTCTAAGTTTTATTTTAAATTTTATTTTTATTCTCATTCTTATCCTTTTCAAGATGGTATCTGATTTGTACTCTACTTAATTTTGTGAACAATCGCGATGGTGAAAAGCTGTTTTAAAAAAAAATTTATTTATAAATTTTTTTTTTTTTTTTTTTTTTTTTTTTTTTTTCTCTTTTGACTATTTGGTAAAGTGAGGCGTGAAATTGAAGTTATGTCTGGGACAAATTCCAAGTATGAAAGCTTACTGTATGTTTATTCGAATCTCTCCTTTTCATCAAAATAGTTTTTTGCTCGTGGAGGAATATAACATAAGTTCAAACTTTTGGACCTATACACATGTTATTTATGTGCGCACATGTACACACACATGACATATTACAGATTAAAACGAACTCAAAAGGAGTCCTTTTATTTCCAACAGAAACTTTTTGAAAATGAAGCTCTTCATGCATGTGACTCTTCGTTTCTTTCCTCATCAAATGTCTTGAGAACAAATATATCGATGGACCCTTTTTTTTTTTTTTTAAAGAGAAAAGCATAGACGATGAGCCACTGGTCCAAGAAGCATCTTTACCTCAGAATTTTCAATAAATTGAACTACTCTTCTCTTAGATATATATATATATATATATATTCGAATATTTTTTTGTTAAAATATATTCGTAATATTTACATATATATATATATATATATGTATATATACTCGTTATGAACTTGATCATGTTTAACTGCCTATGCTTCGTCATAAAAAATGGACATGGTCGAAAATTAATCCTCTCTCATATGTTATGCATTATATGGGATTAAAATGCCTTAGCCATATATAATAATATCAGCCACTCACACAGATTATATATAAATATATATAATAAACATATATATTATATAGCTAGCTCAATTCAAGCGAAGAACCATGCACGGACAAAGCTTTAGGTATCTTTCGTCAGTCTGAATTCAATTGGTAATTATTATGAAAACTGATGCCATTAAGGTAGAAAATTGGACCACCGAGCATATTTTTTATGTGTGTGTGTGAAAAAATATTTTTTACCTGCAGTCACATCGCCCTAAATAAAATAAAAAATGTATATAACGTGATCCACGACGGTTTATAAAGAAAAAAGATGGTTGTTGTTACATGATTGCATGACAACAGGCAACAATAATTGGCGCTCAAAAGATTTCACACACACCCCCAAAAAAAAAAAAAAAAAAAAAAGAGCAAACTCATGAAACGCGAAATGACAAAATAAAATGCTCTATATCACACTTAAAGGAAGGAAGTAATTTTTTTCCCTAATTAAAAGGAGATTTGATTTTGTCCTCGCACACTCGATCTATGATCCATTTAAAAACTAATAAAATCACGAAAGAAACAATATTAGGACCTTATTCATTTTTCTATTATTCATTTTTCTATTAGACTCAATGAGCGAATATAAATGTACATTAGGTCGTTAAATAAGTTGAATATATTGGAATAATATTTTTCATTCTCATTTGATATTTCTCATATTCTATATATACTGATAAAACAACATATAAATAAATTTATGTTTCTTGGCGTTTTCTTGCTATGTGTATGGGACCAAGCCATGTAATATTTAGAGATAATTTCTTTTTATCAGGCATCTCATATTTTTCAGAAGGGCCGGAAGTCACGTGACTGACAAATAAAAATATTTTTTTCTCCCGTTAATGTTTCATAAAGAGATAATAGGGTTCTACTGTTGTAAATTTTGTATGTTACCGACTTCTTAATGGATTTTGTATAGGTTATATTTTTTTAAATGGTTGCAATCGGCCCTTTATTCCATGTGTAATGGATTCGTAAAAGCCAAAAACTAGCATACATAACTAAAATCATATTTCAATTAATGTGAAATTTCAATATCGATAAAAACACAGCCATATACAAAGGTGAAAGAACGCTAACTACAAGATATAAAATACGGAAGATAGAAGGCATAAGTGTCGTTATATAAGTGGGGATATATATATATATATATATATAGAAACATACATATACTACCACACAAGTATATCTTTCTTAGCTTAAAAAAAAAAAAAAAAAAAAATAGAGAGAGAGAGAGAGAGGAACGATTCTTGACCCACGTAACTATCTAGTTATGGACCATTCGTTATAGATGCTAATAAGCTCCGAAGATTTCTTGGAAACACGAAGAAAAAGGTTGCAAATAATTGTTATATATATATATATATATATATATAGCAAGTTGGAGTAGGCTACAAGTTTGCCCTTGCACTGTGAATAACGTATAATAATTATCAAGTACATGTACTAACACGTAATGAATTTATGGTCGTGAAAAGCAGAAAGCAGAATAAAGGTTAAGAAAGTATCTAACACTGATATTTCGGTACTTCAAAGTTATAATTAAATTATATATATATATATTTTTAAATTAATTAATTTTAATTTAAAATTTTCATCTCTATCTGATAAATTAAACATAAACTGATACTCCGATGAAAATTGATAATTACACCCCAAAAAAAAAAAAAACTTGGGATTGAGTGATTCAAATCTGTCATTTTGATTTCTCGGTATTCAACTATATATTTATAGCGAGGACCACAATTCTTCGGTTGATTTTTTCATGAAAGAGTGCTCTTTTTTCTTTTTTTTTTTTATAAACGAAATATGCCCGGTTTTACTGAATGAATAATTATTAACATTTTTGTAAGTCCGCTAGTTAAACGAGATACATCAGCAAAGAAGTCAACTGTACTTTAACTTTCCTAATTAGAAGTTGGAAGGTACAGTTGTTTGTCATACATAAATGATGGTTCTTTACAAAATATGCATTAATTATTCCAACAAATACATGTAAAACTATAATCTGAATTTTTTTTTTAATAAACACACAAAATTCACGGATATATCGATCACAAACTAAACCTTTACGAGATGATAACACAATGATCAAAGGTGTGCATGATCCGATCCAGTATTCCAAACTGCCAAATTTGATATACCAAATCAAACCGGGTCATTCTAAAACTTTTTATAGTGCCCGCATTAAATTATTAAAAATATAATTGTCATTATTTTTTAAGAAAAAAATTATCTCTATTTTTGTTAGTGTCCCTATTGAAACCATTTTCTGGCTCCATTGTTGTCCGCTGGTTATAATTGACAGTCTCTCCTAGCCCATTGTTTTTATTTTTCTTTTTCCATTTTCAGATTTATTTTCTTCTCCTCCTTTCTTTTTTTTTTTTTTTCCCCTTAAGTGTTGTCTTTTTAATTTGGGTTGTGGTTCATCATTCTATTTTTTTCCCCCTTAAAAACACGTGTATCGAAGACAATTATTTTTTCCCCCAAAAAAAAAAAAAGAAGATAAACATTTTTGTGATTTTGTCATGGAAGAGAGTAAAATATTACAGAAAATGAGGTAGATCACAATTGACAAAAAGTTGAACTGACGGGGACAGAGAGAGAGAGAGAGAGAGAGAGAGAGAGAGAGAGTGAGTGTGTGTGTGTGTTTTTTTTATAAGGAAATACACCCTGTTTTACTGAATGAATATTTACTATAGTCCAATTTTGTAAGGGTACTTAAATGAGATGTACAACAGAAAAATAAAAATAAAAGACAACTACTAGAACTTGCCTAATTAGAAATAGAAAGTTACTGTTTGTTTGTCATCCATAACACGTTCCTTCCAACATCGGCATTAATTACACACAGATATATATATATATATATATAATGGGCCATAAAAACATACAAAAAAAGAAGGGTAACATAATGGTGTATAAATGAACTTTCACCAAGTGAAATTCCTTATATGATATACATATATACACATCCGTATTTATTTATTTCTCAAGAGAACCTATAACATTACTTTAATGTATATTCTGGTACATAACGTATATAATATATTTCAGTAAAAGGAAACATACAAAAGAGGGTAACATTGGTGTACAAATACACTTTCACTAAAGTGATCCATACTTTTATCTTTTAAAAGAATCCACGACATTATTTTAATATATAATTTAATGTGTATAAAAAATTTGCATCTCATATTATTAAAAAATAATAATAATAATAGACATATAAAAATATTAAATCATTTCATCTAATAAAAAAAATTAATTATTTAAAAGTTTTAAATTTAATATATATTTTTATTTTGGAGGTCTTTATTTTTTTTTCAGATGAATCAAACTTTCACAAGCAAATTAATTATTTTTCCCGTGATACAACAGATTTCAAATATCGAAGAGCGAATTTCAAAGACATCCACCTGCAGAATCTGATGTTTAATAATTTCTTTTCCAATCAATCAATAGTTGTTGTTTGTCTGGCATACATTCTATTTGTCGTCTACAAGGAAGAAAGAAAAATCAGAGGGGAAAAATAATCTACAATTTTGCTCCGTAAAAAGAAAAAAAAAAAAAAAAAAAACTAAGGACTCGTTTGGATCATGAGTTTAAACTCAAAATTTTCATCTCAGTTTTTATCTTTTTCTGAAAAAGTTTTTTGTTTTCTCTGAAAAGTCAACAAAAATTACTATTGAAACTTAAAATTTTTAACTCAAACTCATTCACCAAACAGACCATAATATTATTGGTTTTTCTCCCATAATCACTAATAGATTACTACAAAGATTAAAATTATCTTCCTTATTTTTCTTATAGGAGGGGTACTTTAAGGTCAATAGTCTAAAGCCTCAGTTTAAGGTTCATGTGGGGAAATCTAAATCCCTCTAATATTATCTTTTTCGTTCCATTAATAGGCCGTTAGATTTTTGCTGTAAATGGAGGGGATGCGGAACAAATTTATGACAAAAGCCCTTTTTTAGAGCGGGAAAAAAAAGTCTCCACATAAAAAATAAAAAATAATTAAAAAGACTTGCTCAATCATCATAACACTCTTCCTCCCTCAATCTATGTAGAGGATAGGACATTAATCGGTGTTTTATTTAGGCTATTTCTAAACAAACTTCATGTAAATAAATTATGTCCCCTTTGAATGAGATATTGATATATCCGTTATTGTATAATTAAATGTAATACGTATTTGATTATGTTATATTGAAGTGAAACTATTTAAATGTTTCAATTCAAATTTAAATTTTCACATTTTAGAAATCTGAATGACACTCTTTTTTTTACCTTTATATTATTAAAATATTACTTCGAATAAAAATTAATTAAACACATATTTTATTTAAATATACAACTCAATTTCTACATTTGAATGTAAACATTCAAATGCAATATACGTTCGTTTTCATTACTTAGGCAAGTTTCATAAAATATTGGAAAATCCTTTTAATTTCTTTGAGCTGCAGTTTGCGAGCACACTCCAGTCCTTCAAGTTTCCACTTAACAGGGTTTTGTAAATGGTAGCTGTTTCTCTTCTTGTTTTTCCTTTTTATTTTTTATTTTTTATTATTATTATTTTTTTTAAATTTTTAACTCAACACCTAACTTTTTCACGTATTAAATCTGATCTTCTAATTAGGTAGGAAAAACAATTACTCTGTCGGCTATGTGGGGAATACATGAAGTCGTTTAAGGCACTCAATTATTCAGCGGAAAATGGAGTTTTGTTTTCTTTCTTTTGATTCATCTAGAGATGTGAAATTATTATTAGATTAATTATGATCACCACAAAATATCTTTTCTTAAAAAAAAAATAATAATAAATAAATAAACCTTTTTTTTCAGTATAAGTATTCTAATTCATGCATACACATCATACAAGTTGGAAGATAGCCATATCATTCGCTAGGAGATAAAGTGAAATCGCTCTCATTAGGAATCAAAACTAGAAATTGTAAACTATATGATAAAGCTAGTTATATAAAGGATAAGACGTAACTGGTTAAATTCACTTGTAAGTTGGTTTTTAGCTTCTCCTGTAGCCAAAGACACCCTTCACAGAGCCAGACTCCTTTTTATATGCCTCAACCGCTGCCTTTAATTACTAGCTTTTTCCTTCTTCTTTTTTTTTTAATTTTTTCTTTTCTTTTCTTTTCTCTTCTTTTTGCTGCTGCAGATTTGAAGCCCAGCAGCACGCCTGGCCCCATAAAAACAAAAAATACACCGTTGCGAGCGTGAGCGACCCATTTTAAATGGAACCATTAAAGAAAAGAAAAAAAAATATAAATTAAAATATTATTTTTGCTACAAAAGCTATGTGGATGCATGGTTTAAATTTATATATCTTACTTATAATTAATAATTTGAACACCATAAATTTCATTGAGCCAGCTCATCGAGTGAAAGTTGCGTGACTTATTGACAGTTAGGAGCTCTAAAAATTCAAAATTCTAAAAATGTTTTATTTTTATTTAAAGCAGAAGTATAGGCTCCATCATTATGTAATTAAACCAATTCTTTTCACATTATTAATAATATTTATAGAAATAATATTTGTGTTGCTTTAATTGCTTTCTATTAATGATTGCTAATTGTAACCAAAAACTAACAATATTCTACCGAAATTAATTAGATTTCTCTTTCCCCTAAAGAAAACAAGTTCTTCTTCTCAATATTTTATAAAGTGACTTTTCATCTCGAAGGAATTTCCAACCGATAAATTGGTTAGACAAGTGAAAAGAACCAAAAAAACAAATAAACAAATAAAGGACAAATAAAACCGGTACAATTTTTATACATATCTGATTCAAAACGTAATCTCTACTTTTCATATCGGTAATGTATAATTCTCACTCATATATATATATATATATATATATATAAACTCCCTCGAATCTATGACTCAGAGTAGTTGCCAATATGATTTATTATCTATATAATCTTGTCTATAGGTTTGAAAAGTATAGCTCCTCCCGCTGGGGCTTCAATTTTTCAATATTTTCCAGACACTTTTGTTTCAATATTTTGTTTGAAAACGTGAATGTAAAGACAACATAAAAAGCGCTTTTTCTTTTTCGTAAACGTCGTGGCCATTCTTTTCAAGATAGACACATTCACATGTATATACAGACACATATCCAAGCTTTTTTGCCATAGTAGCGGAAGGTTCCTAAAGCTTATCGTGCCAAACATTTGTGTTTATGATTGCAAGAACTATAGTACAAAAAAAAAAAAAAAAAAGCTATTAATTATACATAAACAAACAAAAATTAATATTACTAGCTAACTCATGAGCTGATGGACCCAATTAAAGTCACCAAAGAAATAAGACCAGGTGGGTCCACGTGTCGAAAATGACGTCTTTTGTCATGTTTATATACAGTCATTAATTAAAAGGAAACAATAATCTTCCCAATTATAAAGAGTACTGCTTCAATATTCTCTCAATTCGACCATGTCTCCTTACTAAATTTAAAATAAAAAAAATAAAAATAAAAACCATATATCTCTTTGAATACACATATAATTTGATGATTCTTGCACAGTGCGTTACTCTTTTAATACTATGATGCTGATTATGATTATGATTTTGACACAACTAATTGTTTATGATTAGAGCATTCAACAGACTATATCTTATATTTATATACACAATATCTATATATACATGATATCTTCACGGACTCCAAAGCGTAGCAACGTATATTATTTTATGTTCCGCTCAAGCAATGATGGAAAGAAAGTAGTACATGCATAAATATATAATATGGAATTAATTAATTAATTAGTTTTTCGTGAGTCCCATATCGATGAAAAGTGATGATTTTAAATGACTTATAAGTGTTATAAGTTTTTTTTTTCGATAAGCAATTTCCTAAAAATTATAATTTAGTGGGGTTTATTTATTAGTCCATTTAAATTCCTATTCCTTTGTGGTCAATCTCTCTCGTAGAGTTGTGTGTGTTCTTGTTTTTGTGAAATAAAATGTATATATATATTCTAGGTAATGAGCCGGAAACGTGATCGATATTACAACCTTTTTTTTCCTTCGATATTCTCCAAATAAAGAAGTACTCCGGAAAAAAAAAATAGAAAAGAAAAGAAAAGGGACTCTCCTTCAAAAAGAAGAAAACAAGGAGGCCAGAGAATCAATTTTGGAGTAACTTTGTTGCATATCAATATTATTGATTCAAGACAAAGCGTGATGCATGCCAAACAAGTTTGTATCAGTGATCGAAAGAATTTGGCCTTACAATATTAATCAATAAAAAGTGGCAAAAATATAGATAAAATAGGCTAAATTTTATTTGTGTCTTTGAACTTATCACAAAATTATAATTTGCATACTGAATTTTTTAATTTTTGTAAATTGTACCTTAAACTTACAAATCTATAACAAGCTACACGTGATCCATTGATAGCAATGTTAATTATCAATAAAGGGTATTTTGCTGCAAGTTCATAAGTTCATGATGCAAATTGCAAAAATTTAGAAATTTATGGTATAAATTATAACTATAGCTATATGATAAGTTTAAGAGGTACGTAAAAAATAAAAAATAAAAAATAATAAATAAAAAAGGCCTAATAGATTAAGTTGCAATATCAAATATTTGTTTGGGTTTACACTAAGTGGCTAATAGAATTAACATATAGAGAGCCAGTTGGGATTGGGACCATAGACCACCATTAATAATGGTGTGATGGATGTCTTGAGATTCTTGCATATCTTTTACATATATTTGAAAGTATATGCCACGTATAATTCTTTAGCCAACTGAAAAGATATGTCTATTATGTATATTTTTATACATATCCATATATCTATCAAATCTTATGCGTATATGATTATCATTGCCAACCAAGCAAACGAGAAAACATACAAAAGAGTACTTATCTTCGGCAATGACTAAACCCTCTTTGTACAGTTACGTCTTGATAATTGATATAGCACCAGAAAGAAAAAGGAAAAGGCCAAAAAAAAAGTTTTGGAGAGTTTTCAAGCATCAGTTATTAAGTGACTAGATGGAGATATTTTAATTTTCTACATGACATATTGAAATTTAAAAAAAGGTATAAGAAAGAGAGAGAGAGATAGATCATTTTGTCATATTGTAAGCATCAAAATGTTACATCTGGTCCCACTAGTTAATCCGTAGTTTTTGGTGTGAAAAAAGAAGGAGACGAGAGAGTCTTGCTGATGTAGGGCCTTTAGAGTTTAGTGAATGCAGTCCTTTTCCAAATATGTGCACCGTACAATGTACTATTTTCCGTATTATTGTCACAACGTGTCACATATCATGATCGAGAGTGAAATTTTAAGCAAAGTTTGACCTTTTGGAAAAAAATGGTTCAAAAATCCTTGTTGGTTATCATTTTTAAAACTTAATTTTGAGTCGGATTTATAATATTTGTGATGAATCAATATGAATATGTATTTTTCTTTAGGAGGTGTTTTAAATGGTATATTCATATATTTAAAATAATAAATAGATAAATGTGAAATTCACTCTCAATATGTAACCTTTGAAGTTAGAAAAATATGAAAGTAGCAAACATAAAACATATGTTTTCTTACCGCTTGTTTTGCTCAATTTGTTAAAAATATTTTTCCAACATTAATGCTGCAATTTCTTTGGTTTAAGAGCAGCAAATGAAACATAATGGTTGAGCTTCAAAACGTGAACTAATTAAAGCATTCGATTTTGGAATTTCAATAGCAAAACGTTTGGCTAGACAAGGAATTAAACCTTGGTTAATTTTGGCATTAATAGCCAAAACGTTTTGAATGGGTGCCATTGTTTCTAATTGCCCTTAAGAGGCAGCCCTCTTGCATTGTCAAATAACCAGAAAAATAGAGCATTTCTTTCCTTTGTTGGTCCAAGTCTAGGTGTTTCGGTTTTTCAAGTTTGTCAGAGGCTATAACGTGGTACGATGTTGCCGTTTGTGAACCGTTATATCTTGAGAAGTAGATGTTGATTGATCCTCAAACACCGATAGTGAAGAGGTGAATCTGTTTTAAGGAAATCGTATGGTACACGAATCTCAATGTTCATTTCGTTCTCTTGTTTATATATATATATATATATATATTTTTTTTTTGTTGCTAACGAATTTTGTGTTGATTTAATTTCGATATTTATTAGTTGTCCTATTTTTGACATTTTTTTCAGGAACATGACCATCCCATGCACTGATCAACAATATTTTCAATGATTATTTACAAATATATATATATATATTTCGATGATTACATAGCAATGCGTTATTTTTTCCCCAAAAAAAAAAAAATTTATATATATATCAACAGTGACTTGAAACTCGTCCTTAATATTCTTTTTAAAGAAATATATTGGAAAATGATCCTAGTCCTTAGCTGTCATATGGGTGAGATATTGAGAATGATTCTAATAGTTAATTGTCAACATTTATCAGCCTAAGATTCATAAAATACATTGTTGGTGGAGTAGTTTAAGCTTCATCATGACGAGAGTAGGACAATGCCCGACCAAATGCAGGTTGGAACTTTTGGTTTTTGGCTACGAAGTTCAATAAATAATTCGGCGGAATATTATATATACACACACACACATATACAAGTGGTTCTGGAGAAAGTAGTGTGGCCAATTCTCAACCATCAACGTGGCCAAAGAGCTCCATGCTGCCACAAAATTACAGAGACAGACGAAGTGACCCATGCAATTTAATTAATGTTGTAACGTACCAAAATGCCCCACACCAAGTGGGTAAAAGCCTAGTTCAACTATAGGATCCAGACAATTCAGTAAAAAAAAAAAATGTAGTACCTTAATTTAATTTATTAATAATTGGGGGGGGGGGGGGGGGGGGTGGTTAAAATTTAGAAATTAGAATAGCTCATAATAAGATGGATTTTAATAATTGCATTTGTACCTTACATTAAGTGGGAAAATATCTCCTTGTTACCTTTCTTAAAATATCTAGAAAAATCTGAACGTTTAATATTTTTTTTTCCTCTCTCTTTCGGTGGGATTTGAAATAAAATCTGACTTGACAAACCTACATATAATATATGTTATTCAACCATGGGAAGAAAAATACCTTATGATTTTTTTTTTTTTCCTAATAAGGTAATTAGGACTCAGGAGAGGACCGTTCCAGAACATTACAACATGGCCCTCTAATTTTTTGTGCACTGAAATCTGAACTTGCAGAATGTGTTGCTTTTTTTATTTATTTTAATTTTTTAAAGAGTTGTCCCTTTGTTAGTACCTATTTTTGTTTTTATTGCATAAAATGAAACTCAATGACGTGGTTGGGGTTCTAGAAACAAAATGGTGCATGAATGATTTTGATAATTAGTGTTAAAAAATAAAAATAAAATAAGGAAATAAAAAGTACAAGATGACATCTTTTTTTTTTTTTTTTGGAGTTTTTTTCTCTACTAATCAAACTAGAGTGACAAAAAAGTGCAAAACTCCCAAAATATGATATAAATCTAACTGTTATAAATTAAATATTATTTCATACTTGTCAAATATTCTTTTAAAAAAAAAAAAGGCTTATTTTCATTGTTGTCCATCTTCTTAGTTCTTCAAGTTTATCATTTATGATTGGAAAGGGGACCATGATGCTAGGACACGGAGTAGGGGTGGAAGAGGCATGTTTTGAGAATTTATGTCTAGTTACATACTAATTAGTTAAGATTGTGATGGGAAAAAAAAATTTGTTGAGAATAATTATGAACATTTAATACAATATGACTCATAATAGCATTACTTTGAAAACTGAAATTATCAACTTAATTCAGAATATATCTCATAGTGTTTTACTTATCCTCATCTTGAAAGATATTTGTAGGAAAATATTTGTTATGACAACTGGGTAGCTTTATTAGTTTAGTGAGGTTCTTGAGAAAACAAATTTGGTTTAAAAAAACAAAATTGAGAAAATTAAGTGGATAGCCATGTTTTTAGTACCTATTTATAATTTTGTCCACTTTAATATTAAAGTTGATAATTTTAATGTTATGAAACGATTAAATTATCAACTTTAATATTATGATGGGCATAAATACAAAAAGATATTGTGATTGCGAAAATAATCTTATGATAATATTATATCTATTTTTACTTAAAGGTATATGATTTAAATCTCTCGTCTTCAAGTTCAATATATATACATATATAAAAGAAGATGTATGGCATCCTTCCGTCCATGCAACCCTTAAAAATTCTTGTTCAAAGGTGCAAATGGGCTGGGTCCAAATGGCTTGGGTCCCTCTGTCAAGATCTGTTGGACCCAACAAATTTGAGGCCCATGATGCCGTTATAGCAAGTGCAGTCCAATTGTCATTTTGTATGAGAGGGCCTTTTTTTGGAGTGAGAATTACACAGAGGGAGAAATATGTAAATAACAAAATCTACGAAAAGTAAAACAGTAAATAATATGTCGAGATTGTCTGTCTTTTCTATGATTACTTAATCTTTCAAAGATGTTCAGAGATCTTTATTTACCGATATTAGGGGTTTGTGTAGTCGTATTTCTCGTTGAAAAAATATACAGTTGCTCACTTTTAACCTTTTTTTTTTTTTTTTTTTTTTTTTTTTTCATTATTTTGAGTTAGTTTCGGACATTGAGGTTGTCCCAATATTTATAACATCTGCAATTCGAGCAGATTTATCCGTTTAATTATAGTTCTTCATTTAAAAAAAGATAATATGGTTAAATCATTATTTAAATAAATATAGCATATTTATTATTGAATAACTGTTTCTTAATTTATTTTCTTTTATTAAAAGCGTATTTATAATTAGGTAAAAAATATATTTACACTTAGATAAAATAAATAATTGCGTATTAGTATTTTACTTATTTTAATAATTTATGTTATTAGTTATTACATTTGAATTGAGAGTGTTAGATTCAAACTCTATATCATGTAATGGAGTCAAATGTTTGGGACAATTATTTACTCTAATTTGGGTCATTCTATTTAAATGGCCTATCCAAATAGGTGTTTGGACTTTACACATCAAAAATGGAGTATTTAAATGTTTATTTTGACATTTAAATTTAAATTTAAATGTTTTTATTCAAATGTAATGTTCTAAATATTATCATCCAAATGTTAGTTTGGATGACAATTTAAATTTTCTTGTTTAAATAATTTTATTCAAATATTTTCATTAAAATATTACAATTCGGATGGTTCCTTTAAATGGAAGGGGAAATAATTCATGACATTTTTTTTCTCTTTATATTCAAATTAAGAGGGCCACAATTCTTATAAGAGAGAGACAAAAATTAAATGATGGAGAATGAAACAGTATACAAACAATCACCCCGTTTGTTCCCATTCGTTCGTTCGTTTGTTGTCGTCGTCGTCGTCGTTTTTTTTTTTTTTTTTTTTTTTTTTAACTTGCAGTAAAGGAAATCAAACTTTACATCATCTTATTGTAAAATCATGTGTATAATTATTACAGATTAATTTATAATCATCTCATTCGTTTATTTGGTAAGTTTCATAACAATATAACATGTTTTCTACATTTTTTTGTCACGTATGTAAATAATTGAATATAAGCCACTTGTCTCTAACATGCATGAGATAGTGGTCACCCAAACCGTTTACGTCATTTTCCTTATTGTTTTATTTTCTTCTCTAGAATTAAAAACAAAAACAAAAAACACCTTAAAAAAAAAAACAAAAAAAACAAAAAAACCAATCAAATCCGGGAAAAAAAAAAAAAAAAAAAAAAAGGGAAAAAGAGGAAAAATTCTGTTTCGGGGGTTCTTTCTTCGGAGACTCTCCAGAGCTTCTATAAGCTCTCCCGGTCTCACCACGCGCGCTCGCTAGAGAGAAAAGAGATAAACAGAGACTTTCTTTCAATTTTCAGACCTGATTTCTCTTCGATCTCAATCCCAATCCTCTGTAAGATCCGTCTTCTCATTCTGATTCTCATTTCGCCATTGCTGTTTCTTTGATTTTCAATTTCCCTTTCCGATTTTTCTGTTATTTTACTTTCCTTCCTTCGTTTTGCCTCAAGAAATTGGCTCCATTTCCCCGTATTTTAGGTCAATATCCAGATTGTTCCTTAACTTTCCCCGATTTCTTGTCTGTGAATTTCGAATTTCTTGCTAATCACCTTATTGTTAATTGGATTCTTTGGTTTTACAGTCTTTTCTAGGTTTTTATGGACGTGGTTTTATCTATTTTCTGTGAAATTAAGGAATCCCGGAACCTATGAAATGTGTCTAAAATTATTGTTAATATTATTATAATCGTTATTTTTGAATGGTAATCCGTAGAAATTGATCTTCTTACTTGCAATATGATAGCGAACCTCTTTCGAAGAAAGTGTTTGTTTTTTCATTTGTTTTCTTATTTCTGCTCATATTGTATTATGTCGAATCTTGGGTAGTTTAATATTGAACAAATTTACTTTGCAGTAGAAAGGTTGATGTGTATCTGGTTGCGGTTGGATGTTGGTGTATTTGCAACAGCTCGAGGTCGGTCTGGTTAAGTCTTCAATGCGTGAGATACGGCTTTGCCAAACTTAGCACGTGGTGATGTGCGTTTAGTCACGCAACCAGCATTGTCAAAATGGGGAATGTTGCATCCAGTCACATAGCTGGAAGCATCGGATTGAAAAGGGACGCTCAGAAGCTGGTGCAAGCTGCTTCTGAATGTTCGGATGATGAGGTATCTTCTGTGGTTAGCGGAGAGGAGGGATTAGAATGCCCGATATGCTGTGAATCCTTCAACCTTGTTGAGAATGTGCCCTATGTTTTATGGTGTGGCCATACCCTTTGTAAAAATTGTATTTTGGGATTGCAATGGGCGGTTGTGAAGTTCCCCACTTTACCGATCCAGCTCCCACTCTTCATATCCTGCCCGTGGTGCAATCTCTTATCCTTCCGTTTGGTTTACCAGGGAACCCTTAAATTCCCCCACAAGAACTACTTCCTTCTCTGGATGGTCGAGAGCATGAACGGTGATAGAGTCAAGACCCGTTCTACTCACTCCGAAGATCATCATCCTTCCTGGTCTGTAAATGGCAGTACATTGATGGCCAATCAAATAAGCAGCGGTAGTAATCTTAGGAGGGGACACCATATTTGCCCTTCCGAGCCATCAAGATCAAACGACCATACCCATCTCAGTAATTACCTCAGTCTGGAGAGATTAAATGCTTCCCTTAAGAAATCACTGCTTTTCTTTGTTCAGTTGACGGCCAAGTTTCCGTTGGTTGTGATATTCCTTCTGATCATCTTATATGCTATACCAGCAAGTGCAGCGATATTAGCTTTGTACATACTCATCACAGTTCTGTTTGCCCTTCCGTCGTTTCTCATATTGTACTTCGCATATCCTAGTTTGGATTGGCTCGTGAGGGAAATCGTTACCTGAGATTCCATTTGCGAGATGCCATTTGCTTCCAAGTTTGCAAGCACTGTGAATGGAAGTTCCTCCCACATGATAGCTCTTCTTTACCCCAGTAGTATGCAATTCGACGACTTTCCAAGGCTTCCGAGTTTCCAGGTCTTCCATGGAATTTCATCTGAGCTTCGGTCGGTTTCATGAATTCTGTGAAGTTGGAAACAAACAAACAGTTTCTTTTGTGGATATTCGAATGATTTGTGTGAATTAACTAGGTAATCAGTATGTGAGTTGTCCGATATGAATATGATAAGCTCATTTCTTGTTCCTGTGAAGAGGTAGAGACTTCTGTGAATTAGACATAGAAGAAACTAGTTCTTTTCTAGTTATGTAACAAAATTTCCAGATGTTTTTGTCTGATCTGAAGATTATTTAAATATGACTTCGATAATATACTATATGTAGTTTAAAGATGGAGGCATGTACTGTGAATATAAGTAGGAGGCAGGTCTTCTCAGCTTATCTTTCAATCTTGTACATGGAGTAAATGTTTTTGTTCTTATTCTATCAAAATAAATGTTGGGCATTGCTAGTGTACCTTATAATTATATAATGATTGTGTCTTATTATTGGTATGAATTTTTTCCACCTTATTATAATTTTTATTTTAAGAAAAGGTATTTACGAAGTCTTTTTTCTTTTTCTTGCATTATGCCTCAGTTATGAATTTGGGATGAGTTAAATGAGTCGGCTGGCCCGTTATCCGCTTCTTTGACCCGCGTCCCGTCCCGTCCCGGTCCTACATGATGGGCGGGCTGTGCATAAATCTATGGTCCACAGACCGAATCGACTCCAATAGTTTTTTTTTTTTTTTTTTTTTTTTAATTTTAAATTACAATTTTTAGTTATTTATCTACAAAACATTAGGTCAGTCTCGAACCGTCCTTCACCTATCGGGCTACAGAGCCGGACTCGACCAATTTTTTTGTTTATACCGGACAGCCAAACCGGCCTTTTTTCCCTCTAGACTCGGCATGAGCCGGATCCAACGGTCCATATTTACACCTTAACCACCATCTAATTTTACTTTGTAATACTATTTTTCGGTGGAAATTATATTGGTTTTAAAAAGTTCCGTGCTTTTCCATCTCTCTCCACATCCCTCTAATTTTTCCCTTCCACAGTGGCCACAATAAATCTAAAATTAAAATCGTTGGGAGATTCCATGCACAGATAAAGCCAAGTAGACCTCCACGTGGCAAAAACACAACCTGGAATTTGCTACCTTAAAGATTCTGTAATGTAACCCACTCCCCTCCCGAGTGATCTGTCTGTCTGTCAGTCTCTCTGGCCGGCTTAAAGCTTTCTCGAAAATGGCGGCAGCCATGGCCTCTTCAGCAGCAAAATCGACCGTTCTGCAGAACCCAGTGTTTCCGAGAGACCCAAGTTCCAGTTTCTTAGGTGTGTCGGTGAAGGGTCTGTGTGCACAGCAAAGACCAAGAAATAAGAGCAGAGATGGCCTCAGTTTGGTTGTGGCGTCAGCAAATCCCACCTCCACAACCGGCGATGCTGGTAGATTCTACTTCAACTTCACAGGCTTCCCTTTCCCTCTTGGCCCTTTTCTCAACAGACGCACCATTAGGACTGAGGTTAGCAGCTTCTTTTTACCTTACACTTTCCTTTTAATAGGAAAAATTTGTATGTATATGTTATTTCCATGTTTTGATTTTTGCTCCTGCTTATACAAGATATGAGGAAAATGCCATTTTTAAGGGTTTTATTTTATTTTTTTTAATAAATGTTCCAAATTTGGTCAAATTAGTAAAATGACTCTTAAAATTGGTGAATTAGTGATTGCTTGATAGTCAATCAATTGATGGTCAATTACAAATTGATGGATATTTGTATATGTTTAACCAATGTTGATAAACAATTTGCAAGTTCGGGTTTGATTGTCTAGCTAATCAATTATTTTAATGACTTCCGGCCATTTTTCTAAAAGAAAAGGTTCGGTTATTTTTTTAAATAAGTGTTCAAAAACTGTAATGCGGCCTAATTTCTCTTCTTATGTTACTTTGTTGGAGTTTTGTTTTGGTAACTTGTCGTTTCTTATGTGCTATGGAAACCGCTGCTACTTTATTTTTGGATTTTGTTCTCACTCTATGAGTGAGTGATTGAAGTGGTTTGTATGATCTTTAGGTACATGTTCACTATTTTTGTGCTCCATTAATAAGAAAATAAAGAATCATGTTCACGAATTGTTCTCTCTTCTATTGGGAACTGAAGTAGTCCTGCCTCTTGGCACGTTCAAATTTTTAAATCTTGAAGGACCAAAAGAACTTTATGCTTCGGTTAAATCGAAGTAGAAGATCTGCTTATCCACTCATTCTGTGTGCTCTTAGGCTGTGAAAGGCTGTATATGGTTGTTTGAGCAAGAGCAAGCGTTGGGCTTTAGCAGTGTCTCAACAAACATCAGAATGACGGTCATCAAACTCAAATCCGGCGGCTTATGGATCCACGCACCCATTGCTCCAACCAAGGAATGCATTCAGGTTTTATTATGTTTTCCGGTTTTAAGGCCAGTTTGGCGTGTTGTGCTTCTCTAGGAACTCAGATTGCTTCTAGAAGTCGTTTTTCTAAGACAACAAGATTATAGAATAACATGACCCGAAAAAGAAAAAACGTTTACCAAAAGCCAGTTGTTACTGAAGTTCTTTAATAATCACTTTTAGGAACTGCAAAAGCAATCCAAAACTGATTCATATACATTTTTCCTTCTTCGTGTTTAGTTGTTTCCCAACCCGTGTCAAATTCTGCTTATTAGGACTTATGGTAACTATGATTCTGTGAACCTTTTCTTATGAGTGAACTTTTCTCTTGCCAGCTTGTGAAAGAGCTAGGAGCTCCAGTAGAATACATTGTCCTGCCTACATTTGCTTATGAGCACAAAATTTTTATGGGCCCGTTTTCTAGAAAGTTCCCTCGGGCTCAGGTTTGGGTGGCACCAAGGCAGTGGAGTTGGCCATTGAACTTGCCGCTGGAGTTTTTCGGGATATTTCGTTCTAAAACGTTAAAAGATGAAGACTTGTCTAGCCCATGGGCTGATGAGATCGAGCAGAAAGTTCTAAGCTCACCAGAAGTTGGTATATGAACCGCATTCGTGTCCCGGGGTTTTTTTTTTTTTTGATAAACTTATTTACCCTTTTGCTTAATTTTTCTTTTCCAGGAATTGGTCCATATGTGGAGGTAGCGTTTTATCACAAGCCTTCGAGAACACTACTGGTAACAGATGCAGTAATTTTTGTTCCGAGGCAGCCACCTGAGTGTATCGGCAAAGAATCCTTGTTGGCATCTGCAAAGAATGGCTTGGCTGTGAAAATTCTAAGTAAAGGAAAAGACGTCCCCAATGAACCAGTAGTTGACAACAAGATGAACCGTCAAAAAGGTTGGTCACTGCTTCATCTCAAGGTCCATTGAAAAACTATTTGCGAGTAAATGTGAAATATACCTATAATGCATGTCTACGTTCCTTAACAAATGAATACGAGTGTTTTTTTGGTGCAGGATGGGAAAGAATGGTTCTCCAGATCTTATTTCTCGGTCCGTCAAATCTGTTGGAACCTAATGCTAGCTTTGCTCAGATGTCTCAGAAGCTGATTGTTTCACCCATTGTGAAGACTCTTGTCTTTAACAAAGTTCCTGAAAAGGTAATGAACTGATAAGATTTGACGCCTAACTGTGCAACAGTGAATTCTCTGCTCCAATTCTTGATGACAAAATACATGCTACGAAACGTACGCTTATGAATTAGTTAGTGAAATGGTAATTGGATGTTTGGAACGTAGCTTAAGCTTTTAGTTAATGACTAGTTTTAAAGTAACCTGTTCTATTCTTCTTGAAAATTCAGGTGAGGGATTGGATTGATAGAATCACCCGGGACTGGAAGTTCAAGAGAATAATCCCTGCTCATTTTGCTGCTCCAGTCAATGCAAATAGATCTACTTTCTTAGCTGCATTTGCGTTTCTGGATGACTTGTTGGGCAAGCGTTATGTCACTCGGCCGACCCTATCTCTTCTTTTCGCATCACTCATGGGAAAGGCCACCAGTTACTTCCCACCAGATGACATGAAGACTTTGTCATCCCTTGATCAGTTCCTAGTCTCGGTGGGAGCCGTGAAGAAGACTGTTTCAGGCCGAAAACGATGACACAAACACGTGCTTAGTTACGAAGTCGCTTGTTGATACTTCTTCACCTATCAAAGTCACAAAAATACACAATATACTCTTTAGGCTACAGAGGGTGATATCTCACAATCCTTTTGCTTTCTGGGGTTTTGCTTGGGAATGAAGATTCTCCTATGCAAGCTTGGTTGTATACTTGTATTGTGTATTTCTTGGTCTTTCCAACTAAGCCAAGATTAAAGGCAGTTGCTTTAAGCTCTACATCATGTCTCTCTGCCATTTGGCAAAGACTTGGCTTGTATTGCTTGCAAATATACAACAAAATCAAAGGAAAATCCTACATGATTAGCTTTCAAGAACTGACTTTTTTTTTTTTTTTTTTTTTTGTGATTTTTAAGGTTTTTTTTTTTTTGTTCCTTGACAAACTTTTAAGTCCATAATAGTCCCATCCCTATTGATAGGGGCAGAGCTACCTTAATCCCAAGTCATCCCTGCTCCGATGATTACTTAGGGTTCGTTTGGCTCTCAGGTCCGAATCAAAATTTTTCATTTCAGTTTTTATCTTTTTTTTTTTTTTTTTTTTCTTATTTCTCTGGAAAGTCAACAAAAATTATAACTAATTTTTAAAAGTTAACTAATTTCAATGTAAAAATTTCATTTCAAATCGATGTTCCAAACTCAAGCTTATACTTTTGCCCCCCTAAAAAAAATTCTATTATAATTTATTTTTCTAGTTGTCCCCCTGAAATTTTCTAACTATTATATATTTATATATATTTAGGGAAACTATATTATCTATTTGTATACAGAAGTTTTCTAAAAAATTTCAGTTATCCTCCAAGTTTTAGCTTTTAAGTAAACTCAAATTTCAAATATAAAACACGGAAGAAACGAAAAACCAACTATACAGCATATAGATTTATAAAGTGAAAGATTACTTAAGGAGGAAGAAAATTAAGATACAAACAGATAAAAGAACGGTAAAAGTGAGAGTTAAAAAGGAAAAAAAAAAGTTATTTTAGTTCAAAATTTCGGTTTAATTCAAGTTTTTCTCAAAAAAGTTATGACTCCGTCACTAATTGCTGACCGTGTTTATGAACAATACACTTCATAAAGAAATCTTTATGTCAACCACTACTTGCCATAGTTATTTAGGTAAACTATCCTCAATTACTAACTCTTTTCTTCATTAACATTAAAAATTAAAAATAAAAATAGTACTTCTCTTGATGATTCTGCAGATCTGCCCATCAAAGTTTAGTTCTTATTATTATTGTTATGTAGGTTTGGATTCACTCTAAGAAACATTAATTTGCTCAACTAGCAAACTTCTTGTCCATGCAATAAGCTTCTCAATAGAATTCTACAATTAGCAAAATAGTTGATGGTTAGGTTGACTTAGGTCAGGCAGTTGGTTACTTGGCATGGGGTCCAATAAGTAATTAAGGTAAGAGAGAGAGAGAGAGAGAGAGAGAGAGAGAGAGTTTCAAGTTTTATCTTTCTTTGTTTGGAAAAAAATTAAAAAAAGAAAAAAAAAAAAACTTGGGAGAGCTAGGGTAGATCAAGATTTGATGGAAGCTCGATATGATGGGTTTATGAGCAATTAATAAAGATTAATTGTTTGGAAGAGAAACTCAAATGGGTTGCAATATTGATACCCTTGACCAATAAAAAAATAAAAAAATGATAAAAATAATTTTAAAAAAAAAACCTACTTTTTTTGTTGGAGGGTCACCTTTCTTTTAACTAAACCTTGCTACCAACTACGTTCACATATTTTTCCTTCTTCCCAAAAGCTTTGCACATATTGAGAGAGAAGAAGGCTTGAAGAAGTCTTAAACTCTTGATTGTATAGATGAGATAATTCTTTAATAGGATATAAAATGATAAAAAAAAGTTTATAACCATTATATTTTTATCAAATATATTAAACTATTATATCTTTTTCTAATATGATGCGATTTTAATATGACCTCGTATGTATAAATTTCTTTTTTAACTCTAACGTAGAATTTTTTGAATTACCATGCCTAAAAGTAAATGGATTAGAATATCTAACTCCACAAGTTATTAAATCAAGAAGTTAAACTAAAGCTCTAAGGTTTACAAGTACAATTTTGACAAAACTATAACACAGGAACCTATGTATTTCATGTGGGCAAGCAAGCTCAGAGAGAATGAACTTTTTTATTTTATAACACAGTAACCTATATGTATTGATTTTTTCATGTACTCTATTAACATTTAGCGCCCTATTTATTTATTTATTATTTTTTTTTTTTTTGCGTGTGTCAGTTTGGCCTTACAACTTTGTCAAAAAGTCTTTTATAGAGCATGCCTTCACGTACTAATGCAAGCCACCAACTTTATTTAATTTTAATTTTCTTGTTCTATTAATCATCATGATGTATCATTAAAGGGACGTTATTAAAACTTTCCCCCCATGAAGTAAGCTTATAAACCTCCCTCTTCGTGCTACCCAAAAAAAAAAAAAACTCGCTTTTTGAATAACCCCACTTTGTCATTTCCTCTAAGTTTGTGAGATGCTAAATGTGATGCATTTCAAGGTTGACATCTTTTTCTTCTAAAGCCAACACTATAGACATCTTTTTCTTGGGAAGTGGGAAATGTAGGCCACAAATTACACACATATATGATTTTAGAAGGGGAAAAAAAAGAGTCCTTCCACTAGACTCCAAGGAAAAAATAATAATAAGATTAATTAAGTTTTTAAACGTCTTTCCTTCATAGGATTAATGATCTCGATTTGATTAGGGCTACTGTTCTTTGTATCTCTCAAGTACAAATTTGGAGTTTATTAATAAATTTGGAGTTTATTGTATTAAAAAAATGGTCGATTTGTTTTAAACAAGATTTGTGAAAAGGGATTATAATATATGTCATATTGGGAAATTGATGATTCGAACCTAGTCATACCTCATGCGGTCTGTTTGAGATCAACAAATAAATTTTATAAACTTTGTACCAGTTCAAAGGAAAAGAGACTCCTATGAGCCACTGAAAAAGTCAATAAATTAATCATAGCCGACACAAATAAATAAATAAAAATCAAACTTTGATAATTTAAAAAAAAAAAAATTTTTTGTCTCCTGTCTACCAACTAGAGAATTTTATGGTGGGATCACTTGTTTTACATGTAAGAATTATTATTTTAATTATTAGATTAATTTTTTAACAATATGATTTACATCTGAAATAAATTATGTATCACACATTATAAATTTTTAATGTTGACACTTATGAATTGGATCATTAATAAATTAATTTAATAATTAAAAAAACAGTTCTTATCAATAATGTAAAATAATATATCATACGGCAAAAGCTCCTATGCAAACTTCTTTTTCATTTTATCTTTCTTTTTCTTTGAAATATACTGCTGTTAAGCGAAATGATCATACCTTATGTTAAAAAAGAAAAGAAAAGAAAATTATCACAAAATTATGGAAAGATAGATCAAAGAGGAAACCAAATAACTTTTAAGCACTAGTTCGGATGCTACCAAATATCAGAGAATGGCATCTTTAAAATATATTCTTGCTTTGTGGGAGACGGATAATTATTATTTCTAAAAAAAAAAATGTATTTTTAACACAAATAAAATGAATGATGTTCATAACATCAATTCTAATATCGATGTGTTATATAATTTGTCATTTTTTAATTGATATCAATTAAAATTAAAAAAAATTATGTCTATTAATAAAAAATGATAATTTACTGTCACGAAAGTTGATATATAAAAATTGAGTTTGTAATTAACATCCTTACCATCATCCCATAGACATATATTTCTAAAAAGACATTCTTCTGCAATAAAGTATTGCAAGGACCATTTCTAACAACAAATATTGATAAGAATCCCAGTCAATTAGTATATTAAAATTGTTAGGATTTAGGAACCCTTCAATTCTGACTCTTCTTTTGACATTTTCCACCATTTTTTTTTCATTTTATGTAATTAAAGGCACATATCACCGGAAAATAATGCCTTTCAAAAATTTAAAGGGGATATTAATAAGTTCTCTCTTGGAGACCAGAGTTGACATTTTACTTTAAAAAATTTAGTATGAAAATGAGAGTTTTTTTTTAAAAAAATAATAATAAATTAAGAAGTTGAGTATGAGTTTGTTAATGTTCTATAATTAAGACGAATACCTTCAAATTTAAATATATATCCAATTTGCAATGAGGTATGGAAGTCAAAATTTCTAAATTGATCTTGGAAATTTTTCTACAAGGACTATTATATGTTTATAGTGTTATTTGATTAAACCAAATAAAATAAAATAAAAATAGAAATGCCAAATTAGGCCAAAGTCTCTTTAAACTTAAATTGAAAATTATCTTTCAAAAAAAAAAAAAAAAAAAAAAAAAACTAGAAAAAGGTCATACTGCATTGATGTTAGAATGTTTCTTTGTAATTTGTTCAGACAAAAAGGTTTTCTTCTAAATTGCGAAATTAAAATGCAACCATTTCATTTCCATTTCTAATCAATAATTATGCAATGAATTCATGACAGCAATTTAAATGACCGTTTATGCATCTTTCCTCCAAAACATAACGTTTTTTTTTTAATGAAATAATTCAAAAATCATAATTTGTACCTTTTCACAATAATTATTACCCATAATTAATAATCTAAAAAGATAAAAATAATAGCAACGCTGAATTATTTAAAACAGGAAAATACTTTTCTCTAAAAAAAAGAAGAAAAATACTTTGTGCATAATCACGTTTTTTTTTCTTTTTTTTTTTTGTGAAAATTGTGCATGTAAGGAGTAAATAAATAAATAAAAAAAACCCATGTCGTGTAATATTGCCAGATAATTTTCTTTAAAAGTTTTGGAATTATCACTTTTTTATTTTTAAAAAAAGTTATTAGAATTATTTCCCTTGAATAAATCGAAAAGCACTTTTACAGCAAATATATGTACCATTTGAATTACTTTGCTGCCGAATTGGCCTTTACCATTATCTACGTAAAGATAAAGATGAAAATAATAGCCAGCCTTTTTTTTTTTTTTAAGAAATTAAAGCAACAAATGTCTAGCTTAGTGGGATGCATATGGCCATGTTTTCCACTACAATTTCAAAATGACATTTTCCTCAACAATTGATAAAGAGAGCGGATTATAGTAATAATTAATTGGACATTGGAAATTTTTTTTTAAAAAAATTAATCGCTGAGAGAGAAAACATGGCATGCTAAAAAATTGAAATCAAATTAAGAAACTTCAGTGACATCATTCTGACTCTCATTTTTAATTTCCTACCAAAACAGGTCCAATTCTCCCCATTCCTTTTATGCAAAAAATTCAAATTAAAATTTACGGGCAAGATCATAAATATAGTTAATATTCTAAAACCTCATATATAAATATAATATATCACAATTCCATATTAAGTTTGCAAAAAACAGGATTTGAAAATTTTGTGATAGGACAATAATTCAAAATTACCCTGAATGTATTAATAATAAAAAAATTAGAAAACTAAGACATGATGAAAATTTATTTGACATTTCAAAAAAAAAAAAAAACTTATTTGAGAAAAACTTGGATAATTTAAATTAGTAATCTCTAAACAATTAGCATCAATCTCACTTTTTAATTGAAATTTTAATTTTGATAGATAACTCTACGAACTTTTATTTATTTATTTTTGACAATTTTACTCCTTGGCGCTAATAGGATTTTTGAAATTTAATGGAGGGAATTATATGTCAATAGCGTGTAACATGAAATTTTATGGAAATAGTTATACGAAGTGCAAAATGTCTCCTTTATCACTCTTGAAAACGTTCGAACATTTGGCACTTACTGTATCAATTTAAAAAAAAAAAAATAAAATTCTCAGTTACTGTGCGATAACAATATTATTATTTCCGTTCTTTTTTTTGAAAAGTTTAATCAATTTTAGTGCAAACACCCAAGTTTTTATTTTTATTTTTATATATATGAAATTCCAAAAAACAAAAGTTCATGAAGCAATGTATTGAAATTAAAAATTTAAATACCAAAGTCACAATATATTAATAGTTCAGGAGCTAACAGAACTAACAACCTGAAAAGCTACAAAATATTAAGGATTACTCTCATTTTTATCCGTCATTCCTATTTTATCTCTTAAATTTTGAATTTGTCTCACTTAATCCCTTTTATTAAAATTCTGGTAAAAAACCAAAAAAAAAAAAAAATTGAAAGTAATAGTATTACTAAATCAATTTTATTAGGATTTATGCTAAAACAAATGGAAAAGATCATATGGCTTCAGTTATCTTATTTTTTTTAAGAAATTCTAATAAAAGAGGTTAAGTAAGGTTAATTCAAAATTAGAGGGATAGAATGAAAATAATTTTTTTAATCTACCAAAAAAATTCATTAAAAAAAAAAAAAGTTTGTTTGGGATGGGGGCCACAATTTTTATTTTAATTTATTTTTCCTTTCATTAATCATCTAGGATTCTGTAACCAACGCCAGCGCGGCCAGAGAGCAAATTAGAAAAGCCCCGCGGACCAGAAAAACCTTCAAAACTGTTTTAGCTTGCCTGCTTGCACGATGTCTGAAGCAAAATCCCACAGACACATACAAATATATACACACACATTTTTCTTTGATATTATCACAAATTTCTAGCTTTTACACACAAAACACAAATCCCAAAAGGAAAAAAAAAAAAAAAAAAAGGCAAAACTTCATTTCATAATCTTCTTCTCTTCTTCCTTTCCTCCTTTATCTTTGCTTTCTGGTTTATCTCGCTTAGCAGAGGCGCAGAGAGACAGAGAGAGAGAGAGAGAGAGAGAGGGAGAGAGTCCAAAGAAAAAGGAAGCAAAAGAAAGGTATGCTTCTCTTCTCTTCGCGTTTGTGTTAAAAAAAAAAAAAGGTCCTTTCTTTCTTTCTTTCTTTATTTTTTGACGAAAACTGAGAGATGGGTTCTAGTCTTTTTCCCCTTTTGGCAAATGGGTTCTGGGAAAAGTTTGATTTTGATTATGGGTTTTCGTGCCAAGAAAGCTTTTCTTGTGCTCCATTCTGGTTCTCCTTTTGTCATGCTCTAATGGGTGCTGCTTTTTTTTTTTGGTTGTCCCTTTGTATTTGTTTTAGAAATTTAGTTTCTACTGTTGAAAGGGTAGCGTAGGAATGACGCTAGGCATGAAAGGCGTTGTATTTTTCTCTTCTACGTTTTCTCTTCTTGAAAATGGTTTTTTTTTTGCCCCATAAAGTCAGGATCTTTGGTGTGAATTTGTGCGTTTGTGTGTGTGTGTGTATACATATTTCTGTTATTCGTAGCTATATTTCCCAGCTGTCTTGTTTCAACCCAAGAATTGCTTACTATTGAAACTCTGTTCTTGATAAAATGATTGAGCAAATTTTACTTTTGAATTTTTTTTTAAGTTCTCAATTAATTTGGATGTCGCATGAATAAAAATTAAATCTCTATTAATCTGAAAAAAGTCAAGCTTTCTTTGGCTTTATATACGTGTGTGTGTGTGTAGAAAGTAAACATGTTGGTGGGTCTTTGGATCTATAGGTCCATTACAATGAAGTTTGGCCAAGTAATGAGAGGATTGCATAGCTGAATGAGTTTTATTTATTTATTTATTTATTTTTTAGGGGCAATTTGTGAAAGGGGTTGCTGTTGGTGCTTTAGATGATATCAAGACTTTTTTTACCATTTTTACTCTTTTTTTTTGTTGTTGTTGTTGTTGTTGTTTTTTTAGCTTATTTTATTCTTCTTAGGTTTCAACAGGCAATGATTCCGGTTTTCATATGCATACTTCTTTGTTGGTTTCCTCTTGTCCAGTTATGGGTTGCTAATGTGTTCAAGCACCTCATTATGTGCATTGTGACAACATGCTTTTTCTGTTCTTATTTGGTAACTTTTACCAAATAAGAAAGTATTGGATGGAAAGTAGTTTTGAATTACAATAAGTGTGTTCCTTCCATCTGATTCCCTTCAAACTTTGCAACAGTTGATTTATTTGTGATATTAATTGTGGCCTATATATATATATATATATATATGAAGCATGAAATTCTTTTGTTTGTACCCATAGCACTCAAAATCTATAGCTGCAAAATTTACAACTTTTCGTTTTGTTTCCATGTCTAATTTCCTAAATCAAAAAAAAAAAAAAAAAAAGTCAAGAAATGTAATAACATTTTCCACATGTTTTCTTAACTATTGTTAGTCCAAGTGGTACGTATTAGTGCTTAACTTTTATTTTTGTATCCCGTCATGGTGAAGAAACGTGAAACTATTATTTGAACCAGAGTTTTCATTTGTTATACCTGTCCTGATATCTTTGTTTTTTCACTTTTCGAAACTTTGTTATTGTTCAATATGTATGTTTGGAGTTAATATTTGTCCTCTGTTATTTGTTCCATCATAAACTAGTTTTTGCTGATTTCTCAGATTCGTGAGTTCTGAAGTTGGTTTAGTGTACCTTGTTCCTTTTCTGATGGCTGAGGAGAATATAAGTTTACAAGCGACACCGAATCCAAGTAAACTTGATGAGGATGGCTTAAGAAGAAACTCTACAGGAAAGAAGGTCTCTTCAAGCAGCAGCGAGAAAGTTCTTCCTCATTATCTAAGAGCTTCAACTGGTTCCTGTCATGACTTTTGTAAATATGGGAGGAAACACGCATCGGAAGAGAAGGCGAGAAGTTATATAATGAAAAGGGCTGCAGCAAAGCCGAAAAACAGTCAAAGCTTGAGCTCGGTGGATACTGCGGCTTCTCTAGGGAAGAAGAAGTCTTCCGCTGACAAAACTCGTTCCTCAAAGGCCCCCAATTTGACAAAATCACTTGATAGCCTGAATTCTCTAAAGCGTGATCTTATTGCAGAGAAGAAGAAAACATCGTTGGTCAAGCTTGAAGGTGAACCCTCTTCCAAACCTTATGCATACGAAACCCTGAAATCCATAAGGCAGAAAGCGTCACTCTCTGGAAAGTTGGAAGTCTCTTCAAAGAAAGGTTTCACAGAAGCTAAGCTGAAAAACCCGTCCGGAAAACATGCAACTTCTCTGAAGTCGAAATCTGCCACTGTGAAGCCGCTGTCTTCTGGAGAATCGTTTGGTGCGTTGAATGGAAACGGTGACATGAAGATAGGCAAGAGGACGGGGATCTCTCGAGTGGCTTTAAAGAAGGTGCAAGTGTCCCCGACAGCTTCCATGTCCCCCAAATCCTCTCAGGGTAGAGTTGCAAGCTTAAATATGAAGCATCGGAGCGTGAAGAAAGTTGTGTCTCCTCTTAAGAGTAATAACAAGATCAGAAATGCTGAACCTGCAGAACACAAGAATGATGGTGTCGAAGAAAAGACCTTGTATGTCATCAATTTGGAAAATGAAAAAAATACCTTGGAATTGCCACAGAGTGAAACTTGTCCTACGCAAGAGGAATATGTTGTCGAGATGGAAACTGAAAACATGATCTTGGAATCAGATCAGAATGAAACTTATGCCACAGAATTTGAAATGCCGCCACATCAGCTATTATTATCACCCAAGCCTTCATCCTCGCCGGACCTTCTATTCTCTTCTCGGGGGGAAGAGGAAGATCAACAGGAGTCTGACTACACAATAAGTGAATCGGAAGACAACCCTTACTCAGAGAACAGTGATGTGGAAAGCGTGGAAAGTTTGGAGACACTAGACATGAATAACAAGATGCACAACAGGCTTGGCTTGAATTATGCCGAAAGCGAGGATGAGAAAGCAATGAAATTAAGGTTCAGGAGGGGGAAGGTGGTGGAAATGCAACCAGAGGATAACGCTCCGAGGAGGCTCAAGTTCAGGAGAGGGAGAGTGATGGATAACCAAGATGCCGATGCTGATGCCCGTAGGAGAAGATATAAGAACAGAGAAGAAGTGGACGACGATGGCACCGAGACCAGTGCAGTAAAAGTTGTTTTGAAACATCAAGATGTGCAGGGGAAGAAAGATGCTCAGGGTTTGTTCAACAATGTGATTGAAGAAACAGCAAGTAAGCTTGTTGAAACCCGGAAGAGCAAGGTTAAGGCCTTGGTTGGCGCTTTTGAAACGGTGATCTCGCTTCAAGATAAAAAACCTTCTGCAAACACCAGCCAATTGAGTTGAAAAGAATCTTCCCTTTGATTTAACACGAAAACTATAAATTTTTAAATTTTTTTTCCTTTCCCCCTCATATACAGTGAGAAAAAATAAAAATAAAAACATAAGCTTGCAAGGGAAAATTTTTAGTATTCTACAAGCTTTTGGCCCTTGGGAGAAGTAAAGGTAGATTGGTTTGGCTGACTTTGATGTACTGATCTTGACATGTTTTTCTTCTTCACACAAAATTTCTCTTGCCTTCTCTTCTGAGTTTGATTACCTTGTATGATTTTTATCTTTGTTTCTGGGAACAAAGAAGGAAAACCTCAAAAAAATTAGAGAAGAAAAATATAAATTTGTCTTGTTGTAAGATCATTTTTATTTTTTTTAATATATATATATATGTGTGTGTGTGTGTGTGTGTGTGTGTACAGGTGACAGTTGATTGTCAACTTTTGGGCTTGTAATTTGGTAGATGGTAACATTTTCTCTTTTCAATACATGTTTTATAGATATGTTTTCTATATTATTTGAAACATTTCAGCACTCTTTATATGTTTGGCTGATTAATTTCGTTTTTTTTAAAATTTTTTTTTTTTGGTCTCTTTCTATGCATGTCTTTTGAACACAAACGTGCCAATCAGTCATTGTGCAGAAGATGTATTTGACGTGTTTTCCATTGTCACGTTTGCTTCACGTTCGTCCAAAAAAATGTATTGTTAATATCCCCGTTTTCCTGAAAAGAAAGAACAATACGTATGCAATTCAACGTCGCTTTATAGAAATATATTCAGAAAATCATCAGTTTGCTGTTAGTTTAATTGAATTTAGCTATTAAAGATGTGAGATTTTCTGTTACAATCATAGCCAAGGAGGCCCATGCTTGTTGGAAAAGTTCAGCACTTCAGCATTGAAGCCGAGGGTCCAAGTAACTAGGCGGGATGATAAGGCGCTTGTTCTCTCGACTAGAGATCTTGGGTCAAGTCATCACTGCGATGGTCACATCCATATATCACGTGAATGACTCTTCTTTTTTTGAAATTATATGAGTACGTCATTTTTTATCCATATAAACCTCTTTTTATTATATATAAGTGTGTGTATATATGTATGTGTGTGTGTGTGTATATATATATATATATATATATATATAAGAAGAAGATGCTTCTGCACAAGAGGAAAGGCATCCCTTTCAGAGCTCCTCTCTGTTAGTGAGCTTTAACCTTTTTTTTTTTTGGGTGAATTAGTGAGGTTAAAACTTCTCATCATAATCAATCTGTGGCTTCAATAAATCCAACAGAGACTAGGATTTGTTTTTGTTTTCTTTTAAATTCAAAGTAATACTTTGATTGTTGTTGTTGAATAGTTTAATAATAATTCATCTGAATTTTTTTTAAAAATAAAAAAGTAAACAATACAATTAGTACATGCTAGACTTGTGAAAGGAAAAATAAACTTGTGTTTTAGAACATATTTTCGAAATTGGATTCTAAAAAGATTCCAATTCAAATCGCAAATATTTTTGAATTAATGTTTTGGAAAGAAAAAAGTATGTATTTCAAAACAGTAAAGGAATTAGCCAAATTAGAATATTTTAGGAATCTTAAAAAATAACTTTTCAAATCTATGTTTTTTTTTTTTTTAAGGAATCAAGCCTATGTTCCCACATAGGCTAATTTAAATTATAAAGTTAAATTTCTCTTGTTCTGCTTGCCAATTAGAGTTTTTTTTTTTAAATACTTTTAATTTTAAATTCAAGGATATTTTTGATATTTTAAATGTAAAATTAAGTGTTCATCGAGAAAATGTACAGACTTATACACTAAATGTATTATAATAATATGAAAATTTTTAAATAAAATCAAAATGCATGGTATAAAATGCGTTATATATATATATATATATTTTTTTTTTAAGGGGAATGAATGGAATGAAGAACAGAAGAGAGGAGGAAAGTGGTTCACTGGAGTTTGTCTCTTGAAAATGGGTTCTAAGTAATACATAATTGTAGTCTTTTTTTAAAGGGTAATTTAGGTCTTTTAAAGCAAAATTAAATGTTGATCGAGAAATTATATAAATTTGTATATTTAACGTAATTTGATGATATACAAGTATAAAAGTTCAAAACATAGAGCATACTTTTTAAATAAAAGTAAAATATATGATACAAAAATTTAAATAACCTAAAAAGTTAAAAAAATAAAATAAAAGTGCAACAAGAAATTGGGAGGTTTTACTTTATTTTATTTTATTTTTGTCTTCAAACTTCTAAGAATGTTGATACTTTGCTTAAATTTAAACGAGTGTCCTGTTAGAACAGGGGTTCACGATCAATTTGATCGGTTTTTTTTTTTTTTTTTTTTCTGATTTTTTTTAAAGTAAAAGTCACTAAGCAAATCATATGAATTATTTTATTACTATTAACACAAGCAATATCTAAACGATATTATTTTTGCAAGTGATTGAATAGGTTACCAAGAAAAAAAAAAAAAAAAAAAAGAGTCACTGCCCCAACTCTCAAATTAAAAAATTAAAACATATTTCAAAAAAATAGAATTAAAAAAATGCTAATCGAAAAGATACATTTTTTTTCCTTAAAAAAGAAAAATATTTAAGTTAGTAAGTTAGTTAGTTAGTTTTTATTTTTTAATTTTTAATTTTTAATTTTATTTTAAAGAAAAGCCCTAGGGTTGGGTACCGGGGTCTATAAAAGGAGAGGCGAAGAGATAAACAAGATGGCATAGGCATCGTCGCATCGATGCTTCGGCGCGGCGTCTCTCTCTCTCTCTCTCTCTCTCTCTCTCTCTCTCGTCTCTCTCTCTCTCTCTCTCTCTCTCTCTCTTCTTCTTCTTCTTCTTCTTCTTCTTCTCATTTTTTTTTAAAGAATATTTTCTTGTTCTTTATGTTTCAGATCTTCTTCGTCCTTGTTTGACTCAGAAAAGTAATTTTTGTTTTTTGTTTTTGGTATTCTGGTTTCTGTATTTGGTTTTCAATCTCTATTCTACATTCCGAGCTCCCTGTGATTGAACTGTTGATAAAAATATAAGTTTCAGCCTTGTCTGAGATTTAATTCTGTCCGTGTTGACAAACTTTACTGTGTTCTGAGGGAGCTCTTTCCATTTTTTCTTTCTATTTTAATAATTAATTTTTTTTATTTGCTTTCTGTGATTTCAATCAAAGTTAATATTTTCTCTGGTTTTGGAACTAAACTGATCTGATTCTGATGTGCTTTGCTTTTCGGAAAACAAGATGGTCAGTTCAAAACAAGATATACTGTTTTGTCGTTTGTGAGCCCGTGTTCTCGGAACGTCAATAACTTAGGAAGATGACGGATTGTTATAAACGACATAAATTACGAAAAACGACATAACGACGGGCTTGCATTCAAGTGTCATTTTATATCTTATACAAACGACGACAACAGTGTGTGCAATAAACTTTTTTGCTATAATTTTTTGGAGTATAGAATGGACGACGAGTATTGTGAAAACGACAAGTAAAAATAACTTGGGTAGGGGTATCGTAGTACTTTATTTTTCAATTTGAGTGAGGCTCTTGGTCTAATTCTTTGCAGGTGATCATTTGACATCGCAAGATTCATTAACAAATATGAATGGAACATTCACTAATAATATATGAATGGAAGGACTAGTAGGTTAATGATGAAAGAGGTATTTTTGCATGCACTTAATTTTTTGTGATTGTAAACAAGAATGTGACTACGATCTTGTTCATTCATGGAGGATCGTGACATGGAGTATGAAGATCATGATCGTGGCTATGAAATATTACAAGACTATTCTTGATGAAGCTTAAAGTGGTGTATATCATAAATTCAATCTAGAATTGATAATAGATGATTTTGCCTGTTTACTCCGTTTTTTTTTTTTTCCCCCTCTCTCTTAGTACGTAACAATATAGCATATTTTGTACTATCCCATGTTGATTTAACTCTCTTAACATATCATTTTTTTTTAAATCATTATTATTATTCTATGTTTGATGGTTTAAACTAGTATAAAGACGGAGCCATTTTAGAAAAAACGACGCGATAAGCCCCTTTAAACTTTTGACAAATAATTATTTCTTTTTAATTTCCCCCCTAAATTTTTCTTCATAGATTATATTAAATAGTTTTTCACGTCGCTTAAATTTTATTTTTAAGGATATTGTTATTTCTTATTATTTTAAATGAAACTTAAAATCTCAAATAAAGTAAAAATAAACTATCTTACGCTATAAATTCATAAATTGTAGACTTAAAAGATTTAAAAGTGAATTGAACGCTATCACAGATATGACTCATCCAGAAGGAGAAGTAAAAAAATGCAGAACATAGGAAAAGATAAAAAGTGAAAGAAATAGTTAAAAAATAAATAGTTTCATTTTCAATCTAATTCAAATCTTGACTTAATTCACCTTCTAAAAATAATTTCTTGATTTGTCACTGTCTGCAAATTGAGTATTCTTTCACTTATTTTTCTAAAGTTACGAGGCAATGTAATTTTAGAATTTAATGTCGTTTTATACAGTTAAATTTGATCAAAATCATAATGTATTAACAGTCATTATAAAACTATCTAAATATAATTAAAATTTGACGATTAAAAATAGAACTCAATCAACGTCGTCATTTTCCCTATCATAATATTGATGCCATAGAGTTCTCTTTTAATTTGTAGTTATTTTTATTGAAAATTGAGAGAGGTAGTTAGTACAATGAACCAGCGTGTTAATTGCATTGTAATTACCGAAAAACAGTGATTAATTAAGGCTAAACACGTGGCAAGCGTAGAATTACTTCGCTAATATAATCTTTTTGTAGTATCCCTACGAGTACGAAATATATGCTCCTCAACTCCGATTCGCAGAAAAGAAAAAACTAAGGGCGATTCTTGGCCGCCTCACCTTGTCTTCTTCCCCAACGTCACCACCAATTACCTGTACGACAGATAAGACAAACTGGTCCCCACATAATTGGCTCAAACACGCCAGCTAAGCTCACCCAACACGTGGCGCTCACCAACTGGTTGTTTTTCTACACCACTTGTCGCTGTAACTTTCCTTCCAATATAGTATTATTAGCACAATTTTTCTTCTTCTATATGAAGTCCGGTGCAAAGACCAGACCCATCCCTTCCTCTGTCTCTGTCTCTATCTCTCTCTCTCTCTCTGTGTATCTGTGATATAGCGTGTTTTTCTGTGGACGGAATTGCCCCTGTGGGGAAGCGGGAATTACCGATGTTTCTTGCGTACGAGGTGGAAATTACTCGAATTTTCTTGGGTTTTCGTTTGCCCTTCTGGTACCTGCAAAAGCCCTAAATCTGGGTTTTCCTGTTTTTTTTGCAGAGCTGGGTTTCTTCGGGGATTTGCAGAAGGAGTGGTTCGTGATCTGAGGTGAGAAATTGAAATTGGGCCCTCCTCTTTCGAGATAATTACGATCGAGTACACACCTTTCGGCGGGTGTTTGGTTAGCTTTGAAATGGGCTAGGGTTTCGCCGGTTCTTCTCAGTTCTCTCTCTGGCCTTGTGCAATCAGGTGAAGATTTTCATAAATGTAGAGTTTTAGTTTAGTTTCAGTAGTTTCTTGAAATATCAGTAGATTTTGTTTGTAAATGAAACCTCTGAATTTTGCTGTGGAGGTGGAGCTTTGTGGATCTGAGATTTTGGGAGTAACAAACCAAAAACTGTTTTTTATTTTATTTTAAACTTTTATTTGATTGAACTGGATTTAGAATGAAAAACTACGTATTGCAATTTATTGGGTTTACTTTCTTACTAATCTTACTTGGTAAGAAGTAAATTTGTGTATTTTTTTAGTTGGGTTTTATTGTAATAAACTATGATGAGTGTCTGATCAGATGGGGTTTGTTATTTTTTGTTGTCGTAATTTTTGTACTTTTAGTCATCTTGGTGGTTCTGGAATTAAGGATATTATCCACCGTGCAATCTGCAAAACTTTATGTTGAGTAGTTCGGTTCTTTTATTTGTTTAATTTTTTATAATATAGTTATATACACTTTCGTTTACGTATTTCATGTTATTGCAAGCATTCATTTGGTGGGGTGGCAAGTCTGTCACGTTCTACTCGACAAAGTCTTGGGCTCGAGTGAATGTCACCGCCGGCGATTTATATACCATGCAGATGCATCGCCTCCTATTTGTGACTACCGCCCTTTATCCTTATAACCCTTTTGTATAGTCATACAAATAGTTTGGTTGCAAACTTGATCATAAGTGTTTTTGTTAGAATGCTAACTACGAACCCGGGAATGCTTTGTTTTCCTATTTTTTAGGCATGTACAAAAGGTTTTTTTTTAATGGTGTATTTTTCTGTCTGGCCAGGTTGAGACGATGATTCTGACCAAGCAGTATCGTTGCATACACTCGTCAAGCTGCCAATGCACAAAAGGACATCTGAGTGAAGATGTAATATTCCTAGTATTTCAACAGCTGAATTGGAACCCTAAGTTGATCGCTGCACTTTCCTGTGTGTGCAAATGGTTCGATGATCTTGCCAAGCGAGTACTATGGAAGGAATTTTGCCGTACGAGAGCACCGAAAATGATGCTTGATCTGCAGTCCTGTGGAAGTCACAGCGTAGATGGGAACTGGAGGGCACTAGGAAAGCTGCTTATATACTGTTCGGGGTGTCAGAAAGGTGGCCTGTTTAATAACGTTCAAATTCCTGGGCACTTTGTTTATAGGACTCGATTCTCCAGGACATCGGGGAAAAGCTTTCTATTGCCGCAATGTAGAACAGATGTTTTATATGTTTCTGATCCGTGTGAACATCTTGACCAAGGTGAGGATGGTGATGTGGGATTTTTCCGTGGAGTTTTCAAGTCATTCGCAACGTCAAAGGTTCGGAAGATGCTGATTAAGAGGGAGGCTAAGCTGCATCCGAAGGAGGTGTGCCCTTATTGTAAGGCAAAGTTGTGGAGCATGCTGCAAGCCAAAATGATACCACAGAGTGCTAGTGTTAGGTTGGGTGCTTACGAGGATTGTATCGAGTATTTTGTTTGCCTTAATGGACATATGCTTGGGATCTGCACCCTTCTGCCTTTGTCTGATTCGGAAGAGACATCTGAGGGGGAGACGGTTGATGAAAAGCAGGTAAACCCTTGTAACAAAAATCTTTCAATTCTGAGAGAAACAAAGTTCAGTTTCGAGAGCTCGGGATTTTAGATGGCATATTGACAACCACATCTAGACCGAAAAACATTGCTAGAACCAAGCTTTCCTGAATCAGAATGAAGCTCACGTTTGCTCTTTAGCTGTTCATGAATGAGCTTACATATGACTTTAGCTTGAGAAAATTACTTCTACTTTTGAGTTTTGACGATACACAACTGCAGTCTCACTTCTAGAAGGAAAGTTGTCTATTTATCAGTAGTTAAATGGTGGGTGTTAATTAGGGTTTATACCACTTTTGAAGATTAGTTAGTCATCTGTCCCACTCTGATGTGGAATTTAGGCTTAAATTTTCTATGAAACTGAAACATTTAGATTCCAAATCTCTAAAAGTGGTATTCCTCTAATTGATTAGGTGGTAAATATAGTTTGAATTTCATTTATCTAGTGAATTGCAAACTCTTTTAATATAGTTTTCCTCGCCTTCTTTTGCTGAACATGTATCAGATTTTCTGAGATGTCTTGTTTGCTTTACCAGATTTTGCGTCGTATTTGATGCGGAAGTTGATAGCCAGACATGGGATTGGAGCGGGCTTCCGTCTGGCAGATGTTGAAATTAACCATGAAATATCGATCCATGATCTCGCAGCCTTGCCCCGGCCATATTTTTCCAGTTGAAGGGGTTTGAACTTTGAAGATGCTGCTGACTGTTACATTTTGGATTTGTCGTTTCCATGAAAAGGTTGTGACCAAGAATTACGTTGTTAGCCCATGTACATTTGCGTATGACATGTATTATATGTACGTGGATGTCAAATTGATTTGTCCAATAATCAATATCGCACTGGTTTGTGATCATTCAGTAGTGTTCCATTGCTTTATTAGTAATCTTTTTCTCATTTTATACCCTTTTTTTTTTTTTTTTTTTTTAACATGAAACTTCTCACTTTATAGGTATTCAATTCATAAGGTGGCTTGTTCCATTGAACGAAATCACTCTTTTTATTCTACCCTGTTTCTCTATGTCTAGACTGTACATTTGTAGACTCACTTTATCACATTTTAAGGGCCAAAATTTTAGTAGCTGTAAAATAAAATAAAATAAAATAAAAATAAAAATAAAAAAATAATAAAAAAATTATATTGGTTCCTGGAACAAAGTTGAAGATGGCCACCAAATGTTTGGGACTAACGAAAAAGCAGTAGTTGAGAATTTACCCTATTTCTGTTTGGAAGATAAATTTTTTTTTTTTGTGCTAAATAAAAGAACTAGTGGTGACACCGTTCGTCATTTCCCGTTTCGTAATACCAAGCAGACAGGGTTCACACTCCCCCAAATTTGACAAGGGATTCGAACCTTTGATCTCCTAGTTGGTGAGATCCTTAGATTGCTTCCTGTGTCAACTCATCTTTAAGGATCTATTTGGAAGATAAAATTAGGTCATAATAGATTCACTTTTTCAAGGACAGAATTTGGTTTGGTTTAGAGCAAACAAGCTTATCTTGATGCCTTTCGAAGCGTAAAAAGTTATCGAAATGCACTCTGGTGCGTAGAGGTTTCATCCTAGCAGGCCTAAAGGAAGGAGGTTATGCTACAATCAGACTCAAAAACAAGACTGGCATAGAATAAGGTGAACATGTAGCATTATATATCAGGACTACTCTGCTTTCCGTCAACTTCCTCTGCCTCAAAGTCCAATCCCGTGATGGTCATCCGGCCTATGTTTACTGCACAAATCGAGATATTCAGTTAATGGTCAAAGAACGCATTTCTTCAAAACCATGAAATTGTTGAGGTTGGATTCCATCATAATCGTAAATTCAAACGAAAAAACTAAAAAAGAGAGATGCGTACAAAGTTAGTACAATTTCAAACTTGTAAACATACATCAAAGAGTAATGACTTTCACAAGTCCAGTACTTCACTCTAAAGCATCCAGAGACATGAGAGTGTCAAAGTTCATCAAATATTAAGTCATTTTTAGCAATTATTAGTAAAGTCAATTTGAGGATTATACTAAGAATAAAATCCCCAAGTCATGTGTTAAGCACATTCTTTTCTATAAAGAAAGACGCTCGAGTCAATTACTCTTCTTATATTTTCCAAGTCCCAAAAGGAATAACCGGCTTATCAAAAGAAAATATGAAAACAAATAACCAAAAATCTCATTTACTGTTCACCTCTAGACTTCACGAAGATAACAAAGCAAACATTTTCGATTTAGACCAGCTATAACAAATCTGATAGATCGTATAACTTGGTTTTCCTTTCCAAATTTTTTTTTTTTTTTTTGCTAGAGGGACACCTTATGCATAGTATGATCACTATTTCCATATTTCTACTAATCTCAACAAAGTGCATTAGCTAGAAACAGTTTCCAATCTGTCATAAGGCTTCTCCAAACCAGAACTTTCTATTTTTTTATTTAAATCTCACACCAAATAATGGGAAATATAACAGAAGCAACTGCTTTACATACCAACAGCATCAAGGCCAGCTAATTTGGGCATGAAGTGTTTGATGTGATCTTCGGCCGCTTTCTCAGCTTTCAAGGTCTCGCAGTCGAAAGAAATCATTATCTTGTTCTTCCCATGTTTCTCCTCAATCATACCAACGACATCCTTTTCCCAACTGACCACAAAAAGGCATTGAAAAACATAAGATGAAAGCATGTCATGCACATGAAATGGCTGTCTAATTGATAGTTTGTCACGAAATAATTTCTAATGTTCAGAGTTAAAAATGAGGATCCAAGATGGCTAACCCATGAGCGTGATCGATGCTGCGCAACCGAGCAGCGTCATGGCCTCTACGCTCCAAAATAACATCTCGTTCTTTCTTTCTCTGTCATATTACAAAGGAAGAAAAGGGTAACTAGAAAAAGACTCATAAGAAACAATTCAAGTTTAATTTGGATGGAACACAAAGGAATCAGGTGGGGGATGAACGGTTCCTACATTGTAGTCTATGATTGTGAGCTTGATCAGACGGTAATCCTCACCCCTGCTACATTCCCTTTCACATGCCAATTCTGACACACCATTTGGTTAAAAAAAAAAAAAACATTAAAAATCAAAACCCAAGTATCTAGGGAACTAGAATCAGAATTTCATCAATTAAAAGACACCCTTTAAAACAAATAGTGAAAAACCGACGTTCCCTTAAACCCAGAGAACAACTCTGTAGTAGACCAATTCTAGGAGAAACAAAAATTCTATTAACCTAACCCACTTAAGAAAATTATGCACCTTTTTCTTCTAACTGGGTATTTGACACAGAAAAAAAGGGATTTAAAGAGCAAATATTAGGAAGTAGAACTGAGTACCAGTGGCTTGAAGGCCATAGCAAGTGGAATGGGGAAGCTGGATGAAATGGCCAGAAATGGACCCACATGGCAAAAGTGCTATTGATGCTACTCCTTCCATTACCTCCTCACCCATCCCTTCTCTTTTTCTTTTTATTCTCCTCCTTCTCAGTAACATCAATTATCAAAACCAAATCCAAAATCGTTTATTTTAGCCATTATCGGTTTTACTAAAGAAAAAAGGGAAGGGGGGAGAAAAAAAAAAAAAAAAAAAAACTTAGAAACAGAAAATGAAACACCAACTTTACCTGTTTACTGATTCTGTTGGTACTATTGTTATTTTTCTTGGAATTGAGACGGGGGAGGTTTCGCAGGTGAACGACGAAATGGGCAGTCGTCTGATTGCTGCAAATCTGCAATCTGGAGCCATTCGTTCGTTTGTGCATTTCTCAAAAGACACAAAGAAACGACATCTCGTTTGTTTTGTGACAGTTTGATGTCGTTTGACTTGAATATGAAGCGGTTTTTTCTGTTATGTTCTAAGACGACATTCATTAAAACTGTCAAAGTATTACTGTTGTTTTATAATTTCAAACGGCACATCTTATAACTTTTAGAAGCCTTTTGTCGATTAGTTTCATAAACGACGTTATTTTTGGTTTAAGTTTGATATCATTGTCGAATAAAGTACCAGACACTTATCTTTCATGGGTTAAAACGACATACCTTTAAAATTTGAAAATTGAAAGATCGTGGCGTCGTCTATATCAAAGACTTTCCTGTCAATTAGTTCTCAAAACTTTTTTTTTTTTTTTTTTTTTGTCGTTTAAGTTACAAAACAGCATATTTTTACCTCTTGGGGAGTTTGTTGTCGTTTCACTTAAAATACGACACCACTTTTTTAAGTATGCAAGAATTATAGAATGCACTACACGTCGTTTTTCTTAAAACTTTGTTAAGTTTGTGTGCATGCAGACATGTCGTCTTCCCGTAATGGAATTTCGATTTTTTGTGATAAGAATGTCACGTCGCTTCTAACTTAAAACGACAGACACTTATTGTCATTTGTAACCATGTAACGACAGAAAATAAGATATGATTAAAATTTTGTTTTTGATCGTAACTATGTAAAAGAAAAAAGATTAAAAAAAAACCCTAAAATATTGGCCTCAAATTTTTGGAAACAAATAGGATTGAGCTTGTAGACCAACCACAGATGGATTCAACTCCTTGTATTTGACCAAATCAAACCAACCTCATTCATTATTCGATAACCAAAAACAGGATAGTTGCAGAACAACTTTAGCAAAATCGCTTAAAAAAGAAACAACCCCCAAAACGAAAGCAGACAAAACTAACAAAACCGGGCACTGAACATGACCATTAAGTAATGTTCGACACCATAAACTAATAGTTGCAGAACAACTTTAGCAAAATCGCTTAAAAAAGAAACAACCCCCAAAACGAAAGCAAACAAAACTAACAAAACCGGGCATTGAACATGACCATTAAGTAATGTTCAACACCATAAACTAATAGAGAATGAGTACCATAACATGTGATTCGTAAGGTGAACCCACTCACCATACTACGAAGCATTTTTTTAATAATTAAGTGCTAGACGTTAAACCAGAAGTGACCAGCAACATCATACTTGAGAGCTTTGATCATGAACCTCGTACCACGAAATTCGTTGTCCCCCATCTCCAGAGTGACCATGTCCCCAGCTGCAAGCCCCTTATAGTTGACAAACTGGAGCCAACCATCGGACTGGAGAACAGGCTTCTTGTACCGCCCTTTCTGTCGGACAGCGCATCGGAACTCCCAAAACATGCCTAGGCCATCCACCGCCCACAGCTCGATCTCGCGGTGGTCTTCGGCGAAGAGTGGCCTAATCACATCCCACCATTCTTTAGGAATAGAGAGTCTGCTCCCAACATCACTTTGTCTCAGCTGCTTTGAATAGGCCACCATTGTTCAGGAATTGGGTAATTAAAAACTAAAATTTGGAAGTTCCTCATCAATCAAAGGCCTGGCCTTTGGTCCTTCTTATATGGGGGAAGGATTCACTAGTGGTGACGTAAAATAAGATATCTTCTCAATCTCAATCTGTTGTCTTGCTCATGATCAGCCATGACTATTGGCTATACTAATCAAGTCAATAATAGTCAATAATACAAAGTACAAACAGGACATACGTGATTTGCCACATCATTTATCTCCGTTTTCAAAAGAACGCTTCAAAAGTCTACCACTTTTTAACATCTTCTCTTTCTAACGAGCCTTTATCTTGGATTTGGATTCGACCCATTATGACATGATCTGATCATCTCTATTTTATGACTCAACATCCACCTTTTATGTGTAAAAAATCTATTATCTAAGGATAGGCCTTATTACTCTGGCTTATATATTGAACATAAAATATTGTTATATTCAATCATCTCGACCAAGGTAATTTATTAAATAATCAAAGTCCTGTAAGACTTGTCCATATCTATCAAACTTCAGACACCATAACGATTCACATGAACCAATCATTTTAAAAGCTTGATTATACAGACTCTCAAAGATATGTCTCCCTTTGGGCAAACATAAGTCTGGAATTCTCAATTAACTTTATGGTCCAGCAAAGAAAAATTGGTTTTGCAGCCATATTTTTTATGCTAACATGATAGAGGGTTATAATACTTTCAGATCATCTCTAATGTAAATGTCAATATTAAGTGTGAAGATTAGAGAAAATAAGTAGAATTTAAGATTGTCAAGGGATTGAACTTCCATCTTAAAACATCAACCTGTTAAGTGAAGTAGTCTGGTATACTTATATGTCTAGTATTATTGTTGTATTTTTATGATGTCAAATTTGGGTTTCTTTTTACCCTTTGCACACCTTCGCAAGATGGTGCTTTCTTTGGAGTCAACATATTTGATGGATCAGGCCGCTCGTTAGAGCTTGTTAGGTTTTGATACCATGTGAATTTGGAAAACCTTTCAAGTGAAGTGATCCAGTACTCTTATATATCTATTGTTATTGTGTTTTTACGATGTGGATTTCAAGTTTCTTTTTACCCTTAACATTAAGGTTATATCTGATACAGAAAAACATGAAAATAGCATTATCCCACTTTATTGTTGAAGTATATAAAGATTTGAAAACTTATATTAATGATAAAGAATATAACTGCAGAAGTTTAAACTCACGCCCATTTATTTTGATACTATATTAATTTATCTATTTATCTCTAAAACTTAAACTATTAAAAAGTAAAATAATAGGTTTAGGAACAAAAATAAAGGTCCATTATATTCCAAATGCCAGCAAAGAGAGATTATAAAATCATTTTGTTAATTGTCGTTTAATGGTCCATCTTGTCTCCAAATAGTGAAAGGTGCAGTCCACTAACCAACATTATAGAATACTGAAATTGTCTACAAATGCAAATTCCCATATAGAGTCAAAATCACCACCAAGTTTTATTTTGTTAAAATGTTTTTGAGAAATTAATTCTAGTTGTGAATTTGGTTTTTCTGTTCATTATTCATGCAAGTAATTATCTCATTCAAATTCCAATCATCTATATATATATATATATAACACAAATAAATCACCCAAAGCCCCAAATGATAGGAGGGAACAATATTACTTCTTTTTTTTTTTTTTTGTGAATAAAAAGGATCTGAGAGTGGTCTTATCATTTTCAGGTTTGTAATTTCATAGGTAGAAATACTTTCCCTAAATATAATAGATACATATCCTATATACTAGTTTCTCTCAGTTGTCCATCCAAAGTCTACCATGCCACCACCAAACCATATTTTAACAGCCAAAATTGAAACGGAACCTAAGGAAATACAATGAGATTCGAACCCAGATAAATAAAAGGGAGATGTCTAACAAAGATTTTCCACCCTTTTGTCATCCCATCCAACTTCTCAGTTATCCATCCAAGGCCTACCATGTCATCATCAAATCATACTTTAATAGTCAAAATTAAAACGAAACATAAAGAAATACAATAAGATTTGAACCCAAATAAATAAAAGGAAGATGCCTAATAAAGATTTTTCACCCTTTTGTCATCCCATCCAACTTCTGGTGTGAAGGAACAATATTACTTGTACCACATGACATAATTGTTGTGTAGATATGAATGAAATGATACGTCATTGTGGTGGGCCCTTAACATTACCTACTACTTCTATCCAACTGATGAAGCTTATTTGTTCATCTTTGTGGCCGTCCTATAATTAATCAAATAAGTCATCTTCACTCTGATTTTAATAAATCTGTTAAATCAAAAATGCTTTCTTATTAAAAGTAATATTACTATAGTTTAGGAACGCGTAATATGGAATGAAGAATCCGTATTAATAGAAGTATCTAAAAGGAATATCAATTTTCATATATATTTTTTTAACACACAATTATATTGTAGAGTATGTATTGTGTTATTTATCAAATATTACTAAAATTTTTTAGATATTGTATTTTTAGTTTTTTTTTTTTAAGGGAAATGTTGTATTTATATGTATGATATGATTTTTAGTTATAGCTCTCCCTCTACCACACCACCAACGTCGGAGTTCACAAAATCAAGCGAGAGAGATCACACAAAGCTAACAAAATCGTCCGACGGTCCCTCTCTGATCTCTCACTCTTCCTACGGCCGTTTCCATCTCTCTCCCCTCCCTCTCCTAAGAAGCACCAGAGATGCCCTCCTACGTGACTGCCCACTTGGCTAATTTTGCATTAAAGTGGGATCCATTTTTTCTTCTGAACACTCTCTGTTCAAACCCACTTAAATCCTTCTAAAAAGTAACCTCTCACTTCAATCTTTTTTTTTTTTTTCCCCCTTCATCATTATATTTTTAAGGGTGCTATTAACACACCCCTCTTTAACTCTCCACACTTCCCTATTAATTAAATCCTTTAATTACAAAAAAAAAAAAAAAAAAAAAAAAAACCCTCAAAACAAAATGACACAATAGGACAACAATAATACACCTGATTACATAAGTAGAATTCTATTATAAAAAAGGAAACTCAATTATATTATTTTTTGTTCTTTTCACACACGCCTATATATCAAATTCCTAAATAAATAACTTATAAATATTACTACTTTGAAACCTATAACAAAAACTCTAATTTTCACCCTAATTTTTATTCTTCAATAAGTAGTCCAAAAAATTTTGATGTACGTTAAATGTTGCAATTGTGTGTGTGTGTGTGTCTTTTTTTTTTTAATTGTATACTTTTTATGTTGCGATTGACTTTTTTTTTTCTTTGTGCATGTATTTCTTTTTATGTATTGTTCATTGGCTTTTTTTTTTTTTTTTTTTTTTTTTTTTTAAGGTTCTACATCGCTGTTCGTCGGTTTTTCTTTTGTTTTTCCGGTTCTATATATCGTTGTTCTTTTATTAAGTATGTAAATACACACACACACACACACACACACAGATATATGAATATGTTATATGTTGTTTTTTTATTTATTTAATTTTTTTCTTGCAATATCGATGTTTTAATCTATTATATATATAAATTTGTTATGTTATTTGCCCTTTTTTAAAAACTTTTTTTCTTGTAAATTTTTTAATTTTAGCCTACAATAAAACATCAAAATAATTAAAAAAAAAAGGTGGGTGTGAAAAAAAATTTGAAGTGGTAGATTACTTTTCATTTTATAATAATTAGGGATAATTTTTAAAACCAAAGAGGTGTGTATTAAGCAAATTTAATCATTTTTAATTTAAGAGATGTCTGTTTAGAAGGGAGAGTGTGAAAAATCAAGAGAGATACGTCAATAAAACCATCATTTTTTTAATTATCAATTCGTTTTCATATTTTCATTTTTTTGCACCTTTCATTCCTCTATAGCCATTATTCACCCATTCTCTCCTCCACCACTAACTACATATTTTATTTAAAAAATTCAATTTTATTTTTATGAAGAGAGCTTTACGATTAGTCTAGCCAGCAGATGATGGAGGGCAGCTAATCAGATGGGTCTAAAACGATTGACTTGACTTCTCTAATGGAGAATGGTTCATTGACTGACCAAAGATATTGAAATTAAGGTCGGAACTTTATCATTTTTGGTCGTCATGAAAGGCCAATTTCAACAAAAACTCACTCCTCGTCACAACTTAGTAGAAAGAGGGAAATAGACCAAAAACTTCTAGTAATAATAAATAGTTAATTTATAAAATATATTCACGACAAAAATTATATTAAAATATTATTATTAGAAAATGAAATAAATTTATGATAAAATTATTTTAAAAGATTTTCGTAATTCACCATAAATTTGTAATTTATCTCAAATATGTTTTTAAAAAATACTATTTACTTTAAGTATATTTAAAAAGTGACTTATCATCTTTAATTTTCTGCGCAACTTTGGATCTCGAAGAAAAAAGAGTGGGACCATTTGTCCTTGTTTTAACATGGAACCCTTTGCCTTTTGTCTTTCGCTCTCTTTCAACCCACCTAATTCCTTCACATGAAAAAAAAAAAAAAAAAAAAAAAAAAGAGAGAGAGAGAGAAATTGTCTTCTTTATCGCTTTAGCCTTTTTGTTTTTTTTCCCAAAATATTTTTAGGTTAAATCAACATTTTCATTTTTCTACATCTTTTGTTCCTTTGCAATCATAATCCACTTTTGCTTTCCTCCAATTAAACAAAACACGAACTGAATATTTTATTTTAAATTCCAATTTTTTTAATGAAGGGTGCTTTTCGTTAAAGGACTCTAGCGAAGAAACGATTGAGGGTAGCAAAACTAGATGGGTTTGAAAGGATTTATTTGACTTCTCTAATAGAGAAGAGTACATCGATGACAACAGAAATAGAATGCTTTTTGTCTTTCTCAATTATCTCTTCCAACGCACTTGATTCCTTCTAAAAAAGTAATAATAATAACGAAAGCGTACACTATAATCCATTTTTCTTCTGCCATGCTTTTTTTTTTTTTTTCGTTCCTCTTCTCCTTCTTCTTTAAAGAGAACATAAAGGATTTAAGTAATTCGGTAAAATTACCTACGTCTACGGGAGTGAGAGAATAAATTCACTAAAATTTTTCCAAACTCAAATAATAGCAACTTACCCTAAAACTAATTTGAGTCATTTACCTAACAATCTCTATCTTGACTCAAATTCTCTCACCTCACATGCACACTTAACAAGAATAAACACATGTCAAGTTCAAACTCTCATCAAACTTGACACGGAAACCGATCTTCTTCCTCCATGCTTTGTCTTCAGTTGTCACCTTCAACTTGTTGCACTCTTTCACTCTTGCAACTTCTTTTTCAACAAAAGAAGATCTCTCTTGATATGGGTCCACCTTCACAGCTCTACCTACAACTGTCTTCCTTATCAACTTGTATAGGTTCTTCACGTTTTCACCCTTCATGGCAACCAAAGCACCTCTTCTGAATTCCATAAAACCACTCTTAGCGGAATACTCACAACCCAAAGTATCCAAAGCCCCCAAATAAATTAAACTTCTCTTGAGTCGAGGAACATGTGTAACATTAGCCAATGTCCTCACAATTCCATCAAACATCTTCATCTTCACAGTACTTATTCCAGTGACTTTAGCACTCGAATCATCAACCATCAGAAGTATACCAGCATCGCAGGGCCTATAAGAATCAAACCACTCCTTATGTGGACACATATGGAACAAACATTCAGAAATTAAAATCCAAGAGTCAAAATCAGCTCCCTCAGTAGTAATAGAATATACATCATCTTCACTGTCATATTTGTCACCAACAACATTTGCAGCTTCTGTATCCTAAGCTTTCTGCTTCCTTCTTTCTTCAAGATGCCTTGTCAGTTCTTCACAGTTTCTCCTATTATGCCCATTCTCCTATTATGCCCAACAGTAAATGCACTCAACATTCTTCAAAGAATGCGATTCGGAATGGTCATATCTCCTTTCATAAAATCTCCCTTGTGTCTTACTCCTACCACTACTCGAATCTGACTTCACCACCAGAACTTGTTCAGCATGAGACGAGGTACTAGGTTGTTTTATGTTTGCAGTCTCCAACAAAATAGTCGCCACCTCATCCACGGTCAACGTAGTTTTCCCAACCAATAATGTAATCACCAAAGTCTCATATGATTTGGGTAAGGAGGCCAACAAAATTACCGCTTTCTCTTCCTCATCAATCTTGACCTCTACACTTAACAATTGAGTCATGCACTTAATGAAATTGTTTATATAATCCCTAACATCAGTTTCTTCACCCATCTTCAACTCATACAACTACTTTTTTTTTTTTTTTTTATATATAATCTATTTGTTAAGGATTTCAACATATAAACTTTTTTCAATTTTTCCCATAACTTAAAAGGAGATTTTTCATTCATAATACTGTATTTCAGTTCAAGAGCCAAACTCAAATGGATAGTGCTTACTACTTTCGCTTCCAATTCTTCCCAATCTTCATCACTCATCTTTTTCGGTTTCTTCCCTTGCAGTGCTTTTAGAAGTACCTGCTGTGCCAAAACATCTTTCATCGTACTCTGCCAGATGCTAAAATTACTCTCTTCGTCAAGGCGCTCAATTTGCTCAAACTTTACTCCAGATATCATCTTGATTTTTTTTTTCAAGATCCTCAACCCATCTTTGATACCACTTGTTGGGGAAAATATCCCTATACCCGAAGCGCAGCAGAAAAATAAAACTAAAACAGAAATAAAGAGAAGACAAAGAATTTACGTAGTTCGGTAAAATTGCCTACGTCTACAGGAGAGGGAGAATAAATTCACTATCACTTTCACAATTACACCACTCTCAACTTCTCTCTACCCAAAACTCCTTACAAACTTTGCCTATCTTTCTTCTCACTTTCTCTCAAAAAGAGGTGCACACTCTCTCTGTTTTTCTAATCACACACATACTCTAAACACAACACGCCTATTTAAAGGCTCTCAATGGGACATAAAATTAATACTTTTCCAAACTCAAAAAATAGTAACTTACCCGAAAACTAATTTGAGTCATTTACCTAATAAGTTATCTTTTTATAGGTAAACACAATTTTTTAATTTGAAAGACCTACTAATAAAATAATGACAATTCACATGCCATGCAAGTTTCTGTTTAAAAAAATTAGGATTAAAGATAGGAAAATTTTATGACATTTTTTTTGTCACCTAATCTAATAGATGACCAAACTTTTTTTTTATTTAGCAAAATGGTTATTTGTCATTTTTTTATATTTGGTCAATCAGTGATTGACTATGAAATTTGGTGATCTACATTAGTCCATCAATGTTTGACTATAGTCAATCACTGATTGGCTAAATTAACCATATTATGTACTGATTGACTTTTTAATATGTATTTTTAACTAATTTTTAAAAACTTCAGCAATTTATTAAAAAACTTCTTAAAAAAATTTAACTATAAACCCTTAAAGATATACCTAGCATATTCAATATAATTAGAATGAATTCACATTTTACTTTGCGATTGATTTTTATTTTCTTTGTGTATGTATTCATTTTTTTGTATTATTCATTGGCCCTTTTTTTTTTTTTTTTTTTTTCCGGTTCTATATCGTTGTTCGTCGGTTTTTCTTTTGTTTTTTCCAGTTCTATGTATCGTTGTTCTTTTATTAAGTATGTAAATATATATATATATATATATATTCAGATATATGAATATGTTATACGTTGTTTTTTTTTTTTTTAAATTTTTTTCTTGCAATATCGATGTTTTAATCTATATATATATATGTTATGTTATTTGTCTTTTTTTTTTTTTTAACTTTTCTCTTGTAAAATTTTTAATTTAGCCTAAAATAAAACATCAAAGTAAAAAAAAAAAAAAAAAAAAAAAAAAAAGAAGTTGGTCTGAAAAAAAAATTGAAGTGGTAGATTACTTTTATTTTATAGTAATTAGGGGTAATTTTAAAACAAAGAGGTGTGTATTAAGTAAATTTAATCATTTTAAATTTAAGAGAGGTGTGTGTTTAGAAGGGAGGGTGTGAAGAGTTAAGAGAGATGTGTCAATAAAACCACAATTTTTTTAATTATCAATAGCGTTTTCATATTTTCGTTTTTTGCACCTTTCATTGCTCTATAACCATTATTCACCCATTCTATCCTCCACCACTAACTACATATTTTATTTAAAAAATTCAATTTTATTTTTATGAAGAGTGCTTAGTCTAGCGAGCAGATGATGTAGGGCAGCTAACCAGATGGGTAAAAGGATTGACTTGACTTCTCTAATGGAGAAGGGTTTATTGACTGACCAAAGCTATTGAAATTAAGGTTGGAACTTTACCATTTTTTGTCGTCTTACAAGACCAATTTCAACAAAAACTCACACCCCATCACAACTTAGGAGAAAGAGGGAAATAGACGAAAAACTTCTAATAATAAAAATGAATAGTAAAAAACTTTTTAAGTGATAATAATTAACAAATAAATAATAAATAGTTAATTTATAAAATATATTCATGATTAAAATTATCTTAAAATATTATTGTAAGAAAATGTATATTGTATTTATGATAAACAATTTATTTATGAAATATATTTACGATAAAATTATTTTAAAAAATTTTCGTAAATAAATAATTTATCTCAAATATTTTTTAAAAAAAAATACTATTTACTTTAAGTATTTTTAAAAAGTGACCTACCATCTTCCTACAATTTCCCTTGCAACTTTGAATCTTGAAGAAAAAAGAGTGGGACCATTTGTCTTTGTATTGCCTTTTGTCCTTCTCTCTCTTTCAACCCACTTCATTACTTCACCTAAAAATAAAAAAAATAAAAAAAAAATCGACTTTTTCATCGCTTTAGCCTTTTTGCTTTGTTCCCAAATATTTTAAGGTTAAATCAACATTTTCATTTTTCTACATCTTTTGTTCCTTTGCAATCAGTATTCACTCTTTCTTTCCTCCAAACAAAACACGAACTGAATATTTTATATTAAATTATATATATATATATATATGTTTTTTAAATGAAGGGAGCTTTTCGTTAAAGGACTCTAGCGAAGAAACGATTGAGGGCAGCAAAACTAGATGGGTTTGAAAGGATTTATTTGACTTCTCTAATGGAGAAGAGTATATCGATAACAACAGAAATATAATGTGTTTCGTCTTTCTCAATTATCTCTTCAAACCCACTTGATTCCTTCTAAAAAAGTAATAATAATAACAAAAGCGTACACTAGAATCCATTTTTCTTCTGCAATGCATTTTTTTTTTGTGGTTAAAATACAATTGAGTAGTGCTAGTTAGGGAACAACAACAATCCAATCCTAATGTTTGAGTACTGATTAATATGACGGTAAATTGTTTTTTTTTTTTTTACAGGTAAATACAATTTTTTTAATTTGAAAGACTTACTAATAAAATAATGAAATTCATATGCCATGTAAGTTTGCGTTTAAAAAATTAGCATTAAGTTGATGTTTGGTGAATGAGTTTGAATTGAAATTTATAAGTTTAAATAGTGATTTTGGTTGACTTTTTCAGAAAAGACAAAAAAATTTTGGGGAAAAAGACAAAAATTGAGTTGATGGTGATGAGTTTAAACTCATCACCCAAAACACCCCCCTAAAGATAGAAAAATTTCGTGTGATCTTTTTTAGTCACCTAATTTAATAGATGGACGAAATTTTTTTATTTAGCAAAATGATTGTTTATCATTTTTTCATATTTGGTCAGTCAATGATTGACTATGAAATTTGATGATTTACATTGGTCCATCAATATTTGACTGTAGTCAATTGCTGATTGGCCAAATTAATCATATTATGTGGTCAATCACTGATTGACTTTTTAAGATGCATTTTTTAATTAATTTTTAAAAACTTCAGCTATTTGTTATAAAACTTCTTAAAAAAATTTAGCTATAAACCCCTTAAAGATATACCTAGCATATTCAATATAATTAGATTGAATTCACATTTTCCTTCTTCTGCATCTTTTGTTCCGCCATATCCATTACGAACCCTTTCTCACAACCAAACACAACACTAACTGCATATTTTATTTTAAAAGTCAATTATTTTTAAATTAAAGTGAGCTTTCATTAAAGAACTCTAACAAGCAAATGTCTGTGAGCAACGTCAGATCCAGATGCGGTCAAATAATTTATTTGACTTCTCTAATGCAAATGATTTAATGAATAAAATTTGATTGGGAATAACCAATATGCTCTTAACTTCTACAAATATTTCACTCATAACTTCTTATTAGGTATTGAGATTTTGAAGCACTTACCGATTCCTGTCATCATATTTAATTAAAAATATTCCAACAAAAAAACAAATAAATAACAAGAAGAGAAATTGACAGCAAACAAGAGAGAGGAAGAACATTGTCGTTTCCAAGTTAAACGATACACAGTTCCTTTGTAAGAAATCTTGTGTATGAGAAAAACGCCAAATTGCTTGTAATGAGATAAAGAAACGTTGCCTTTACCAGAAAAACGAAATTAGTTTATAGTTTAAGTAAATTTAGTTTATTTTCTCAACTATCATTTGTCCTTTGAATCTTTTCTTTTGCTTTGACCTCGATGGATTTTTTTTTTCTTTAATTTTTTTTTTCCCGTTATACCGATGAATATGATAAAGGATACTCTTGGTCTTTATACATAATACACATAAATAAAGGAAATATTGTACATAACATGATAAATGATTACTCTTTCATCTATTCTAAAATGAACAAAACCAAGACCTTTCATGAATTTTTGTCCGAAACGACTACACTTATGCATCACGTACATGTGGAGGAGTGCATGAAGTTATCATCCAACTTGATCACTAAATCTTGCAAACATTTTCAATCCAATATAAGGGGTTACAAAATTAATGTAAAATAACTCAAAAGACAAATTGCAGACATAAATAAAAGAGAGAGTCAAGAGAAATAGAGAGAACTAGTATAAGCTTATAGGGAACATATATATAGATCAAGAATCATAAATTGAGAAAAAACCAAAAGGTCATGAATTTATACCACTTGTGAAGTGTTAATTATGTGGCTATGAAAATTATGGAATATCAATCATTATAGATAATCAAATGGAGATAATACAATTTATGAGGATAAGAAGATGAAAAATTCACATTAATAAATCAATTTTTTTCTAACAAATTTTTTTTTTTTCTGTTGATTAGAAACTTTATTAGATTATGTACTTTTAATGATACAATTTCCTGTATTTTGGTTAGATTAATTAAATTTACATTTTTATTTTTTTTATTGATACTTTATTTTTTTTTTTTCCTTATTGTAACATCATGGTTTAAAAAATGCATAATACCCGGTTGATTTTGTATACTATTTAAGGTATGACATATTCTGACATAAATACATGAGTTTCTTATTCTTCTTCTGAAAATTATCTGGATGGGAAGGACTGCCAATCCAATTCTACATCCATACTTTAATTTTGGGCGTGACCAAAATTGTATGAAAATGTCCTCACATGCACTAAACGACACCGTTGAAACCTAATAATTCATTGGTAATCACACGAGCACAGAAAGTGGGTTGCATGGGAGCTCAATTTGGGAGCCAAACTGCCAAAGGCCATGCCCGTTAGAATTGCGTAGTAGAATAGAATGTGTGTATCGAAGTCATTAATATTGTCTTCTATTTCTCTTTCTAGAGTACTTGTAGACTTGCTTTATCAATTTTTATAAGGAAGCATAAAAACGAAGAAGTTGATATGCACCATTGGGCGTAGAGAATGCACCATTATTATGCACCTTTTCTTCTAACTGAGTATTTGACACATAAAAAAAGGATTTAGAGAGCAAAGATTAGGTAAGTAGAAGTGGGTACCAGTGGCTTGGAGACCATTGCAAGTAGAATGAGGAAGCTGGATGAAATGGCCAGAAAGGGACCCACATGGCAAAAGTGCTATTGATGCTACTCCTTCCAATTTCCATTACCTCCTCACCCATATCCCTTCTCTTTTTCTTTTTATTCTCCTCCTAAGGAACATCAAATTTCAAAACCATAACCAAAATCTCTTATTTTATCAATTATGTGGTAGTTTAGTACATAACAAAGTGTGAAAAAAAAAAAAAAAAAAAAAACCCTTTGAAACAGAAAATGTAACACCCACTTTACCTATTTATTGATTCTCTTGGTACCATCCAAATTGAGACTGGAGAGGTTTCGAAGAGGCCCCAGATAGAGTCCGGTGGAGCGACGAAATGAGCAGTTGTGTGATTGAGGCAAATCTGCATTCGTCAAAAGACACAAAGAAACGACATCTCGTTTATGTTTTGACAGTTTCTTGTCGTTTGACTTGAAAACGACAGTCCCTATTTTCATTTATTTTCTAAGACGACATCCATTAAAATTGTCAATCGATTTGTGTCACTTTCATCCAAAACCTTTGCCGCAGTTTACTTCTTGAAGTATTACTGTTGTTTTATGAATTCAAAATGGCATATCTTATAACTTGTATAAGCCATTTTGGAGTTTGATTTCATAAACGACGTCATTTTTTTTCAAAGTTTGATATCATTGCCGAATAAAGGACAGCAACTAGTCTTTCATGCTTTAAAACGACATTCATTCAAAAATTTAAGATCGTGGCGTTGTTTTTTGGTATACACAAGATGAGAAACACATGTAAATTCATGGATAGGTCGACCATAAAGATCTTCATGAGGAGAAACTAAATGGACCATACTAAATTATAATTTCTAGGTAATTGTTGACTGAAATATAATCTAAGTAAACTTACGTGGTGTTGTTTATATCAAAGACTTTCATGTATATTAGCTCTTTATTTATTTATTTAATATTGTTATTATTTTTTTGTAGTTAAGTTACAAAACAACATACTTTACACTCGGTGGAAGTTTGTAATCGTTTGAATTAAAATACGACACCAAAAAAATATGCAAGAATTGTAGAATAAACGACACCAAAAAACATGTTGTTTTCCTGTGTTAGAATTTTGATTGTTTGTAATATGAATGACACGTCGCTTCTAACTTAAAACGAAAGGCTTACTCTAAATATATATATATATATATATATATAAATAAAAGAAGAAGAAGAAGAAGAAGAAGAAGAAAGCAAACAAAATTGGGCTTTGAACATGACTAATATTAATTAGAACAATACTAGTGTAGAAACAGAGAATAGGTTCCACAATACAAGAGTGAGACCCATAAGTAAAACATTAATTGTGATATTTAACACCAGTGATGTCTCAAAATATTTTTAGCTAAATGTCAAACCAGAATTATTGACGAGCAGTATCATACTTGAGAGCTCGTGGCATGAATCTCGTACCTCGGAATTGGTTCTCAATCGTCTTCAGAATGACCACGTCCCCAGCTACAAGGCCCTTATAGTTGACAAACTTGAGCCAACCATCGGACTGGAGAACAGGCTTCTTGTAGCGTTCTTGCTGTCGGACAGCGCACCGGAACTCCCAAAACATCCCCACGCCGTCTACCGCCCACAGCTCGATCTCGTGACGGTCTTCGCCAAAGAATGGCTTAATTTCACCCCACCATTCTTTAGTAACAGAGAGCCTGCTCCTAACATCACTCTCACTCAGCTGCCTTCGAAAAGGCCGCCATTGTTAAGTTTGCTAAAAACTTTTGGAGGTATTTATAAAGCCTGGCCTTGGTCGTCTTTTTCTTTTTATTTTTTTTCTTTGGTGGTGAAATTCACTACTACTCGGTGGGTTTTTCAAGGAAAAATAAGGTTGCTTCTCAATTTCTTTGTTGCGTGCCCATGAGCTATATTGGATAATAAGGTCTCTATCAGCTTATTTATAATCAATATTTTTGGATGGTCGACCCAATTGAGTTTACAACGTTGCCTAACAAAACCACCGTCTTATCTCTGTTTTGCTTCAAAAAGACTACCACTACAGACACTGTTGGTATTACATTAATATTAGTGACTTGACCGTTACATGCTTCATGCCTTCTACGGGAGACAACAAAATTTAGCTTGGGCTTATTATTGTGCGTCTCCTTCAACATAAAATAGTCAAACCAACAAAAGACTTGTTCTTTATCTCAAACACAGGCCTCTCTCTTTGGATTAAACATTTTGTCTAGAACTCTCACAGAACTTTGTCGACCAGTGAAACAAAATTGATCCGAAGAAAAGTCAAAACATCAGAAGATTTTAAATTTGAAAAAGTTTCTACTTGCGCATCTGCAGCCATTTTTATATGCTAGAGTTATACATATATATATATATATTGCTGGAATAGAGTTACATTTACTATTATAAGATAATAGCCATTCACTACAACATGATGATGATGATTATGATGATGATGACGATGATGATAAAACGATTACATACATAATCTAGCATAATATCACATTTGACTATACGGGAAGATAATATTAGATTGAGAAAAAGAGCAAGTATCAGGCAACATTTATGTAAGATGGTGTATGAAAAAGAGAAACGAGCCGCTGGACATGATTGTAATGTTGAAAACAGCTGCGGCACGACTATAAGGGGGATCCTGTGGGGGTACGTTAGAAAACAATGTTTTTAGGAAAAAAAAAAAAAAAAAAACGAAAAAACAAAAAAGCTGACAAGAAATGAACGAAATAAGAGGCAAAGACAAATATATGCAAAGAGGAGGATGAATCAAATGGTAAACTGTCATATTAACAATGGCTGTTTCTATGGAGAGGGTCTGTATAAATAGTATGTGCACCCAAAAAAAAAAAGAAAGAAAGAAAAACTTAAGTAGAAGGAAAAAGTATGGATAACAAACATTTTTTTGTTTTGTTTTGTTTTTTTCTTTTCTTTTATTTTCTTTTTGTTTTGTTTTGTTTTTTTTTTTTTTTGATAAATCAAAAATTAAAAAAAAAATACTACTCTCTATTCTCCATTACAATATATAAATAAAAAAAATGTACTTTGTTTTACTTTTTGAAACTATTCTCTGTTCTCCATTACAATATAACTATATATCAAATCTATTCATATTATATATGTTAGATTATTATTTATCATTAATTACATTTTTTCCTTAATGTCTGACAGTCACTATTTTTCCTAATATTCTTTTCTTTTAAGATTACTTTTTAATTTTTTATTTTAGATATTAGAAATATTTTATTTTTTTCTACTCCCGCAGCACCAAATATTCATTTATAACATGTATTACAAATTATCATTTATCATCAATTACTTTTGTTCCTTAATATCTAATATTCATTGATATTGATATTTCTTGTCAAATTCTTTTCCCACAAACAAATATTACTTTCTAATTTTGTATTTCTAACTCTACAAACATTACACCCTTCACAATATCGAATATTTATTAATATAAACAATTTAAATGCTATGACAGTAATACATAATTTTGTGGACAATGTATATTCAACAACAACATGCATACATACACACGATACGTAGATCTAAGTTTTTTGTCATCATCATTTCTAATTTCCCTTATTTAAATATCATATTCACAAATTCATTAATAGGCCCCTCAATATAATTTTTAACTAACAATTTAGATTTTAGATTTCTAAATACTAAAAATTTAACTCTAAATAAAATCATTTTATTTTTTCAATGATTTAACAAACAAATATACACGCGTGGAGCGCGTTATTTCACTAATATATGCTAGAAATGCCAATTAATGTCTACTGTTCAAGAATTCCAATCAAAACTAGCGTTGTGGTTGAAAAGCTCATTTTGTTTTTGTTTTTTTGTTTTTTTTGTTTTTTTCTGTTTTTTTGTTTTTTTTTCTCTTTGACTTTTTGATGCCTTATTGGCGTTAATCTCTTGTTTTGATATGTGTTTTTTTTTTTGGTACATAAGAAAAGTAACGCATGTAAGATTTATTGGCTAATTAATAACAAAAAATCTTCAGGAAGAGAAATTGGATGGACTTATAAAGTGAAACCCACTTATGTATTTTGATATGTGTTATACTAGCAGCTCCTCTCCGTATCTTGACAACTTGATTTGGTTCATTTCTTGGTAGAAACAAAACCTTTGATATAATGGGAATTGATTGGGCCACCACTAGATTTTTTTTTTTTTACTAAAAAAAAATTTAATATAACAATGATTTTTATTGTTATTACAAAATTGCTCTTGTATCAGTATTAGAAAATTGTTTGCTGAATAAAATTGCGACTTTGCTAAAAAATTACTTTCATAAGATTTGCTTTCATTGATTTAAATATGGCTTACAATTATTATAGAGAAGATAAGTGACTTTCCCTTCTTTTTTTTTATTTTTTTTTTATTTTAACTTTTTTCCCTTCCTTCTTTAACTTTGTGCTTCTTCATAATCATCTCTTATTTCTCTTAATTTTTTTTTTTGGTCACTAATTTCTTAGATATTTTGAAAATGATTACTAAATTTCTTCTTTCTTTTCTAATTTTTCTTACTAAAATAATATGTAGACATCTTCCTATTTGAGTATTTCTCTTACATTTTATTAAAAATTTGACATTCGTGTGTGCATTTGTTTTTAATTACCCAATGAAATAGTGTGCATTTGTTTTATAATTACCCAATGAAATAGTTTTACACTTCCGTTTTTAATCAAAATAGTTCAATTTTTAATCAAGCTCCATTTTATTTTTATTAAAAAAAAAAAAAAAGATTACAATAAAGTTCATTTTTACTTGACACACCGCACGTGCTCAAAACTAATAATTTAAATAAATTTAGATCGTTTATTTCCTCAACGATAATATCATTTTTCGTTGATATATAAAGTATTTGTTTTAAATAAAAATAAGATATAAATATCATAATATCTATACTGCGGCCTGAGTCGATAAATTTTTCAGTCGGTAGTATCAAAGAAATTATAAAATTTTAATTTAATAATACAGTATAACTGGAGGTAATTATGAAATAGATTACAATAAGACTTTCAAAAGTGGAGTTAGTAAAAGGTGGGTCTGCCACTTTACCTTTTTGAATAATACTAGTTAACGTACCTGCGCGTTAGCGCGTATTGAATTATAATTAAAATTATATAACGTAAAACAGGAAAAAAAAAATTAGAATTATAAATAAATTCAAAATCTTGAAATTAATAACTTAATTAAAGTATGAATTTATATTTTATCCTACCAACATGGTGATATTTTTTATTTACATCATAAAACATTCTCAAGTGAGTAGTTAGCTTTATTATCTCCATAGTCTTCTTTTCGGAAAACAAGAAATAAGAACAAAAATAGAGAGAGAGAGAGAGAGAGAGAGAGATAGAACTTTAACAATTCTCTATAATTGATTGGAAAGATCTAAAATTAAAGATAAAAAATTTAATTATGAAAATAAGGAAAAAATATCTTAGCATAATTAGACATGATCACAATTAAGGAGAAGAGTGTTTTTGATGAGAAAGTTAAAAACTTAAACAAATTTAAAATGATGAGTTTTTAATGAGGATAAATGAAAGAAAAAAATACAAGTAGAAGTACAAGCTAAAAAATAAGGAAAAAATAAATAAATACGAATTAGAAAGAAGAAACAAAATAGAAGGCGGGTTAACAGAAAAGAAAAGTTGACAAGCAAATAAAAATAAAGTAGAACAAATTAAATGAGAAATGAATATCAAAATGGTTTTTCAATTAAAAAACAAAATAAAAAAACCTTTAAAATAGAGCATAAATGACAATGACGAGATGAATGAAATAAGATTTATCTTCGTTCTCTTCAACAAAGGAAAAAACTAAGAGCTTCTATTTCATTATATTTATTTATTTATTTATTTTTACTTTAGCCTTCGCTTTGCATACCATTTTGAAATTTAATAAACCAATTTTAAATTAAGAATTTGAAATGAATTGGTATTTGCAATACATAAAAATAAACATATAGAACATAGTTGACTCCATCATAAGATGAAAAATTGAAAAGTAAATTTAGATTCATTTTCAATTAAAAGTATTCATCTTAGAAATAGTGTGCTAATCACCTTAAAAAAACGTTTTACACTTAAAAAAACTGTAAGTTATAAAATAATTTTATAATTTATATTAAAGTATTGCCTATTGGTCTCCTTTCCCAAAACCTTGGCAAACAACTTTTAAAAAATAAAATCGGAACCACCCCAACAAAAAAAAGGGAAGAGACGAAATTGAGGTGGTTATAATTTTTTTAAAGGAAATAAAAACATCTCTTAATATCATATAAATTAAAATAGTCACACAAATATTATCAAAAGTAAAGAAAATAGAATATCGATCATTAAAAAACCTCCTTTCATCTATTGTGAAAATTCAAAAGACACGTATAAATTGTCATGAAAAACATAAAAGAAAACTTAATGCAATTAGACTTGATCAGAAGCATGAAAAAATTATTCCATTTCCATAGGAATACTAAATTCCAATTCTCTCCACAGTATATAGCTAGCTATTAAGATTATAAAAACAAATTAGTTTTTTAGTCATAAAGTTTATATTAGATATCAAAAGAAAAATCTTTAAGAGAGGAAATGATGGTATGTTGAGCTGCTAATGAAGAACAAAGGTATGAAAAATAAAATAAAATAAAAGAGTGATAAGAAGAATGAAGTAAAGTGAAAAATCAGGAAAAGATAAGCTAAAATCATTTAGACAAAAAAAAAAAAAAGGGCAAAAATGAAACAAAGTAAAGTAAAAAAAGGTTAAAGACAAATAACGGTGACAAGGAAAAAGAAAAATAAGAAAAGGTATCAAACGGTTTTATAACCGATTTTTTTTTTTTTGAAGGCATAAAATCCTATTTTAAAACTACGAGTAAAGTTTCAACAAAAAAAAAAAAGATTATGTAAAACGTCATGCAAAATAAAAATAACAAATAAAATATTTACTAAAAGAATAAGTACAAGTGAAATGTGATTATTTATTTTTCATTTTAATATTTGTTTAACATTTGTGCTGTAATTTTATATGGAAAAAAGAAAAGCATATGCTGCCATTATCATCTATGATATGAAAATAAAAGATATTTAGCGCGTTCGGGAGGGAGAGAGAGTGGTTTTATTTTATCATTATTGAAAAAAAAAAAAAAAAGTGGGTTTAATTTTTTATTAAAAAAAAAAAGAGAGAAGAAACGTGAGTTCCACTTTTGTTAAAGAGATTTTATCGTTTTCCTATGTACATGTGGAGCTTTGCAGTGTTGGAATTGGTGCTCTACAGTGGCATATTGCTGAAGCAATCAAAAAGTTAAAGAAAAGGAAGGGAAAACAAAAAGAAGAAGGTGCACCAAAACGGTTTGTTTTTTACTACTAAAAATAAACAGTGATTATCTCATCTACTCTTTTATTATAGTTAAGATTAAAAGATATCAATACTGTTCCATAACACATATTAACATATAGTAAAATTCACTTTTATTAGTTACAAATATCCCAAAGCATTTTTTAAAGAACAAATACAAAATATCATCAATAAATTTTAAACATTAACACAACTAATATAGGATGATACCACTATAGTGGATTCTAGTGGCTCTTACAACATGTAATTCATAAATAGAACCATCTTTTATTAATTGTGGACCATTTATGCTCTATAAATGTCTTCCCTAAAAAAGAATAATAATAACTTGTGAACTTGGCATCCGTTAGATTTCCTTCTTCTTCTTCTTCTTCTTCTTTTTTTTTTTTTTTTTTTTTGTCGTTTTCGTGGAAAAAATTCCAATCACGTTTCTGATTACTAATAGAGAAAACAAGAAAGGATTAGAATTTATCTTTTCGCTGTAAATATGTTAAAAAAAAAAAAAAAAAAAACCAAAATGGCCTCAAGTTTTTGGGAACGAATAGGATTGAGCTTGTAGATCACGGTCAACCGCAGCAGGATTTAACTCCATGTATACTTGACCAAATCAAACCAATCAGCATGCATGGTTGCAAAACAACTTCAGCAAAAACTAATAAAAAAGAAACAATGCCCAAAACGAAAGCAAACAAAACCAACAGAGTTGGACACGAACGTGATTATTTAAATAAAGTTCAACACCTGATTATTTAGTAATGTTCAACACTATAAACTAAACAACTTAGCAAAAACACTTAAAAAAGAAACAACGCCCAAAACAAAAGCAAGCAAAACCATTAAGCTAGGCACTTCGTCAGATATATTCAACATCATATACTAATAAAAAGTGGGTCTATGTGATTCGTAAGTAGGACCCACTCAACATAGTCCGAATCATTTTTCTAACAATTAAGAGCTAAACGTCAAACCAGAAGTGACGAGCAGCATCATACTTGAGAGCTCTGAGCATGAACCTCGTACCTCGGAATTGGTTCTCGAATGTCTCAAGAATGACAAAATCCCCAGCACCAAGGCCCTTATAGTTCACGAACTGAAGCCATCCATCAGACTGAAAAACTGGCTTCCTGTATTGCCCTTTCTGCCGGATGGCGCAACGGAACTCCCAGTACATTCCGACCCCGTCGACTGCCGGCAGCTCGATCTCGTGGCAATCATCGCTGAGAAGCGGCCTAATCATGTCCCACCATTCCTTAGGAACTGACAATCTACTCCCAACATCACTCTTTTTAAGCTGCTTCGGAAAGGAAGCCATTCTAGTAATTAATTAAGTTTAGTGTGCTTAAATTACGTTGGAGGTATAATTTTTATCTCACTAATTAAGGCCTAAACCTTGGTCCCTTTTTATAGGGGATATTTACTTGTTGGTGGGTTTCTGAATGCGAAGATTACTTCTCGACATGTTGGTGCTCAGAAGTCATGAGACTGATGACAACATTGCTAATTAACGATAAAAACAAATAGTCTCTGTCAGCTTGTTTATAATAAATATTTGTAGAGGGTTCACTAAATGACATCACTTGCAACGTCCTCAACGACCAACGTTTTCAACACGACGCTTCTAAGTCTACACTTATCTCTCTCTCTCTCTCTCTAAATTAGTCTTTATCAGCTTGTAAAACCCTTGATTTTTCAGGTAGAGTTGGAGAAATTTATTCCGATTTAATTGTCATATCTCTCAAAAATTTGTGGCTCAAATCGAAATGCAATAAAATTAGGAACTATATTAGAAAATCTAAAATTTTCTTTCGTCTACACAAACCCCTTTAAAAACGTTGCTGCCCCTCACAAACTGCCCGCCTCCGGCAAGAAATCACCGCCAAGCACCGGCGATACAGGTAGCCCATTCCCCAACACCTCCAAAGCCGGCGTCCCGCTACCCCACTTGCCGGCTGTTGTTCTCCGGAAAAAGACGATGTTGTGAGCTTCCAAGCGCGATTCAGGCACCGTCCAATGTCCACGTTGCCGGTGCCGGGAAGTTTCATCATCATGTTATCACACACGTAATCTCCTCTATTCTTTTTATTTTTATTTTTATAAAGAACTCTATTAGCTAATCTTGGATGTACACAACATAATTGGAATATTTGAGCATTACCAATTAACCTATTTTATAATATATTCACCTATAAATACGCAAAAAACTAAGTAGGGCTTATTATTTTATGTCTTATTAATCAAAATGAAATATAACCAATAACTCTTGAAAAATATAAATAAACAAATAATATAAGAGAAGACGAAGGATTAACAGGGTTTGTTATTATGAAATTTAGTGCAAATAAATTTAAATATCTTATATTACCATTAATCGATCCAGAAAATAAAAAGAATCATAAGGATAAGTTCAATAAATATTTGACAATAATCTTAAATCTTAATAATAACTAATCTGTTTGAGAAAACCATTTTATAAACTAATCAATTTCCTGAAACACTAGCGTGATAAGGGGTTTGGGATAATGCGGTATGTTTTCCATTGAATCTTAATCGCATATATACAGACTAAGTACAAGGAGAGTGTCTAGGTTCAATGGATATACTTAACAGTCAAATGACATTCCTGAAATGACTCATGCTTATTCTTATCTATCTATCAATCTTTTTTTTTTTTTTTTAATCTATTTAAATATTAGATTATACTATTATCCTACCCATGAAAGCATTTGACAAGCTTAATTTTATAGACTCTCAAAGAAATGTCTCTCTTTGGCAAAACAAGAAGTCTAGAACTCACAAAGAACTAAATAATTTGTCGACCAAGACTAAAGTTCTCTGACTTTTGGAATTGATCCGAGAAAATGTCTACAAATATCAGAAAGTTATAAAATTTAGAAGTCTCTACATGCATCTGCAGCCATTTTTATATGTTAACATGACGGAGAGTTACACTACTATATAACCATCTCTAATGTAAAGGTCGTATATTATTTGACCGGTGGTTTTATATTTACACATCCTATTTGACTTTTGACATATCCCTGTTAATAGTATTATTTAATTACAAGAAAACCCCCAAACAAAATGACATAAAATGACAACTATTGTAGACTTAATTACGTAATGGAAAATATTTATAAAAAAAAAACTCAATAATAATCCATTTTTCTTTCCACAAACACCTATTAATCCAATCCCCAAAATATATAACGTGTAAACACTATTATTTTGAAATCTATAATAAAATTATAATTTTCCTTCTTCGATGAGGATTCCAAATTTTTTTTTCAATTTCTAAATATTTTTCCTTTGATGATCTTTAAGACTTCTCTTGATTCTTTTTTTTTTTTTTTTTCTTTTTCTTTTGAGGGACTCTTGAGTTCTTTTTCCAGCAACGTGAAAAATTGTCTTCTATTGACTATAATATATATGTGTACATATACTGACAGCTAATGAGTATGTTGTGTTTTTTGCTATTTTGGTTGCCAAATAACCTTGGCTTTTTACTATGTATATTTTTTGTTTTTAATTTTATTTTTGTTGGTGTATTTGTTGTTAAAAAAAAAAAAAGAACTAAACTAAATTTCGTTAATTGAACTTTATTATGCCTTGTGTTGGTTTTTCTCCCCTCAATGTTGGATTTACGTTTGATTGTTTGGGTTTTCTTTTTTCCTTTTTTCTCCCAACTTTTGTTGTTCACATTTTCTTTTGAAGAACTTTTTTCTTGCAAAATTTTCATTTTAACAAACACATAGATTATGCACTTTTAAACTTTATTCTATTCAAATAATTTACAAATATACATTCAAATAGAACATCAAGATAAATTTAAAAAAAAGTGGGAATGAAAAGAAATTTAAAATGGTGGAATGATTTTTGTTTTGTAAAAATAGGGTTAATTTTGGAATTATAGGGGAGTGTATTAAGTAAATTTAATCATTTTAAATTTAAAAAAGGTAGTATGTGTTTGAAGGGAGTAGTGGAGAGTTAAGAGGGGGTGTCAATGGAATCACCCTTTTTTATCACCAAAAAAAAAAAAAGTGAAAATAATATGTTATCCTACTTTCTACCATAATATATAATATTCTTTAATTTTTAATAGTCATTCATATCTTTGATCATCATTTTAAAAGTTGAACCATGAAGAGCAACTATTAATATTTAAATAATTTTAAGAGAATAATGTCATATGGTTAAATAATAAAAAAATAAAAAAAGACATCAACTAATAAAAATTGTTACATTTCGTGTAAATTTGTCATCAACCATAATAATTATTAAATTTAGTATTAGGAACAACATTGTATTGGAGAGCTGTTTTCCTAACAATATATCAAAATTTAATTTTGACACACGAGTTTAATATTGTAGTCGAGATTAATGTTGCTTGCTTAAAGAAATAGGTCGATCTCGCTTAGCATAAGAACAAAAAGAAAGGTCGATTATATTCCAACACGCCAGCGAAGATAAATAGTCAAATCATTTTGTTATTTGAAATTTTGACGTATAATCGTCCACCAGTGTCTCTAAGAAGTGAGAGGAGCAGTCCACTAATCGACATTCTCTCTCTCTTCTTTTTTTTTGTTGGTAAAAACGACATTCTCCTACTTAAAATGTCTACAAATGTAAATTCCTACGCAGAGAGTCAAAATCAGTCCCGAGCTTTATTTTGTTTAAAATGTTTTTGAGAAATTAATTCTAGTTGTGAATCTGGTTTATATCTGTTGGGAAAAAGCCAATAATCTCACAAGTGCTTCTGACTTAAAAATAACTCTACAGCACAAATTAAAACCACTTTTCCCTTTTTGGGCAATTAAATGGGCATGCAAATTAACCAATCCAATATACAATCAAACAAATAGGCACAGTAAATTAATGCAATCAACAAAATTAAGACACCAAAATTTTCTAATATAAAGGGAAAAACCACGGACTATAAGCAACACAAAAGCTTTTACTAATAAAATTAACGAGTACATCAAATTCTTTTCTAATAATAACTCTAGAAGCTAGCAATCATCAACAACTCATCCAAAAGATGGATATCAACAAGTAATCATCAAAATCAAAGTTTGATCTCACTAAAATACTAGCAATCAAATTGAGGAATTGACGATCCAAACCGTCAAGGATGTAAC